>CAUYUJ010015824.1:40483-42983 GCA_963575745.1 Prorocentrum cordatum | reverse complement strand
ATCACCACCACAATCATCATCATCGGCATCATCTTCATCGTTCGTAGCATCTTCATCAGCACGATCGTCAGCATCATCATCAGCAGCATCATCATCAGCATCATCAGCATCAGCACAATCATCATCATTTTCATCATCAGCAACCTCATCATCAGCATCATTATCATTATCGGCATCAGCATCATCACCATCATCATCGTCTTTCCTTATACCTGTTGGAAAATCCTCCCCTTCTAAACACGAGACTGGTCGGTAGGGCTGGGCGTTTCGCCTGAGACTTCCGCACCATTTAGGATCCTGAAGCTTGGAAGTTACAGAAGTTGCACGGATGGGAGGGCGGGCCGTTTTCAAAATGTGGCTCTCGCCTTAGCGCCGCGCGCATTCGATTTGCTCGTTTGCAAGAGCTTCACGGATGAAGGGCGGGCCGTTTTCAAGCTGTGGCTCTCGCAGTGGCGCCACGCACTTTCGTCTCAAACGTTTGTAGGAGCATCGTGGATGGAGGGCGGGCCATTTGCAAAACGTGGCCCTCGCTTCAGCGCCCACGCGCATTCTTCTTGAATGTTTGCAGGAGCGCTTCATGGATGGAGGGCGGGCCAGTGCCAGTGTAGAAATGTGGCGCCCGCCTCAGCGCCGCACACATTCGCTCCAACAGTTCAGAACAATCTCAAGGATTCTTATGGCTGCCGTCCCAGAAGCGGCGTTCTGGAACGATTTAAGGCTGGCAAGGCGCGGCAGTGACGCTGCTTCGCGGTGCGCACGTCCCAGAAATGGTGTTCCAGCACGATTGAGGATCACCAGTTCGCAACAACAACGTTGATTTGCGGTGTCGAAATCCCAGGAATGCTGCCCTGGCACGGTCGAAGACTTTCAGACGGTTGTCTTCCAACGGGGCTCTTCCCGCAGTGAAAACGTATCCGTATAGTAGCCTATGAGGAGGGAACTTGGAGGGAGGATGTATTGTAACATCGTTGATGAGTCATGGGCTTACACTGGTCATCCTACTCCCCCTTCTCGTTCTCCGATATCGCTACGCGATCAGGCAGGGTCTCCAGAGCCTCTTCCTCATCCTCCTGATCCTCTCCCAGTCATCCTGCTCCTCCGCCTCCTCCGCCTCTTCTTCCCTACTCCACCTCGACGGGAGCCTCTCCCTCAACCACCCCATCCTCGAGATCAGGAGCAGCAGCAAGGAAGCGGTCGGACCCAACATCTCGCACTGCTTCGAGGCGAGGCAAGTCCAGCCCAGGCAGCTCAAACGAGCGAGTCCCCACCGAGAGGGGGGGCACTGTTCTTAGGAAGCACTCGGCCAGAGGCGGAAGAGCCGCGATACTGCGGCTTCGGCATCCCTGGGTCTCAAGAGACGGTCCCCCAACTCCTGCCCCCACATCTGCCGCTGCTGCTGCTGCTGTCTGCAGCTCTTGCTCTTTGCCACACGTGTCCCACTCTTGCTACTGTCGTCGCTGCTGCTGAAGCTCCCGCCGCTGCCACCGCCGTCAATTCCAGGCATGATACGCCCTGCTGCCGCAGCCTCGTCTCGGGTGCTCGTTCACGCAATAGACGTGGGGTCCAGAAACGTGCAGCTTCCGTACACCTTTTGGGCACGCGGTGGCAGAGAAGGGCCCCCGTATAACGATCTTCCTGAAATCCTCGACCCCCCCACGTTTACTGCCCCCCCCTTTACCGCACGCCCGATCGTCCTGGTCCCCCTGCTGCTCCGGCCCACCTTCCTCCCCCGGGAGGATTCGGAGGGCCGTCGTCGCTTGCCGCCCCCCCCTCCGGCAGCGCCTCCTCGATCGACTCGGTGGCGGTGCTGGCAAACGAGGCCTTGTCCTGCCTGGAGGGCACCTCGGCGTATCCTCTTGTCCCCCCCTCGATAGCGCTCCTCGGTCCCTCTGCACGATCCATCTGCTCAACACTCCTCGATCCTCCTCGATCGTCCTCATCGATCGTCCTCATCGATCGTCCTGCTCGATCCCCCCCCTGATCGTCGTCCTCCTCAACCGTCCTCGATCAAACTCAATCTTACTCGATCGCCCTCGACAGGCGCTTTCGACGGCCCTCTCTCCCCACCCCACCACCCCGACGTCGATTAGATGTTGTTTCTGCTCCCTCGCTGTTTGCACATCGTTTTGTCACAACGGCGGTGACCCCGTGAAAGTCAAGTCTCGACCCCTTTCCCAAGGACTGGTTCCATCATGATGTCACGAATGGCGAACAAACGTGTGTGTGTGTGTGTATTTATGTATATATATATATATATAAATATCCACGCCCTCGCGGCGTGGATTATGGTGCGCAATTACGTGGGCATGCGGTCGCATGGATTACGTCGCGCGCGGGGCATCCGCGAACAAAACACACCGCGTCCGTGAGGTCGCGGCACAGGGACCCAGACCACAAGGCCGTGGACGTACACACGCCGCCCACGATGACGTAGTTATGTTTGAGTCGGGGAGGAGGAGGAGGAGAAGGGAGGAGGAGGAGGAGGAGGAGGAGGAGGAGG
>CAUYUJ010015824.1:0-40383 GCA_963575745.1 Prorocentrum cordatum | reverse complement strand
TCATCAGCATCATCAGCATCAGCATCAGCATCATCATCATCATCATCATCATCATCATCATCATCATCATCATCATCATCATCATCATCGTCATCATCATCATCGTCATCATCATCATCGTCATCATCACCAATTTTGAGGCCTCCCGAAAGAGTCCGAGTGAACGGGATCGGCTGAGCGCGGCGCATCGCCGATGCACCGGCGATGCATCGGCTACGCACTTCGAGGCCTCCCGAACGAGTCCGAGTTGACAGGCGGTGGAGCGCGCTGCATCGCAGGTGCATCGGCGATGCATCATCGGCGACGTCGGTGATGTCTCGGCGCCGACGCCGTGGAGAAGATCGGGCTTCACATCGAGCCGCATCGGCGAGGCGGCGCGATCCGCCGACGCCATGCTCCTGGGGGATTCGCTCAGGGGAGACGAAGTCCGGACGGAAGCAGCCCAGACGGAGGTTGAGCACTCCGTGGATTTCTTCCGCACGGACTTAGCATCCTATGAGGAGAGGACTAATCCGAACGGAGCATGGGGAAACAACAAAAAAAAACAGCTACCGCTACTCCCCGGACCCCTCCAGGCGTAAGGTGGTCCAGAGTGTGTCCACTGGGGAGGGGTTTACCCCTCCCCCTACGCACCCCCTCCCCTGGACATGGACGGGGGCCAGTCGCGAGCGGTCGGGCGTCGAAAACGGCCTCGGCGAGGAAGCCAGAATCATGGGTTTTACTCAGGCTTGGGCACCATTTTGACCTCCTGAGGGGGCAACCGTAATTGGGGGCCCCCCTTCTGGATCGATATCATCCAAGATGGCCCCAAGAAGCGCCCAGGATGCCCCAAGATGCCCCAAGATGGCCCCAAGATGGCCCCAAGAAAGGCCCCCACAAGGCCCCCAGGAGGCCCCCAAAGGGACCCCAAGCGGCCCCAAGGAGCCCCCCAGAGGCACCCAAGACGCCCAAGAGCTCCCCAGGACCGCCAAGAGACACCCAGACGTCCCAAGACGCCACCAAGAAGCGCCCAAGAGATATCTCAAGAGGCTCCGAGAGGCATCCAAGAGGCCTCTGGCTCTTTTGCTTGCCATCCTCCTCCTCCTGCTCCTCCTTCCTCCTCTTACTCCTTCTCTTCCTCTCCTCCTTCCCCTTCTCCTCCTCCTCCTCCTCCTCCTCCTCATCCTATTCATCCTCCTTCTCCCCACTCCCTCATCCATCCATCCAGCCTCCTTCTTCTCCTCCTTTGCACGATTCGGCCGTCCCCCTCTTTGCTTCCGCACTTCCCTGATCACCTCAACTCGCCTTGACATCGTCTCTGGATGGGCTGGTGGGGATACTTTTTTGGTTCGCGGCTCCAAGGCGGATGACAGGGAGCAAGCACAACGTCCGGGGCGCGTGACGATGTAAATTGGCCTCCGAGGCGACTGCACGTGCCAGGCTGGTGGGGATACGCGAAGCGTCTGGACAAGTCGATGCCAGTGCAGCGTTGGCGACGAGGGCCTCCCAGGAGGCCCCAAAAGGCCAAAATCAGGGGGAAAACAAACCTACCTTGCTTTTGACCACCCTCGCTTCCAAGGGATACCAAGCGATGCCAAACTACGGCCTGTACTGGTCAGGCCGCTTGACGAGGAGGCGCGTGGTATGACCTGGTTTTGCCTGGAAGCGAAAGCGGGGTAGGTAATTCACGCTCTGACAAATGCGGCACCGGTGCGCCCTCCTCCCCCGAGAGGCGAGCCCACACGGAGGTCGAGAGCATCCTCCGAGGGGACCCACTCCGCACGGACTTTGGCATCCTCCGAGCCCGGCCCTCGCCGCCACGGAGGCCTCCACGGAGGCCTCCCCGGCCCTGCCGACGTCCGCTGCTTCGACGCCTCCCGGCTTGGCGGTTACGAACTGGCCCTGGGCGTTTACGCCGTCGGACCCAGCACAGGAGAACCGAACGGGGCCTGGGACACACCAATAAATACACACAAAGAAAAGGATTCCCCACATATTCATATACATATATATATATATGTATATTTCTGGGCTGTTGTCTTCCCCCCCCACTTCCCAGATGTTCCCGCATTTCCTGGGAGTGGACGATTCATTGTGTCTGTGTGTGTTTTTCCCCCTCCTGAAGAACATCCTCCGAGAACACCAGACCCCCCGCCGGCCGCAACTGAGGAACACTCGAGGGTGCGGTGCCCTCCCCGAGAGGATGCACAAAAACGCCCCAACAAGCGCGAAACACACACTGGGCCATCCTCCCCAGACCGGCCTGGATCTCATACCTCGGGCCGACTGTCCTAAACAGCCCTGCCCTGTTCGCTTCTTTGCTGGGCCCTCGTCGGCCGCCGGCGATCCGAGGCTCCGCAACCGAGGTCGGGGGCCTTGGCGTCCCCGTCCTCCTCCTCCCTGTTGGGCGGGGTGCGGCCGTACTCGGAGTCGCTCTCCTCATGGCGGCGGCGGGGGTTGGGGGTGGAGCGGGGGGGGAGGGGGGAAGGGGGGGAGGGGGGGGAGGGAGAGGAGGACGCGGAGGGCGAGGCGAAGACGAAAACGAGGAGGAGGAGGCGAAGACGAGGAGGAGGACGAGGAGGAGCACGAGGAGCAGGAGGGGCAAGAGGAGGAAGAGGAGGTGTTGCAGTCGACCACCCCAACGCACACGCATTCACACACACACACAAACCAGGCCCGTCGTCAGCTGCTGCACGCTGGGACAGGCGAAAACAAAGTACACGCACACAGAATGGGAGCCCGTTGTGCTGTACAGCTGGCACACCACACGGGGCAGCAGAGCAGAGCACAGAGTGGCGAGGCAGCGTCCGAGGCAACAGCAGTTGAACGCAAAAAGAGCGCCGACCAACACAAGTGGACGCAAGGCCCAGCAAGAATGACGACGAGGGCACGGGCTGCTAAACTCTGAGCGCAAGCTGGGAGTGAGCCCGGGCAACCACCGCGGAACAGAGAACTTGAAGATCAGACCGCACTGAGACTGGCACTGCGCCGGCAATCGAGGACAACCCCGGTGGGGGGTCCGATGGCGCCGCAGGCGACACGGGCACAGAGATTGCACAAATTGCAGCATAGATCCCAGGAAACAAAAACGCATCACGTTCGAGACAACCCTCCACGGTGGCAACTACCACGAGGGACCGTTTGCGGGTCCTGCGGAGGGCGCCAAGGACGACGCGCTCTGGACACAACAGACGGGAATGTGTGTGTGTGTGTGTGCTGTGTGCTGTGTGCTGTGTGCTGGGTGCTGTGCGCCATGTGCAGTGTGCAGTGTGCTGTGTGCCGTGGTTGTGTGCCATGCGCCATGTGCCGCAAGCCGTGTGCCGTGTGTCGTCTGCCGTGTGCCGTATGCCGTGTGCGGTGTGCCGTGTGCCAAGCGCCGAGCGCCATTGGCCGTGTGCTGTGTGCCGTGTGTCGCGTGCTATATGCCGTGTACCGTGTGCCATAGGCCGTGTGCCGTGTACCGTGTGCCGTGTGCGTGTGTAGACTGCCGTGCGTGTGTGCGTATGCCTGTGCGTGCGCGTGTGCGTGTGCGTGTGCGAGTGCCTGTGCGCATGCGTGCGTGTGCGCGTGCTGTCGCGTGCGCGCGTGCGCGTGACCAGGCGCACGTGTCCGCGTGTGCGCGTGCGCGCGTGTGCGCGTGTGCGCGTGTGCGCGAGTAGGCGTGTGCGCGTGCGCGCGTGCGCGCGTTCGCGCGTGCGCCTGTGCGCCTGTGCGCCTGTGCGCCTGTGCGCCTGTGCCCGTGTTTGCGCGTCTTTGCGCGTGTTTGCGCGTGCGTGCGCGTGCGCGTGCGCGTGCGCGTGCGCGTGCGGGTGTGGGTGTGGGTGTGGGTGTGGGTGTGGGTGTGGGTGTGGGTGTGGGTGTGGGTGTGGGTGTGGGTGTAGGAATAGGTGTGGGTGTGGGCACGTGTGTGTCTGTGTGTGTCTGTGCGCCTGTGTGTGTGCCTGTTTGCGTATCAGTGTGTGTGTGTGTGTGTTTGTGTGTGTGTGTTTGTGTGCGTGTGTGTGCGCGTGTGTGCGCGCGTGCGTGTGTGCGACTGTGCGCGTGTGCGCGTGTACGTGTGCAGGTGTGTGCGTGGGTGCGTGGGCGGGTGGGTGGGTGAGTGCGTGTGCGCGTGCGTGCGTGCGTGCGTGCGGTGTGTGCGTGTGTGCGTGTGTGCGTGTGCGCGTGTGTGCTGCGTGGCGTGCGTGCGCGCGTGTGCGTTGCGTGTGTGCGTGTGCGTGTGCGTGTGCGTGTGGCGTTGTGCGTGTGCTGTGCGTGGTGCGTGTGCGTGTGCGTGTGCGTGGGTTGTGCGTGTGCGTATGCGTGTGCGTGTGCTGTGCGTGTGCGTGTGCGTGTGCGCGTGCATGTGTGTGTGTGTGTGCGTAGTGTGCGCGGGCGTGCGTGCGTGTTGTGTGTGTTGGGTTGTGTTGTTTTGGTTGTGTGGTGTGTTTGTGGCGTTGTTGTTGTGTGTGCGTTGTGTGTGTGCTTGCGTGGCGTGCGTGCGAGAGTGCGGCGCGTGTGTGTGTGGTGGGTGCGTGTGTTTGTGTGTCTCGTTCGTGCGTGCGTGCGTGCCGTGCTTGCGTGCTATTTTTGGCGCGCTGGCGCGGGGCGCGTAGCGTGCGTGCGTGCGTGGGCGTGCGTGCTGTGTGTGTGTTTGTGTGTGCGTGTGCGTGTGCTGTGCTGTTCGTGTGCGTGTGCGCGTGCGTGTGCGTGTGCTTGTGCGCGTGCGTGTGTGTGTGTGTGTGCGTTTGTGCGTGCGTGTGCGTGTGCGTGTGTCGTGTGTGCGTGTGCGTGTGCGTGTGTTGCGTATGTGCGCGTTGGCGCCGCGTGTGCGTGTGTGTGTGTGTGTGTGTCTGTGTCTGTGTCTGTGTCTGTGTCTGTGCCTGTGTCCGTGTATGTGTCTGTGTCTGTGTCTGTGCCTGCGTCTGTGTATGTGTCTGTGTCTGCGTCTGAGTGTGCGTGTGCGTGTGCAGGTGCGTGCGTGTGCGCGTGCGCGTGCGTGTGCGTTCGCGCGTGCGTGCGCACGTGCGCGCGAGCGCGTGCGCGTGCGCGTGCGCGTGCGCGTGCGCGTGTGCGTGCGCGCGTGCGTGTGCGTGTGCGCGTGCGCGTGCGCGCGAGCGCGTGCGCGTGCGCGTGCGCGTGCACGCGCGGCGCGCGGCGCGCGCGTGCGTGCGTGTGTTGCGTGCGTTGCGTGTGTTGCGTGTGTTGCGTGCGTTGCGTGCGTTGCGTGTGTTGCGTGTGTTGCGCGTGTTGCGTGTGTTGCGTGTGTTGCGTGCGTTGCGTGTGTGTACGTGTATGTGTGTGTGCGTGTGTGTGTGTGTGTGCGTGTGTGTGTGTGTGCTCGCGTGCGTGCGTGCGTGCATGCGCGCGTGCGTGCGTGCGTGTTTGTGTGTGTGGGGGGGATGTATTCGCGGGGAGAGTGTGTGTGTGTGTGTGCGTGCGTGTGCGCGTGCGTGTGTCGTAGCGCGTGCGTGCGCGCGTGCGTGCGCGTGTGTTGCGTGCGGGGCGTGCGTGCGTGCGTGCGTGCGTTCGTGCGTGCGTTTGTGTGTGGGCTGGCGGGTGGGTGGGTGGGTGGATGGGTGGGGATGGGTGCGCGGGTGGATGGGTGTGTGGGTGGGTGGGTGCGTGTATTCGTGCGGGTGCGTGCGCGCGTTTCAGTGCGCGTGCGCGTGCGCGTGCGCGTGCTCGTGCGCGTGCGCGTGCGCGTGCGCGTCCGCGCGCGCGTGCGCCTGCGCGTGCGCCTTCGCCTGCGCGTGCGCGCGCGCGCGTAAGTGTGCGCGCGCGTGCGCGTGCGCGCATGCGTGCGCGCGCGCGTGCGCGTGCGAGTGCGCGTGCGCGTGCGCGTGTGCGTGTGCGCGTGCGCGTGCGTGTGCTGATGCGTGTGCGCGGGCGCGGGCGCGTGCTCGCGCGCGTGCGCGTGCACGTGAGCGCGCGCGTGCGCGTGCGCGTGCGCGTGCGCGTGTGCGCGTGCGTGTGCGTGTGCGTGTGCGGGTGCGCGCGCGTTTGCGTGTGCGTGTGCGTGTGCGTACGCGTGCGCGCGCGCGTGCGCGTGCGCGTGCGCGTGCGCGCGTGCGTGTGCGTGTGCGTGTGCGCGTGCGTGTGCGTGTGCGTGCGCGTGCGCGTGTGCGTGCGCGTGCGCGTGCGCGTGCGCGTGCGCGTGTGCGTGCGCGTGCGCGCGCGCGTGCGCGTGCGCGTGCGCGTGCGCTTGCGTCTGCGCGCGCGCGTGCGCGCGTGTGCGCAGTTGGCGCACCGACCCCGCAGGACCGGCAGAGGACGCCGCGCCCCTTGCACCCCCCCTTCGGCAAGGGGCCTCGGCCCCTCGCGGAGGCACGCCGCGGCCCCCCGCCCCCCGCGGCCGCCCCTCCGCGCCCCGCGCTCTGCGCCCCCAGCCAAATCGGTCGGCAGCCTGTGGTGCGCCGCGCGCCGGGTGCACCACCTGCCCACGGCGACCCCGCCCGCGCCTGTGCTGCGGCTCCGGGGCAACGTCAGTCGGCGGCGAGCCCAGGGGGAAAGTGCGACTGCGCGTAAGAGTGACCCTTCGCCGGAGTGGCCTTCAGTGCGGGCTCACCGCGGTCCCCCCGTCGCCGAGCGCGATGCGATAGCGGCTGCTTGCGCGCTTGGATTTCGCTCACCTGCGCCCCCCGAGTCCGCGCACGAAGGGTCACTCTTGCCTAGGGTCACTCTTGCGTGTAAGCCCTAGGATGGTCTGCAGTCGACCCGTATCATCAGGACGCACGATAAGGGTGCAAGGGCAAGGGCCTTGGAAGGCCGTTTCGAAGCTTTTCATGCGGGGCGCGGCCAGCGAAAGCGGCCCAGGATGGGCCGAGGAGGGTAAGGGTGCAAGGCTACCCTTGGGAAGGTTGCCCATCCTTAGTATACGGGTTGACTGCGCGAACGGGACAGGCAGGGGCCGCCGCAGGAGACGCCACAGGAGCAACCCCCCCCGCCGCCCGCCGCGCGCCGGCGCCCCCGCTCGGGGGCGCAGGGCACGCCGCTGGCGCGCCCTCGGCCTCGCTGCAGCGCGCGCCCCGACCATCGAGGCCCATCGAGGCCCCTCGAGTTAGGTCGGGTATGTCCCCCCTACAAGCGGATTCTGGGCAACAGAAATCGAAAGTAGTCGAAAAATCGTCCCCGCACTGTTTTTTTTTTATTATGTTCTTGAAAATGTTCCTCCTGTAGAGGGACACGTCCGACTCTAAGTCCATCGAGGCCCCTCGAGGTCCCCCGAGGGCCCCTCGAGGGCAGCCGCGGGCGCGCTCTCGCGAGCTGCAGCCGAGGCCCCCGAGCCCGGGCCGGGCTGGAGGGATGGCCCTCTGGGCCGGCGGTGCCGCTCCCTGCGCCGCTCACCTTGTCGCGCCGCTCCGGGGCAGCGGCGGCGCGCAGGACCAGGGCGCGCTGCCGAGAGAGGGGCCCGCGACCCGGGGGGAGGAGGAGGAGGAGGAGGAGGAGGAGGAGGAGGAGGAGGAGGAGGAGGAGGAGGAGGAGGAGGAGAGAGGAGGAGGAGGAGGAGGAGGAGGAAGGGGGAGGCACAGGAGCAGAGGAAGAGGTTTAGGGGGAGAGTAGGAGGAGGAGGATGAGAGGAGGAGGAGGGGAGGGAGGAGAGGGGGGAGGAGCAGGAGGAGGAGGAGGACGAGGAGGGGGAGAAGGAGGAGGAGGAGGAGGGGGAGGAGGGGGAGGAGGTAGGAGGAGGTAGGAGGAAATAAAAGTCGTGCGGGTGGTAAGTCGGCCATACAGGTCGGTCGGTCGGTGGTGAAGAAAAGGCCCGAAAGGGGGGAGTGCAGGAGCCAGAAAGGTCGGGCGGGTGGTAGCAGGGCTGGGCCTCACGGTTGTTTCTGTGCTTTGTGTTCGTTTTGCTTGATTGTGTTTTGCTCTACCTGTTTTCCTGTACCTCCCTCCCAAAACGAAAAACAAAACACCGCCGAAGTCCAGCAAAACAGCGTTTAGGTCCAGCCCTGGGTGGTACGTCGGCCATACAGGTCGGCTGGTCAAAGGTGAAGAAAAGGCCCTGAAGGGGCTCTTGCGGGCCCCTTTTGGAGCCAACAGGGGTCCAATAGGGGCGCGAAAGGGCCCCTTTAGGGCCCACGCCTTCACCCCCCATACTTGGGCCGGCCCCCATCACCAACCCGCCCGAAAGGCAGTGGAGAGACGATCGCTCTCGCCAGCATCACGGCGGGACTGGGATACCCAGGGGAGGAGGAGGAGGAGGAGGGAGAGGCCATGGGGGACAGGGAGAGCAGGGGAGGGGCCCAGTCCAACCACGACCTACCTCAACAAGGGCGATGGTGAGCGAAAACGCACACACCCATACCCACAAAAGGGTCGGAGGGAGGAGGCCTGACTTTGGGTATGGCTGCGGGTGGTCCGACCCGGGGGGGGGATCCCATTCGAGCGGGGAGAACCACCGGACAAACAACCACAACTCCCTCCGTGCCCCCTATTGGTGATGTTGCATCTTCGAGGGACCTTGTCTGTCCCGTCGCGGCCCTATCCGCGTCGAATCCGTGTCGAATCCATGTCGGACTCGTCGAATCCGTGTCGAATCCGTGTCGAATCCGCGTCGAGTCCACGCCAAATCCGCGTCGAGTCCGCATCGAGCCCGCGTCGTGCCCAAGAGAAGACGCCACTGTTGGGGACACGCGAGGTCCCCCGAAGATGCAACGGAACGAGGCAAGCGCCACCCTCCTCGGCGAAGGAGTACACAGAGCTGCAGGTCTTGGGTAGGAAGGTGTCCGCCTCGTCGTCCACGGTCGTCGTGCTGCACGTGTCGCTGCCGCTGGCCGGCTGCCTCTCCCTGCCGTGCGCCTCGTAGTCCTCGGGCAAGCGAGGATGCCAAGGCCAGCGCGAGCGACGCCGACTAAGGGGAAAACGACGACGGCGACGACGACGACGTCGGGCGACAAAGATGACGGCAAGCGACGACGACACTGCTGCCGACGCCAGCGGACGACGACGACGACGACGACGACGACGACGACGACGACGACGACGACGACGACGACGACGACGACGACCACGACCACGACCACGACCACGACGACCGACGTACGACGACGTACGACGACGACGACGACGACGACGACGACGACGACGACCGACAACGACGACGACAACGACGACGACGACGACGACGACGACCACGACGACGACGACGACGGACGGACGGACGGACGGACGGACGGACGGACGACGACGGCGGGGAATTCCAGGCAAGCACGAGCGGCGAACCACTCCTTGAACATCGGAGATCGAGGTTCGGGCACTCTCCCAGGCACTGTGGGGTTCTGGGGAGCTCTGGGGGCTTCCAGGGACATCCCGAGAACCTTCCCATCATCCTCCCTCTCGCCTTCCCCACCTTCCCCGCTCTCCCCATCCTCCTCCTGCTTCCCCTCCCGACGGCGACGACGTCCACGTCCACCCTACTACTCCTCCCCCTCGCCCCCCCATGCGCCCCATCCTCCTTCTCCTATGTCCCTCCTCCTCCTCCTCGTCCTCCTTCTCCTCCTCCCCCTTCTCCTCCACATACATCTCTCCTCCTCCTCCTCCTCCTCCTCCTTCTCCTCATTATCCTCCTTCTCCTCTTCCTCCTCCTCCTCCTCCTCCTCCTCCTCCTCCTCCTCCTATATCCCTGCTCCTCCTCCTCCTCCTCCTCCTCCTCCTCCTCCTTTTCCTTCTCCTCCTCCGTGTTCCCCTCTTCCTCTTCCTCCAGGTTCGCATACTCCGACAACGACGACGACGACGACAACAACGGGCGACGACGCAGACTCCGAACGCGAAGTGCGACGGCGAAGATGCCGAGGATCGACGGGTGACAGCGACAGGGCGACAACGGCGACGA
This sequence comes from Prorocentrum cordatum, assembly GCA_963575745.1. Classification (NCBI taxonomy): domain Eukaryota; class Dinophyceae; order Prorocentrales; family Prorocentraceae; genus Prorocentrum; species Prorocentrum cordatum. Next base: position 30,590 of record CAUYUJ010015824.1, on the reverse strand, counting down.
GGCCGGGCGACGACGGCGACGAGGCCTGGCGACGATGACGACGACGACGACGACGACGACGACGACGACGACGACGACGACGACGACGACGACGACGACGACGACGACGACGACGACGACGACGACTGCAGGCGGCAACGACGACGACGACGGCGACGACGACGACGGCGGCGGCGGCAGCAGTGGCGGCGGCGGCGGCGTGGGCGGCGGCGGCGGCGGGCGCGTGCGACGACGTCGGCGGGCGGCGACGGCGTCCTCGGGCTCGAAATTCCACGCCGGGGCAAGCATCGCGAGGCGCGCCAGCTTCTTGGCGCCCCGCGGGCTCCGCCGCGGGCTGCGCGGCTTGGGGCTCCTGGGCTCTCCCCGGCCAGGGGGGGCGGAGGGCCGCAGGCGGAGGCGCGCCGGCCGGCCGCGGGGGGGGGCAGCGGGGAGCATGGAGCGAAGCGGCAGGGGGAGGAGAAGGAGGAGGAGGAGGAGGAGGAGGAGGGGGGAAAGGAGAGGAGGAGGAGGAGGAGGAGGAGGAGAGGAGGAGGAGGAGGAGGAGGAGGAGGAGAGAGGAGGAGGAGGAGGAGGAGGAGGAGAGGAGAGGAGGAGGATGGGGGAGGGGAGGAGGAGGGGAGAGGAGGAGGAGGAGAAGGAGGAGGGAGGGAGGAGGAGGAGGAGAGAGAGGAGGAGGCGGAGGAGGAGGAGGAATGGAGGGAGGAGGAGGAGGAAGAGGAGGGAGGAACAGAGGAGGGACCAGGAGGGGGGGAAGAGGAGGGGAGGAGCACCGAGTGCAGCCAGCAGCGATCGAGGCGACAAACCGTGCGGCGGGCGCGCGGCCCCGCGGCCCGAGCGCCCGGAGCAGGCGGCGCTCCGCGGCGCGGCGGAGGGCGGGGTCGTAGGCGGCGATAGCCGGAGCCACCCCAGGAGGGAGGACCTCCTCCTCCTCCTCCTCCTCCTCCGCCTCCTCCTCCTCCTCCTCCCCTCTCCTCCTCCTCCGCCCTCTTTCCTCCTCTTCCTCCACGCCTCCGCCTCCCCTCCGCCTCCTACCTCCTCCTCCTCCTCCTCCTCCTCCTCCTCCTCCTCCTCCTCCCCCTCCTCTTCCTCCTCCTCAGGGGGCACCTGCCGTCGCTCGGACGTTCATTTCCCGTGCATCTGTTCGGTGTCGCGCGTGCTCTTGTTGCTCTTGTTGCTTGGTCCTCGAGGGTCCTCGCCGAGAGACACTGCACACGTCCGAGCGATGCCAGGGGCAGAGGAGCAGGGAGGTGCGCCCCCCCTCCCCCCCCCGACGGACCGAAGATGGCGCCAAGCGGGGACAGCCGACGAAGCACCCGGCAGCTGAGGCAAGCAAGTGGGGAGGTTGCGCGAGGAGAAGCACCTGCCCGCACCGGAGGCCCGTAGCACAGCACCAGCTGTTGAGGGCCAACGATAGGGGGGACTGGCACAGGGGGGGGGGGGGGGAACACTTATCGGCGATAGGTCGCCGATAGATCGGCGATAGGCCCACGATAGCGAGACGCACCTGCCTGGGCGGGGTGAGGCCCTCGAACCCCTATCGGCGATCAATGGGCGACTGGGGGGCGATGCATCCCCCCCCTGCCTATCCTCCCCTATGGTTGTCCCCGAGCTGCAGGGGAAAGGGGTAGCAAAGAGGAGCGATGATGACGGTGATGCTGCCAATGAGGTTAAGGTGTCAGCACGAAGCAGCACACGGACCGCTGCACCGCAGCAGCAGGAATAGCGAAGCACGAGAAATACAGCACGCGCAGGCATGATGTGCCATAGTATGGTGGGCGGCGAGACTCTCTCTCATAGGGGGTTGATATCCTGGGAGAGCACGGCAAACTCGCCTTGGGGCGACCGGTGGGATCTTCGACAGCACCAGGAGTGCCGTTGGTCCGTCATCGCGAACTTGCGGGTGTGGGTCGCAACCCCCAGCTTCCGAGCGATGTGCGCACAGCTGGGAAGCCGGGGCAGGAGAGCTCAGACTCGAATCGACAAGCCCCATCGGCGATCGAAGCGGATCAGATTGGCGGACATCGGTAGCCACATCGGAAGACATCACATCGGCTGAAGCCAGCAAGCCAACAAGGCCTCCATCGAGCCGAGAAAGTCGCATCCGAACCGGCACCGATCGACCTCGCATCGACTCGAATCGAGTGGGAGGGATCGAAGCGAGCCCCGTCGGGGTGATGATGATGATGATGATGATGATGATGATGATGATGATGACGATGACGATGACGATGACGATGACGATGACGATGACGATGATGATGCTGCTGCTGATGCTGATGATGACGGTGATGGTGGTGATGATGGTGATGATGATGATGATGATGATCATGATGATGAGTATGATGATGACGACGATAACGATGACGATGACGATGACGATGACGATGACGATGATGACGATGACGTTGATGATGATGACGATGATGATGATGATGATGACGATGATGATGATGATAATTATGATGACGATGATGATGATAATGATGATGAAGAGCCCGTCCGATCACGTCCGGAGACAGCACCGCGCGCGGCCTGGCAGAGCACCTGCGGCCGAAGGGCCCCCGGTGGCGACGGCCTCGGAGCGAGGCCCCCAGAGGCCTCCTCTCAGCCTGCGCACGGGGGGTCGCCTTTCGACGTCTGTGACGAAAGGAAGGGGCAGCAGCAAGAGGAAAGAGCTGGAAGGCCGCCACCCGCCGGCTCGAAGCCCCTTCCTCCTCCACCTCCTCCTCCTGCTCCCTCCTCCTTCTTCTCCTCACCCATTCTCCTTACCTTATCCCACTCCTCTTCCCCTCCTCCTCCTCCTCCTCCTTCTCCTCCTCCTCCTCCTCCTCCTCCTCCTCCTGATGATCATCACCATCATCACCATCATCAACATCAGCATCAGCAGCATCATCATCACCCCACCACCACCACCATCATCACCATCATTATCAGCATCATCATCATCAGCAGCATCAGCATCATCACCATCAGCATCATCATATTCATCATCAACAACATCATTATCATAATCATCCGCGTCAACCTCTTCATCAACATCATCACCCCGCCATCATCATCATCAGCAGCAGTAGCAGCAGCATCAGTATGGTCACCAGTACCATCATCAGCTTTGCCATCATCAGCATCATCATCAACATCATCATCATAATCATCCTCTTCATCCTCATCATAATCATCATTGTCAGCATCATCCTCCTCCTCGTCATCATCGCCAGCGACATCATCAATATCATCATGACCGCACCATCACCATCGTCAGCATCAGCATCGTCGTCACCATCGTCATGCCGATCATCAGCATCATCATCTGCATCATAACCATCATCAAAACAACATCTTCATCACAATCACCATCATCAGTAGCATCATCAACCACATCATCATCAGCATCAGCAGCAGCATCACTCCCATCAAGGATTCCCCAGATTCTTCCCCCATTTTCTGGGTCTTCGTCTGCCCCCCCACCTCCCATATTTTCCCATGCTTTTTCTGGGGAATCGAGGATTCATTGTGTCTGTGTGCTGTTTTCCCTCCTGACTGCCCCTCGCCCTCCGCCTCGGCCGGCCGCCACCCCTCGGTGCAGAAGGGGGGCCCGGACGGCCGGCAGACCGGCGAGCTCCCGCCTCCCGCTCGGACGGCGGGGCGGAGCTCGGCCGCTCCTCGGCCCGTGACGGGACGCACAGAAGCGCACTGATACTATGATACTCAAGGGGCCCAAAAACACACAAATGAATGAATACACACAAATAAAAGGATGCCCCATGTTTCCCCATATGTTCTGGGTCTTCGTCTTCCCCCCCACGTCCCATACTTTCCGATATTTTCCCGGGGATCGACGATTCATTGCGTCTGTGCGTTTCCTTCCCTCCCGACCCTCCTCGGCCCGTGATGGGACGCAAGGAGACGTACTAATACTAAATGTCCGCCTTGGAGGCGCGCGTCCGACCCTGGCCACACCGCTCGGGAAACGATACATGCTACAAGATGGGTATTGCTCACCTTGTAGTATAAATCGTTTCCCGAGCGGTGTGGCCAGAGAGCGCCCGCCACGGCGCATATGCTGTAAGAGTTCTCGGTGCGCACGTCGCCCCCGGAGGGGGCGACGCACACTCAGTATAACAGGGGGCAAACAAACCTACCTCGCTTTTGACCACCCTCGCTTCCAAGAGATACCGAGCGATGCCAAACTACGGCCTGTACTGGTCAGGCCGCTTGACGAGGAGGCGCGTGGCATGGCTTGGTTTTGCCTGGAAGCGAAAGCGAGGCAGGTCATTCACGCCGTGACGCCGACGTCATCGTCCCCTCCCTGCTCCGCCCCGCCGCCCTCCCCCGATCCGGAGAGCCCGCGCGCACGCTGCCACTGGTGTGCGAGCGACCGAGTGGCCGCGAGCTCCGGGATGAGGAAGGCAGGCGGTCGGGGACCTGCCGACCCGGGGCACTCCGGACCCGGGTCCGCCAGGCCCTGCAGGATCCCTGCAGAGTCCTGCAGGAACCAACGAACTTCGACAAGATTCTTCAAACAGGATCGAGGATGGGCTCTGGCCAAAGCTCTTGTCGTTGTCGGAGCAACGAGCCAGAGGCCGCATCCCTCCTGAATCAATACTTTCGCCTCGCGATTTGACCCTTCCCATGCCGTTCCACTCCTGCCGGATACCCTGCACACGAGCCCGGGTACCAGTGCGACCCTGGCCCCTGCAGGCTCCTATGCAGGAGCCCGCGCTCTGACGGACCCCCCTACACCCTGCGAAATGCTTAAGAAATCATGGGTTAAGAAATTCATAGTCTAAGAAGTTGAATAAAAACCCCAAAATTCTATTCAAGTCTTAGGATTTACATTGAAACATTAAGAATAATCGAGACGCTGGCCGAAAACTTGGGTTTTCTTAAGCATCGCCTAAGGTGTATACTGCAGCGACCCCCGGTGTCTCTCGAGCCCCGGGGCCGGAGGCTCGGGCAGGCTCCGGTGGAGCTGGGCTGCATGATCTCTCCGCCAGCCCCTGCGGCTCGGTGCGGGCGTCTCCCGTCTGCCCCGTCGCAGGGTCCCGGGCAGGAGGAGGAGGAGGAGGAGGAGGAGGAGGAGGAGGAGGAGGAGGAGGAGGAGGAGGGGGAGGAGGAGGAGGAGGATGAGGGGGAGGGGGAGGAGGAGGAGGAGGAGGAGGAGGAGGAGGAGGAGGAGGAGGAGGAGGAGGAGGTGTTGCTACCGTATCCCAACCTTTTTCCGTCCCTCGCGCCGCGGGTGCAAGAAGTGTGCCCCTGGCTCAGGTCGGGCATGTCCGCCTACAGGCGGACTTTGGGGCGGGAAAAAATACTCGAAACAGACCCCCAAATAGTCCAAACAGACTAAAAAGAATTGTCCCCTGACTATTTACGTTGCCCAGTTTCGAATACCTATACGACCACCCTGCGGGTGATAAGGAGGTTTGGGGGAGGAGGGGGGCCAGCAATGGGCAACCGTGGTGATTGTTGCGTTGCCGCTCGCTCTTGGGACCATCGATCCCACTATCGATCTCACTCGATCGATCTCACTATCGATCTCACTCGATCGATTTCACTGTCGATCTCACTCTGGATCTCGCTATCGATCCCACTATCGATCTCCATTTCGATATCACTCGATCTCACAATCGATATCACTATTCATCTCACTATCGATCTCACTATGGATCGCACGATCGATCTCACTATCGGTCTCACTATCGATCTCACTATCGATCTCACAATCGATTTCGTCATCGGTCTCACTATCGTTTTCGCACCCGCGGGACATCGGGACACCGGCGGGACACCGGCGGGACACCGGCGGGACACCAGCGGGACACCGGCGGGACACCGCGGGCCACCGCTTGCCGGAGGAAGAATCATTTGGCCCAGCCGGGACCCAGCCACAAGCGGGACACCGGCGGGACACCGGCGGGACACCGCGGGCCACCGCTTGCCGGAGGGAGAATCATTTGGTCCGGCCGCGGTTCAGCCACAGGAGACTTTCCGCTCGCCCGCCCACGCAGCTTCGCCTCGCCCGCACGCAGCTTCGCCTCGCCCGCACACACGGCACGCACGAACACGAAGCCGAACCGAAACCGATTTCCCGGTGGGGGGCTTTCCGTTCCACTTCGATTTCACCCCCCAACCTCCGACAGGGCTGAACCTAAACGGTGTTTCTCGTTTTCGTTGTGTTTTCGTCTTCCCTCGTGTTGTCTTCAATCCACCTCTGCCGCAAAACGAAGTCGAAACGAAAACGGCCCACGAAATCGCCAAAACACCGTTTAGGACCAGCCCCCGACCTCCGCTTGCTCCTGCAGAGGGACGCTCCCGATCTGCACCCCTGGCCCGAAGTGCCCCCCCCCCCCCCCCCCAGGCTCTCCCGGGAGGCCCACGGGGCCTCCCGAGAGGCCCCTCGCGAGGCCCAGGGGCGCCCAGGGGCTCTGCAGCGGAGCAGGGAGCTGGGGGCACCCAGGGCCAGGGGCACCTTCGGCAACACTCGATCGCTTCGTCCTCCCTCCCTCCCCTCCAATCCAAACAAAACGCCCTAATAAACCGGGCCCCCCCCATTACAAAAAAGGCGCCTGCAAAAACCGGACCCCGGGAACGATAAACAAGGGATTTGGAGTACCCGCTGGCCCCTGACGATTGCAGAAGCTGTGCCCGAGCGCCAGGGTCTCTGCAGGCACGCCGCCGCTCCAGGGCATCGGGGAGGTCCTGTGTGCGGGGTGAGAAAGTTAGGGGGTGGATCGGATCCTTCATTCGCCCCCTTCGGGACGACGAGTCCCGTCGGTCTCGTCGCGAAGGTCGCTTAGCTCTGCTCTTGGAGCTCTATCGTTGGCGCCCGTGCCGAATGTCCACTCCTTCGCGGGTTCCCTCAGCCAGCGTTTGCTGCGCACTGTGTGGGGTCCAACTCCTGCTTCGTTCTGCTAGTTAAGTGCCGTCCTTATCCTGACTGGCCAGTGGCTGAATCAGTTGCGCAGGACGCAGTTCAGGTGTGTTTTGTAGACCTGAACTGCGTGATGTGTTGGCTCGTTTCCCTTATTCGGTCCGCCACCTCGCTCCTGCTTCCTTGGCTCTCCCCCAGGCTCGAATGGGTCAAGTCTCGGGAAGCTCGCGTGGTCCTCTGCACATCCCTGCGCGTCCACCCTATGAGCCCCGAGAGGCCGGTGTCACGAGAGCAGGCGGTTTTCGGACTGCGTCCCGGCCTTCTCCTCCCTCTCTTCCTATTTAACTTTCCCACTCCCTCCCTCCGCCTCTCCTCCTAAGTGCCTTGGACGTGCACAGCACACCCTCTGCATCCGCTTTAGTGTCTTCCGTCCAATTACCTACTATGGAGGGTGGGTACATGTGAGGATGAGGAGGGTCTGGATACATTGCTTCGGTTCGACGCGTTCCGTCCGATACCCCATCGTCCTGTACCGTACTGGTTTCTTGGTGCCTGTGCAAGACCATTCAGCTTCTCCTGCTATTCTGCTAGCTGCAGCGCCGCATTCCGCTGACAGGCCATCGGCTTCAACAGCTTCGTAATCCAAACATCTCCTCCTCCCTAGAGGAAGAGAAAAGCGCCAATAACATACACGTTTGCCGCTGCGCGCGGATTTCTTGAATCGGCGCTGGGACCACCCTGGCGGCGCCTCCGGCGCCGCCTCTGGCGCGCTCCGCGAGCCAGGGAGGGGGGCCCAGCGCTATTCTGCTTCGATGCACAGCTTCGCAATCCAAACATCTCCTCCTCCCTCTTCCCTCCTCCTCCTCCTCCTCCTCCTCCTCCTCCTCCTCCTCCTCCTCCACCTCTTCCTCGTTTTCCTCCTCGTTTTCCTCCTCCTCCTCCTCCTCCTCCTCCTCCCTCCTCTCATTCTCCTCCTCCTCCTCTCCACCTTCTCCTCCTTCTCTCCCCTGCCCCCTCCTCTGCCTCCTGCTCCTGCCTCCTGCCCCCTGCCTCTTGCCTCCTGCCTCCTGCCTCCTCCCTCCTCCCTCCTCCCTCCTCCTCCTCCCTCCTCCCTCCTCCCTCCTCCTCCTCCTCCCTCCTCCCTCCTCCCTCCCCTCCCTCCTCCCTCTCCCCTCCTCCTCTCCCCCCTCCTCCTCCTCTCTCCTCCTCCTCCCTCCCCCCTCCTCCCTCCTCCTGCCTCCTTCTGCCTCCTGCCTCCTCCACCCCCTCCTCCTCCTCCTCTCCTCTCCTCCTCTCCACCTCCTCCTCCTCCTCCTCCCCTCCTGCCCTTCCTCCTCCTCGGCTCCTCCTCCTCCTCCTCCTTCCTACCTTCCTCCTTCCTCCTTCCTCCTTCCTCCTTCCTCCTCCTCCTCCTCTTCCTCCCTCCTTCCTCCTCCCTCCTCCTCCCTCCTCTCCTCCCTCCTTCCCTCCCTCCCTCCCTCCCTCCCTGCCTCCCTGCCTCCTTCCCTCCCTCCCTCCCTCCCTCCCTCCCTCCTCCCTCCCTCCCTCCCTCCCTCCCTCCCTCCCTCCCTCCTCCTCCCTCCCTCCTCCTCCTCCTCCTCCTCCTCCTCCTCCTCTCCTCCTCCTCCTCCTCCTCCTCCTCCTCCTCCTCCTCCTCCTCCTCCTCCTCCTCCTCCTCCCTCCTCCTCCTCCGCCTCCTCCTCCTCCTCCTCCTCCTCCTCCTCCTCCTCTCCTCCTCCTCCTCCTCCTCCTCCTCCTCCTCCCCCCTCCTCCTCCTCCTCCTCCTCCTCCTCCTCCTCCTCCTCCCCCTCAAGCAATTTGGGCCCAGGTATTCCAGGATTTGCCTGAGTCCAGGCCTCTGGGCTTCCGAGCAGCGCTTGCACCCCAGAACCCGCCAGATTTCTAGGGTGCCGACAAACACAGAGGCAGCATGGCACGGCTGTGGTCACGATGCACGAAGTGCAGCAAGTGCGAGTGGAATGAGAGGCTCATCCAGCAGAAGAAGGTCTGCGCCGGGTGTGGCACAACAGTTGAGCTCTACGTGAGGACGAAGAAAGTATCCTTCCAGAGGGACACGCTCAACTCTGACGACGAGTTCGTGGACGCCTGGAGCGGTGATGAGGAGACCGAGGCAGGCGGACATCGCCAGCCCCTCCCCGCTGGTCCAGTGGGCATCCTCAGGGGGGGGCCTCGCTCCTCGTCACCAGGGGGCTATCGTTTTGGAGGCAAGGGAGGTAAAGGGAGTGCTGGGCAAGTTCGTCAGCTGCTTCAGCAAGCATGCGACGCCTCTCAGGACCCAGGACTCCAGCAGGTGTTGAAGTCCCAGATCGACCAGCTTGCTAAGGCGAGCACGACGATTGGCCCCAGGGAGACGCCAGTCGAGGCGCTCAGGAGGGTCGAGGGCATGGTGAAGAACGCTGAGCACATGCATGAGCAGGCGGTGAACAGCGTCTTTCGGCTCCGCGGCAACCTGGCGGCGGCGGAGCAAAAGGAGGCAGCGGCAGCGACGGCCTTAGCGGAGGCTCTCGCTGCGAGACGAGCGGCCACGGCTGCTCTGGCCAAGGCCGAGGGCATTGGCCCAGAGGACGACAAGTCGAAGCAGGACGGGAAGCTCTTCAGCATCGGTTGGGACGCCCAGTTCTTCGAGAGCTTGGCCGATATGGAGTGCACCGATGGCGAGAAGACCGAGCTCGAGGGCATCCGTAAGCAGCTGGAGGAGGCAAAGGCGTCCCTGGAGAGCAAGGAGACCGAGATTCGCCGCTGGCTGGAGACGACGGCGAAGCACAAGGCGACGATCCAGGAGAGGATGGCCAAGAAGCGCCGCGGCGATGAGGGGCAGGCAGCGCCACCCGCTGAGGCCCCCGCTGGGGGAGGGGGTGGCGAGGCCAAACCAGAGGCGGCGACGTCGGCGGCAGGGCAGCCCAGTGCGGCGGAGGAGGACCCCACGGCCAAGGCTGCCAAGGAAGAGACCATCAAGCAGGAGGCGCAGCGGCTGTCGGCGGCCAAGTTCGCGGCCAAGGCTGAGCAGGCCATGGCGGTGGGCAAGGGCACGGCGGCGGCGACTACGACAGCCGCTTGACGGTCCAGAACGGGGACCCCTCAGACCCTGACTGAGGGGCCGCCAGCGAGTGATGATGAGACTACAATTTTTTACTCGAATATCACAGAGCTGACGGATAAAGCATGGAAATTCATTTCTCAGCGCGCACGCACATATAGTCATTGGGCCCTCGTCGAGACTCACGTGCAGCAGGAGTCCGAAGTACGAGAGTGAGATAAAAAAGCTCGGCAATTGTGTTTGCGGATGGCGGTCAACCGTGCACGACCGTCAGGCAAGATTGTCAGTGCAGCCAGGCAGCGCCGCTCCAACGAGGGCGGTGAGATCTTTTTGTCACGGAATCATCTACAATGTCATATTCTGCCAGAGGCGAGGACCTCCATGAGCCAGCTCAAGGCTGGCGTGCAGAACAGTTTCGACGGCTTTCTCCCGATGCTCATGCACCAGTCGGGGTTCTCTATTGTCATTGTTGTGTTATATTCACTCCCAAGCATCGGAATGACGGGTCGGAACCGAGAACGCTTTCGCAGACTCGGAGGCCTGTTGAGGGCGATGAGCATCCCTTGGGCAGTGATTGGGGACTGGAACATGACTCCAGAGGCGCTGGTGCGGTCTAAGTTTGTGGAGAGAGTGGGTGGAGTTCTGCGAGTAGCCGATGTCACAGGCACATGTGCGCAGAAAAAAGGAGAACCTGATAGCATGATAGATTACCTAGTTATGAGTGAATCTGCGGTTCCACTCGTGCGAAGTTTAGAGCCTGTGCGTGACGTTGCCTGGAAGCCTCATATAGCGCTCGTTTTGCGTCTTTGGTCGTCGGGACTTAAGCTGCAGACTAGGGTCCTCCAGGTCCCGTGTAAGCTACCGCAAGTTCCCCGACCGAGGACGGAGCCTACGGCAGGCTCCAAGGCCAGCAAAGCCAAGGCCAAAGCTTCCATAGCCCGTGCTGCTGCTCACGAAAAGCGAGTAGCGGATTTTCAAGAACAATTCGGTGACTGTTTTGACCAGGCTGAGGGGTTGAGAGCTTTGGAGGGTGAAGGGGCCCTCGAGGAGCCTCATGAGTTTTTTGAGCCTGATTTTTTTGGCCCCGAGGAGGAGGAAGATCCTTGGGCATCCGAGCTCAACTTCTGTAGTGATAATAACTTAGCTGATGCGTTCCAGTGTCAACCCGTTGACGGGGGAAAGGCCCTACCCAGCGGTGTGCCCAGTGTGCCCATGTTCGGCCGAGCCCCGATGGAAAAAGAGCCCCCCGCAGAGTCTGACAATTCGGTTACGTGTGAGGCCCATCCCCCCTGCGTTGAGCCAGCCAGTAACCCCGTAGAGCAACAGCCGCATGACTGTAGTGCGCCTAACACGGTGAGGGACAAGTTTTTGGACTCTAGCCGTGGTGACACTACTTTGCCGCAGGATAATACCAGCGAGGTCGCGTTTGAAATCCCAGTGGAGACTTGGATGGAAAGTCGGCACTCGGTTGGATTTTCCTCTGGCACTGATGTGGTGCAGCAGGCCTCCCCCTTCCTCACCTCCTCCGTAGCCTTTCGGCTCGAACCACGACAAAGCGTAGCCATCGCTGGCATGTACGCGTCGTGGGTTTCTGCTGTGGAGAAGGCTGTCCGTACACATCGTGACATCCAGGTCGCTCCTGGGGTGCCGCGAGCACGCGGACCCAGGTTTTCCGTGCAGCCCATGCGTGTGGTCGCACACGCCAGGGCCCTCCCGCTCAGAGACCAACGTAGCCAGTGGTGGACGAGAGTGCACACCCTCTTGCATGGAGTGGCCAGGCATCGTAGTCGTAACAATGGTGCTAAGCAGCTGCAGGACATGTATGAAGCGTGCCGCAAACTTCGTGAAGGCCGACCAGAGCGAGTCCATGGAGTACTTAACCTCGCTCGTGACCCACCTTGGGAGCAATGGCTGCAGGTATTACGTGACCCTGGTGGTACCAATATTGCTGTCTTGGAAGCGTATGTGCATGCGGCCAAACGTATCATGGGCAGAGCTCAGCGGGCGGCTATGAAAGAATCTCTATCTGAATTTCAATCGTGGGTGGTCGAACCCACAGCAGCAGGGGTGCTGCACAAATCGCTGAGGCCTCAACCGTTGCCGACGATGGAGGTCTTTCGTGGCGGGAAAGTGGTGCAGCACCCATCGGAAGTGATGAATATTAAAGCAGAGAAGTTCAAGCAATTGTGGGCCCCGTCAGTCCCACAGGTCTCGGAAGTGCGTGAGATCTTCAGGACCATCAGAGTTGCAGCAGAAATGGAACCCTTGCCACCGATCCAGGCCGAGCAGATCTATGCCAGCGCCAAGGCCATGAAGGCTAAGGCGGGCATGGGCGTGGACATGTTGTCCCCAGTGGACTTCCAGCGACTGCCAGGCCCAGCTATTGCGGAGCTGGCGGTCATCCTGCAGAGCATCGAGCACCTGCTGGTGTGGCCCGTGCAGACGATGATGGTGGTCGGCAAGCTGATCCCCAAAAAGGTGACTGGGGACAGGGCCATAGGCCTTGTCTCTATGCTGGGCAGGCTGTGGTCGCACGTTCGGGAGCCGATCGTGCGACAGTGGTCGGTGCAGGAGGAGCAGGCGTGGGACGCGGCGGTGGCAGGCAACTCTTGTCTGCAGGAGGCCTACCTCAGGGCCATCGACGAGGAACTGGCAGCATGGATGCAGCTCCAGTTCGGCCACAACCTCGTCGACGTGCAGGAGTTCTACGACACGATCCCCTGGGCACCGCTGGTCAAAGCGGCGCTCAAGTTGGGGTTCCCACCCACGGTGCTCTACCTGGAGTTGCTGCAGTGCGTCGCGGTTCGCGCGCTGGAGCAGGAGGGGGCTGCGTCCGACCCTTTCGAGCCGTGCCAATCGGTGGTGCAGGGCTTGAGGTCGGGCACTAGGTTTGCCAGAGTTCTCACACATTTTGTTTTGAAAGTTGTGACTACTGCTACGCCGCAGATGGGACATCGAGTGTGGATCGATGATATATCCCAGCGCACGACGGGCTCGCGGCAGGCTGTTCGGCGCAATCTTACCAGAGCTGTTATCAAGACTGGACATGAATTGGCTAAAGTTGGACTAAAGATTGCAAAGAAATCAGTGGTGATGTGTACCACTTTGAGTGATGCGCAAGCAGTTGTGAGAGCAGCTCGTCTACAGGGCTTCCCTCTGAGCGTGGCCAAACAAGCTGCGTACCTTGGGGTGGATTTCAGTTGTGGCCGAAGAGGGCGGCAGACCCGAAGGCAGCGAGATGACAAACACGCCAAGATGAGTGGGAAAGTCAAACGTTTCACGAGGGCTTCTAAGCAATATCATATTATGTCAAAAATTGAACGGGCTGGGGGACAAGCGGCAGGGACCTACGGACATCAAGTCCATGGGATATTTGGTCAACAGTTGTTGCAGTGCAGGCGTCGGTTAGGCCAAACGTGTGGGGCGGGCACCAAAGGCAGATGTCTTACTTCTTTGCTGGAGTTGAGGGCCCCTGAGGCCGACCCGACAGTGTTGTACCCAACCCAGTGTATCGATCAATGGCTAAAGTCCTGGCAAGCCCATCCCGATCTAAGGAAAAGCAGTCGGTTTGTTTGGCCCAAAGTGGTGGCTGAGCTAAAAGGTCGGAACCCAGGGGACCAAGTGCGTGCTGTGAAAGGACCGATATCGGCGACGATATTGAATTTGTTACGGCTGCAATGGGAACCCACCGAGGCGCATTTTTGGTCGTATATCTCACGTTCTGGTTCAGAAGAAGAGTGGCAATTCCCAGATCATATATACACTGGCAACCCGGCTTTGGATCACCATCGGCATCTTCTTAATGATATCAAAGATTCAGCAAGACGATTGAATTGGCAACAGGCGTCTAAACATTATTGTGGAGGAGGATTAGAGCACGGAGCCGATATGGAGTCGTATAGGGGGCTTATCAAAATGCTAAACAAATTGCCGCATGGGACACAATTGGGGGAGCTCATGGTAAATATCTGTACTGGAGGTTTCTGGACCAAACAGCGGAAGTCTGAACAGTTAGCTAAGTACAAAGGGAATGATAAGTGTGATCGATGTAAAGATGCAGTTGAAACACCGTTTCACAGGTATTGGGGATGTGACAGAAACGAGGGAGCTGTACCGTATGCACGTACTAGTGATTTGGTTCCCCAAGCACACACACAATTCAATACTGCTGAGGCTTTCTGGCTGCGCGGTATGATACCATATGAATGGACCCAAGTACCCCGACCTTCTCAGACCGAGGACTGGGAAACCACTGGGCTCAATGGGCTCGAGGAGGGATGTCTAGGGCCAGGGTGTGCACTGGATCCTGTTCTTATCTTTGGAGATGCTTCAGGAGGAGCTGAGTCGTCTTCGAATAAGTTGCGTCGTGTTGGAATGGCTATTGTATGCCTGACGGCTATCCTTCCCCAGGTTGAGATCCGTGCGACCGTGTCTGGACCGCTCACGGGAGACAGACAGGTGGTGGCCAGAGGAGAATTGCTTGCCCTGTATCTTGCTTTGTGGTGCGGATCTGACTTTGTAACATTTGTGACGGACTGTGAACTGGTTGCGAAAGGGTGGTATGACGGTAGGTACGTGTCCCCAGAGGGGGAGGACGCAGACATATGGAATAAGATTGGCGAGCTGATGAGCACCCGTGCCGTGGAACATGTGGCTGTCTTGTGGACACACTCCCATATGAATGCTAGGGACATCGTTGCTGGCACATGTTTTCGGAGCCTAACCATTGGAAACCTTATTGCGGACGAGTTTGCGGGGTACGCAGCCAACAGAGTGCGAGTGCCAGAAAGTATTAGGACACGGGTGTTGTTGCACGAGCGCCGAGCTTATCTGATCAGAATGAGGTTGCTACGTGCCACGATGGACAGTATTGCAGCGACGACGGAAGCTGAGAAGGTGGCTAGACTGAGTAGGCCTGAGGCTCCCCCTCCGCCTCCTCCCCCTCCCCTCCTGCCTCCCCCTGCTGCTGCCGCTGTCGCGGCCCTCCTTTCGCCCCACTCCTTAGCGGACTGTAAGAGACGCTGTCTGAAGTGTTTCGGGTCTGCTACGCATGCTACAGTAGGTGAATGGATAGGGACACCATGTCCGAGGCTGTATAACTCTGATGGGGTCATTTTCTCTCCTCTCAAGGGGGATCGAATTCATATCGCGGGGGGCTGGGCACATAACACTCACACGTTGAATCTGCACAAGGGGCTTCAGGTGTGGTTCTGTACCCAATGTGGAGCTTTCGCAGATAAGGTTTTGCGATCGCTCAAGTCTCCCTGTTCGTATAAGCTGAGTAAGTCCAAGCGAGAATACCTTGACAGGATCAGAAGGGGGTTACAGCCCAAGGTCCTGAGCCAGGCAGAACAGACTGCCAGGCGTTCGAGGGCCGCTCGGAGTCGTGATGTGTAAGGGATGGGATCTTGCTTCCGCAACGGCGTCCACTCCACTCCACTCCTCCTCCTCCCTCCCCTCCTCCCTCCCTCCCTCCTCCCTCCTCCCTCCTCCCTCCTCCCTCCTCCCTCCTCCCTCCTCCCTCCTCCCTCCTCCTCCTCCTCCTCCTCCTCCTCCTCCTCCTCCTCCTCCCTCTCCCTCCTCCTCCCCTCCTCCTCCTCCTCCTACCTCCTCCTCCTCCTCCTCCTCCTCCTCCTCCTCCTCTCCTCCTCCCCTCCCTCCTCCTCCTCCTCCTCCTCCTCCTCCTCCTCCTCCCCTCCTCCTCCTCCTCCTCCTCCTCCTCCTCCTCCTCCTCCTCCTCCCACCTCCTCCTCCTCCTCCTCCTCCTCCTCCTCCTCCTCCTCCTCCTCCTCCTCCTCCTCCTCTCAAGCCACTTGGGCCCGAACCATTTTGGCGGGGCTCATTCTCCTGTGTTTGAGGGACTTTGCACGTGCACCCCGCCGAAGGATTGCGCGGCACCGACTAGAGCAGGAGAGAATTCTTAGTATCCTTCGCAGCTATGGCGCCGGGTGCTCGACTGTGGTTTCGCTGTGCGTCATGCCAGACCTGCGAGTACAATAGCGTCTTGGTTCGTAACTTATCCATTTGCGGTCACTGTGGGGAAGAAGTTGTGCTGTTTCGTCCCAAGTCCACCACAGGGCCGAAGGTGCAGTTTGATTTGGGTGAGAAGGAGGAGTCCGCCCTCGTGCACCCGAAGGGGATCCTCCGCGCCTCAAGGAGCTCCTCGCCAGCGCACGGCCAGAAGGCTGGCGGCAGGAGTGGCCTAGGGCATGGCAGTGGCAAGAAGCCACCGTGGCGCGAGCAGCCTACCGAGGGCGGCAGCCCCACTGAGGTAGCCTCCTTGTTGGCCCGCGCCGCGGCGGCCACATGTGATGATGATCTGAAGAACACGTTGCAGCAGCAGGTCGTCAGGCTGGAGCGTGAGGCTGAGGAATCCAAGCAGCAGGAGACCTCTGCCGTGGAGTTGCTACGACGTGCCGATGGAGTGTTTCGCGACGCGGACCACAAGCACTCCCAGGCTGTGTCCAACGTGCTGCGTATTCGAGGCTCCCTCGAAGCGGCGGAGCTCAAGGAGGCGGAGCTGTCCAAGCAAGGCAGCGGCCGCAGCTGTGGCGCGCGCAGAGGGCGTGGGCAGCACTGCAGGCCAATGAGGACAAACGTATATTTCACATGTCATGGGACTCTGATTTCTTCAATACGTTAGATGAGTTGGAGTGCGAGGAGGGCGAGCGCGCAGGTCTCAAGGAGATCCATGAGCGCTTGCTGGCCACGGAAAAGGAGATGACGGCCAAAGAGTCCGAGGTGTGAGATTGGCTGACCCGCATGGAGAAGCATCGTGCTGAGATCGCCGAGCGCCTCGCAAAGAAGCGGAAGGTGAACACCGAGGATGGAGGTGCTGATGGCAATGGAGCTGCTGCTGCGCCTGGCGGCGGCGGCGGCGACGGGGCCCCTGCGGGCGAGCCCCGCGCTGAGGCGGCCAGTGGCGCAGCCGCCACGGCCACTGCCGCCACTGCCCCACAGGCGGCAGCAGCCCCGTCGGCTGAGGTCGACGCCGAGGCGCAGCGCCTCTCGGCGGCCATGCTCCTGGCGGAGGAGCACGTCGGCAAGGGCGTGAAGGGCCAGCGGCAGAACGGCAAGGGCAGAGGCCAGACGCCTGCGAGCACGGCCGCTGGTGCAGGTGGAGCTGGCGCGGCCAGCTCGTGACTAGCTTCTGCAGCGCCGAGCGCCGAGACGGCGCCAGGTGTGCAGGAGCCTGCTGCTGTCAATGGGGAGTGCAAGAATGGCGTATCACGTTTATTCTATGCCAACGTATCCTGCATGGGGGGACAAAGCCTGGTCGTACATCGAGAACACTGACTACGATTTCTATGCAGTAGTGGAGACACATGTACATCAACAGGCTGCTCTACGTCGTTGGGAAGGTAAGGCCAGGGGTCGTGGCCTACGAACTGTATTCAATCCAGCTCGACCTCGTGACAGGCAAGTATCACTGTCGCAGGAAGAGCATGCCAACGAAGGTGGTGAGTGGCTACCCGCCAAGAATCATCTTCGCGCTCCTAGGCTACCAGCTGTCCGAGCCGCAGGTTCAAGGCTCATGGCGCCGTCTCACAAGGCGCTGGATGGCTTCGCTGCCATGCTCGTCCATTCCCAGGGATTCTCGATCGTGATCATCACGTTCTACGCCTTCCACAGCATGGGGCTTGGAGGAGCGAACGTAGGCAGATTTCAGCGGCTGTCTGCACTGTTGCATGCCCTCCAGCTCCCATGGCTAGTCATTGGAGATTGCAACATGAGCCCTGCAGCACTGACCAAGACAGGGCTCCTGCAAAAGATTGGCGGCATGATAGTGACAGCAGATGTTGAAGCCACTTGCCTCTTGTCCACAGGCACACACAGATATTCCATCCTGTGTAGTTTTGCGGCAAGGCCCTTCATCTTACAGGTGCTTCCAATTCAGTCCCTTGGAGACCCCACATAGGTTTGGAGGTGATGTTTAGGAACTCTGGGCAGCAGCTTGTCACTAGAGTCATGCAGGCTCCAGGACGCCTGCCCCAGGTTCCGCGCCCGTCGTGCATGCCCACTCCTGGTTCGAAGTCAAGTGTTGCACATGCGCGTAGGGTGGTGCAGCAGCAAATAGCAGTGACCTCTAGAAATGAAAAGTTTCACACCTTGTATGGGGATTGCGTTCAATATCACAGGGAACAGCCAGCAGCGGCGAGCTCGAGGGGTGAGCCCACCTCTGCTGAGGCTAGTGCTGTGTATTTTGATGAGTGTGAGTTTGGGTTTGATTTTTCTGAAGGGCTGCAGGATGAGGGGGATCCGTGGGCGCAGGAGCTCAACTTCTGCCCCGATTCTGGCCTCAACGCGGCCCTGCATGAAGGTATTTCTCACGCTGGGGGTCCAGGTGGTCTTGGGGTCCAGGGCCTTGGGGTCGAGGGAGCCTCCACTGGCCCTCTCCCTGGTCGGTCCCCTAGGGACGCTCCGTTGGTTGGCCGTCTGCCGACTAACGAGATCCTGGACTCCCAGCATCCATTTCGACCCGGGGCCTCAGAGGCTTCGGATGGGCGCTCTGGAGCTGCAGGTAGCTCGGGGACGGCCGACAGTAGCGCGCAGCAGCAGGCTTCTCCTGAGCATGGGTCGAGTTCTGACCAGAATATTCCTACCCTCCACATTCCTGAGGCCACGTGGGAGCGGGTCCGTCAGGAGGTAGGTTTAATGTCTGGATCTCCGTCCCTTGACCCTCTTCGCCCTGCCCTGCGTCCCCCCGTAGTCTTTAGGCTCAAACCCGCACAATTGTCTTTAGTTTCAGGCCTCTACGCCAGTTGGGTGTCTTCTGTTGCATCCACGATTGCCAGTCATCATGGTGTCTCGCTGCCCGCTGGGCCTCCCCGATCAGCAGGAGTACATTTCGTGGTGCAGGAGCTGAAGATGTCAGCCAAGAGCCGTACGTCGCCCCTGCGGGATCGGCTGAGTGGCTGGTGGACGCAACTAAACACATTACTGTGCGCGCTGGCGCATCACCGTAGGAAGAACCACGGAGAGGCCCAGCAACGACGTTATCGCGAATCGGTCAAGAGGCACGTTGAGACTTGTCCTGAGCGTGCACACTGTTCTTCTACCAGGCAAAGATCTCGAGTGGCATGGGTGGCAGGCTGCTCTTTCAGATATTGGTGCGTGCTCCGTGCGCATGCTGGAGGGCCTCGTACATGGAGCAAAACGAGTCTGCAGTCGGGCCCAGAGGAGAGCCATTCAGCAGTCCTAGTGTGAGTTTCAGAAGTTTGTGACTGACGAGAAGTCGTTGGGGATATTGCACCGATCTTTATGTCCTACCCCTCTGGTGGATCTTGAGTACGAGCATCAGGGCCAGGTTCTTTGCCATCCTCGTGACATCGTCGGTGCCAAGTCAACCAAGTGGCACGACAAGTGGGCGCCCGCCCCACTCGACGAGGCCATGGTCATGAGAGTTTTCCAGAAGGTGGAGGACGCTGTGGAAGGTGACCCTCTGGAGCCTATCAGTGCGCGTGACATCAGGGCGGCGCTGAAGCAGATGAAGGCATCCACAGGGCAGGGGGTCGATTTCTCATCGCCAGTTGATCTAGAAAGGTTACCAGACACGGCACTTGCTGAACCCGCGCTGCTTTTCACAGCGTGCGAGGCTCGTCTGTGCTGGCCTGGCCAACTTCTCTTGATCTTGGGGAGGGTGCCCCCCAAGAAGGTGCGAGGAGATCGGATCATCGGACTGGTTCCGCTTCTCGGCCGCCTCTGGTCCTTGATCAGGGAACCGCTGGTGCGAGGGCGGTCGGCGGAGACAGAGGAACGTTGGGATGCTGCGGTGCGGGGCAATTCCGGTGTGAGAGAAGCGCATCTCCGTGCTGTTCAGGAAGAGGTACGTGGCCACTTGAACGTCCATGTGGGCAATGCTTTAGTTGATACCGATGGCTTCTACGACTCGATCGAGTGGCCATACCTAGTTGAGTCCGCGCTGGAGATGCAGCTTCCACCAGTAATTTTATACATGGGACTTCTCCAGTGCGTGTCGCCACGGGTGCTCAGTCAGTTGGGGGCGACATCCGCCCCATTTCAGCCCACGCGCAGCATTGTCCAAGGGCTGCGGTCGGGCACTAGATTCGGTCGGACGCTCACTCATTTCGTGCTGAAGCGGGCTGTTGGGGACCATCCGCTGGTGAGCCATCGAGTGTGGGTTGACGACCTCTCACAACAGATTCGAGGATCACGAGCACACATCCGTCGCGGGCTGAAGGCCTGCATCTTGGACACTTGCAGGTCCCTGGAGGCCAGCAGGTTGCGGGTGTCCCCGAAGTCGGTAGTCATGTGTACTGATGTTGCTGATGCGAGATGGGCGGCTCGTGCTGTTCGACAGGCAGGGTACCACATCACGGCTCAGTCTCAGGCGAGCTTCCTTGGAGTGGACCTCAGTTGCGGAATTCGTGCAGCACGCTCCACGCGCAACAAGAGGGACACTAAGCACAAGGGCATGAGTCTGAAGATCGGGAGGTTCGCCAGGGCGGCGCGTCGCTACAAGGCAACGCGCCGCCTGGAGCTCCAGGGCGCGCAGGCTGCGGGCACCTACGGCTTCCAGGTGCACGGGACCTTCGGCCAGAGGCTGGTGCAGGCACGGCGACGGCTGGGGCTTGCGTGCGCGGCGCCGACGCGGGGCAGGTGCTTGACAACGCTGTTGGCGATCCGAGCGCCGCAGCAGGATCCAGGCGTCAAGCTCCAAGTGCAGTGCCTAGACATGTATCTATCCATCTGGCGTGACCATCCTGGTGTACGGTCAGGGGTGTCTCGTATTTGGCAGACAGTTGTACAGCAGCTCCGGGGAGTCCCAGAACGGCACCGCACCAAGTATGTCCGAGGACCAGTCTCAGCAGCCATTTTACATCTTATCGAGTCGGGATGGTTTGTGTCCTCGGCTACAGGGTGGGGTATCCCAGAGCCCCATGAGTTTGCAGGTGATGAGTGGAGACTTGATGATGCGATGTATACTGGAGTGAAGGCCTTGGACAGCCATACCGGTTTCCTCAAAGATTGTTCGGATGTACTGCAGCGACGGTATTGGCAACAGGCTGGTCAGCACTACTGTGGTGAAGGATTGTAGGATGGTTCTGATGTCGACTCCGATCGTGTTTTGATTCAGCAGTTACATGATGTCCCGCAGATCGGTCATCGGCTCAGTGAAGTTATGCTGTCGGTCGCAGTTGGTAGCACGTGGACGCGTACAAGGAAGAAGGCAGAAATCCCACGTTTTGCTGGCACTGACAAGTGCCCTCGGTGCCAGCTTGAGCCAGAGACGCCTCTTCATCGCAGTTGGACGTGCAGTTATAACTCTAATAAGGAGGCGTACACCATGACAGAGGATTTAGTGTACCAGGCCACAGTGCAAGCGGAGGCTGAGCAAGCTTTTTGGCTAAGGGGGCTGCTACCTGCCCCATGGGTGGCTGTCCCACCTCCTGCCCGCGATGAGGCCTGGGTTGTGACAGGTCCTTTCGAGCTGGGCCCAGGATGCCTTGGACATGGCACGGGCCAGGCTCCGCTTTTGCTCTTTGGCGACGCCAGCGGTGGCCCCGACACTGCTGTCACCAAGTTTCGCCGCGTTGGATGTGCCATCGCACTTTTCCACGAGTTGGAGCCCGCAGCGTCCATCGCAGGGACCATCAGTGGGCCACTCTGCGGTGACAGGCAGGCCGTCCCCCGCGGAGAGCTAAGGAGCTTGCTTCTAGCTGTTTGGGCTACGAGCGGCTGCATCGCTTATGTCACGGATTGTGAGCCAGTCATCAAAGGCTGGTATGCCAGGCGTTTCGAGTGTCCGAGCGGGCCAGATGCGGACCTGCGGGCTCAGCTCGGACAACTCATGCAGGAGCGTGGTTTCAATTCAGTCTCTTGGATTTTCGTGCACTCCCACCTCGGGGGTGCGGAGATCCAGGCTGGGGCCGCTCCGAGATGGGCGGTCACTGGCAACACGATTGTTGATGTCGTGGCGGGAGCCGCGGCCAACGCTGCTCGCCTGCCAGAGTCTCTCCGCCAGCGTATTCTCATCCACGAGCGGAGAGCGAGGCTTGTGCGTTTGCGCCTGCTGAGGGCGACGATCGACGCGATGGAGGCCGATGCGGCCCCTGGTGCTCAGGAAAAAGCATCATCCTCCTCCGTCCCCCGTCCTCCCTCTCCTGCTGCCCACTCCCTCTTCTCTACCTCTCACGCTCTCGATGAGAGTGGGAGGAGGTGCACTTGTTGTGGATCGGCCAGCAGGGCTGCTGCAACAAAGTGGCGCCAGTCAGAATGTTTCCAGCCCGTTAATTATAATGGGTCCATCCTTTATAAGCCCCCCATGGCACGTCTGCACATAGCGGGGGGGTGGGTGGATCTATCTCATGCCATGCAGTATCATTCACAGCTTAAGCTCTGGTATTGTAAGTTGTGCGGTTCGTTTGCCTCCGAGGTCCTACGTGAACTTGGCAAGGCCTGTACCAAGCGTGTCACCACGCATCGAGCTGTATATCTCGATCGGATTTCACGTGGTTTATGGCCTAAGGTTTTAAGTGCACGTGAGAAACAGAGCCGTGGTCGTGTATAGTCATGCCTTCATGTGTAATTCGTCACGTGATGTTGGCACAGCTGACTCTGTCACATGGTCATACTCATACTCATACTCCTCCTCCTCCTCCTCCTCCTCAGCCCTTCTCCTCCTCCGCCCTCCTCCTCCTCCGCCCTCCTCCTCCTCCGCCCTCCTCCTCCTCCTCCTCCTCCTCCTCCTCCTCCTCCTCCTCTTCCTGCTCCTCCTCCTCCTCCTCCTCCTCCTCCTCCTCCATCCTTCCCTCTTTCTCCTCCCCCGCCCGGTCCTCTGGGCCTTCTGCTCGGCGATGCTGCTCCTCAGCGACCTTGGCGCGCGCGCGCCCGCGCTCTCGCCGGGGACCGCGCCGTGCCGACGGTGGCCGCAAGAGGGCCCCTAGAAATGGCCCCAGAAGGCCTCCAGGACGCTCCCAGAAAGAAAAGCGCAAAGGTCTTACATTAACTCCTCCTCCTCCTCCTCCTCCTCCTCCTCCTCCTCGTCCTCCTCCTTTCCTCCTCCTCGTCCTCCTCCTCGTCCTCCTCCTTTCCTCCTCCTCCTCCTCCTCCTCCTCCTCCTTCTCCTCCCTCCTCCTCCTCCTCCTCCTCACTCCTCACTCCTCCTCTCCTCCTCCTCCTCCTCCTCCTCCTCCTTCTCCTCCTCCTCCTCCCTCCTCCTCCTCCTCCTCCTCCTCCTCCTCCTCCTCTCCTTTCCTCCTCCTCCTTTCCTCCTCCTCCTCCTCCTCCTCCTCCCTTTTCCTCTTGCCCCCCCCCCCCTCCTCCGCCTCCGCCTTCTCATCAGCCTCCTCCTTCTCCTCCCTCCACCGCCCGCCCCATGTCCCGAGCTTGTGGTAGGGACATTGACTCCTGTAGTCGTCGTCCTCGTCGTCGTCGTCGTCGTCGGCGGCGGCGTCGTCGTCGGCGTCGGCGTCGGCGACGGCGGTATCCAGCGCTTCCCGCGACTGCCTTGGTTGAGTGGTTGCCTGTCGTCCGTCCTTTTTTTCACCACTCGCGCATGTCCAGGCACAGGGCTGTGTGGGCGACCGCTGGCAGGCCCCTACTAATGTAATAGCCTGGCTAGGTCTCTTAGCATGCGCACACAACATGTGGAACAAGGGTGTGCCAACCCTCCAACCCCCGCGTCACCATAGCCATCACCGATCAACCTATGAATTTAACAAAGGTGTGCGCTGTGCACCTGGCTGCAGAGCTGCATTGATGCTGGGAAAACGCCCGATTCTGGTGTAGGCATTTTGCGAATAGTGTCACGCGCTCCATGACCTATAGCCAAGAGGCTACTAAAAAGTTCAGCAAGTGTCAACTGGCGTCCAAAGAGGCACAACAAGTCCGAAACGATTTGCACGACGTCTCGTTTACAAGCTAACGAGCTCCCAGGCGTTCTTGATACGCATGTTTCAAACACTTAGGCTTTAAGAAACAAGAACATCATAGTCGAGAGAACATGGCCGGATGCTACCGAAGCCATGAACTCAGAGTCGATGAAAAAACTTCGACGCACTCCTGAATGAAGACAGCGATAGGACTCCCTCGTTCCTAGCGCCCGGAACAAGTGAAACAAGCGCTGGACTCGAGGCTGGCGGGCTCACATGCACTGGCAGGTTCGCGCAAGCCATGGGCAGCTAAGATCTGCCGAGCCGCGCGGCCGCACAGTGGAACAGAGAGGAGGCCGGGCATCGAGACGTGGTGACAGGTCTGGCAAATTCGCTGGATGTGCACCAAGGCGTCGCCGCAGAAGGTGCCACATTGGCACGGTGACGGCACTCGACACCAGCAGCCAGCAAACACCGTGCGCGATTCTCCCGCTCTGCGCACCGCGCCGCACTGTGGAGGCGTGGAGCTGGCGACACGCTCCTCTTTGGACGCCCGACCTGGGCACAGAACACATGGGTACGATGCCCAACTCCGATTGTCGTCCAAAGCCGACAGCGGCCGCTGTTGGCCAGGCAGCCTCCTGTCTCAAATGGACAGCGCACGCGGCGATATCGACAGCGATTCCTGCTCAAAGTGCCAAACCTGTCCGCCTGTGCGAGGTGCTTGTCTGTTCGAGTCGTCGTCTCCGTCAGTCGTCGGCTCCGTCGTCCCCTTTCCCTGCACCCTCCTCCTCAAACCTGTCAGCGAGAGAAAACTCCTTCCTTTTGATCCCCCGCGTCGGGAGGGGGTCCTGGGTGGGTTGGGGCGGGGGGTCCCTGGGTGGGTCCCAGGGGGGGGTCACGGGGGGGGGGGTCAGATACGCATCCCAACCTGGGGCCCCTGGGGCTTCCAAAATTACCAAGAGGGCCCCGCAGTGGTCCACGAGGGCCCCCAATCGCCAAACTAGCGGTCCAAAAAGCCTTCACGCCCTCTACTGCCCAGGAGGCCGCCAAGACATCCCACGAAGCCTATATCCGGCAAAGCTCCTGAGGAGCTCAAAAAGAGCAAACCCCCTATTATTATCGAAAAAATAGAAACAAGTTGCCCCCTATTATTATCGAAAACATAGAAACAAACCGCCCTCTATTAATATCATAAAAATGCAGGCGGCATTCCTATATCGCTCGTATTATTTCTGTATTGTTTTTGTATTAATACAACCCAGCCCAAAGGCTCACAACGTATTGCCGAAAATGCTCAAAATACACAAATAATATCAAAATAATATGAAAACCGCATGCAAACCAAACAAGCTCACAACAAAAACAGCGGATCCCGCGCAGCAGTGGATATAACCAACAGAGAACGGATCGTGTGCAGCGCTTCCTCTCTTCCTCCACCTCGTTTGCTTCCCTTCCTTTGTCGTTTCCTGCCGTCGTCCCTCCTCCCCGCCCCCTCGTCCTCGCCCACCCCTGCCTACCGTCGCCTTCCTCCTCTGCTCGTCCACCTCCCTTCCGGCCCCCCACCCCTTCTAAGACTCTTCTCATCCTCCCCCTCTCCTGTTCTGGCCCCTGCCTGAGCAGAACAATCGACGCGGCCGCCGTGCGCCGGGCTCGCCGTCGCGTCTGCCGTTGCACTGCGCGCGACGCGCGCGACCTATTTGACAGAAAGCACGTCGGAGCAATGCTGGGAAAACGCGCAAACAGTGGTTTGCCCGAACCCATGAACCAGGCGCCCAGAGCACGTCGCACTGTTCCCACTCCATGAAGAAATCAGCATTGCTAGCTGCTGCTACAAAGCTGCCACAACCAGGTCGCTGACATGCGACTCGAGCGCCTGCCCGAGCGTCGCTGCCACTAGGTCACTAGGACTAGTGACGAGTGACTAGGCCCCCCTGAAAGGATTTGCAGCGTTCGTTGCTCCCACCAGGCCGACTTGCATGAGTCATGAGGTTTGCCTCAATTCGGTTCCAGCGCCTCCAAGCGAAGTAGAGATCAGCGTTGCCACGCTGGATCCCACCGGGCATCACGAAACAAAAAATGTCGCAACGCCGAGTTCGACTCCAATGCCTGCCCGACTGCGAGCATTGCCAGCAGCTGCCAGCATTGACCCTGCCAAGGCACATCAGAGGATTCCAGCTCGAGCTCGTTGCCCCTGCCATGCCGCACGCGCGGATGTTTGCCAAGAGTTCGGCCCCAGTGGCGCCAGCGCCTGCCCGACTTGTAGAACTGGTAAACGGTAAACCCACCGCCCCTGCGGGTAGCAAGCCATCCTGGATCATCCTGACTCAACATGCACCAGGCCACAATGGCACAATGGCAGTCTGCCGTGCCGTAATTTGCTGGATCCCCCGATCGGCCCGAGCGCGACTTGGACTTGGAATGAACCAGCATGGCGCCAGCGATGGCCCAGGCCAACGCCCGGGCCTGCCCATGCCCCGCCCAGAAGCTCTGGGTGCAAGACATGACCGCGCTCGACGTCGACGAGTCCGACTGCGCTTGGCTTGGCGTTCGCCGGGGCTGCGCCGGGGCCGGCGCCCTCCAGCCTCGCGCAGAACGTCGCCGCAGTGCGCGGCCTGGGCCCGTCAAGCCAACTGGCACCCCAGCACTGACGTCTTCAGCGCCGAGGGCCGCCAGCCGAACGGCCGAGAACAAGGGGAACTAGATCCTGACAGGTCTCCGAAAAGTAGGTAATCCCTCCGGCCACCCTCTTTGCGCGAACTGGAAAAATAGGTGTTCTCCCGGGGAGATGTATTTTTCTTATATAATTATAAAAAATAGAAAAATCATGTGGGAAAAAACTATTTTTTACTATTTTAATAGTTTTGCGTTTCGTTTTTTATATTTTTTGCAAAAATACAAAAACGCCGAAACTGAAAAAATACCCGCCCGCCCCGGGCGCACCCTCGCCGCGTGCTTCCCGATCTGCTCCCCGGCTCCCCTCCCGGGGGCGGCTCTGCAACCTCTGCGGGCGTTGGGCTCCTCGGCTGGAGGCCCCGCGCCTGTTGGCCGTGCTCTGGCTCCCGAGTTGGAGGCTCCGCGCCTGTTGGCTGCGCTCTGGCCTCCCGCCTGTTGGCCGGGCCCGGGGCCCGCCCGATGCCCGACGCCGCGGGGGGCCTCGGGCCCGTCGCCCCCAGCGCGCGCGACGTCGACGCCAACGGGCGGCGCGACAAGGATAATCAAAAAAGCAGATTGGCCTCGGCCCCGGCCCCTGCCCGAGGGCTAAAGTTAGGCTAAAGTTCGGCTAAAGTCACATGCGTTGGGGCGCTGGGCCCCAGGCCGCAAGGGCGCAAGGCGCAAGGGCTACCTAGCACTTACTTACTAACTACAATTACTACAGCCTCTGGTCTGCCAAATGGAACCGAAACCGATGATTGCAACGAACCGCTGGCCGACGGCCCGACGGGCACGGTCGCGGCGCCATGGCCAATTCAATTGCCAAGTGCCCATCCCATGCCATGCCCCCATGGCCCCACGGCCCAATGCCCATGGACGGCAATGGATCGGGCCAGCCAGAAGGTCTGCAGGCTGGGGGCTCAGTCGCTCAGTCCCAAGGCTGGCACAAAACAAACAGAGCGCGTCCGTCTCGGCCCTGGCCCTCCAAGGCGCGGCGCGGCGCATATGTCCAGACGAGGGCAGACATATTGACAACAATTACAAAATCAGGCGCTGCACCGGTGTGCAAACTGCACGCAGGCCCAGGCGCAACATGCCTGCATGCCGCGCGCGGCCCCCTGATCGCGCCAGATAAATGACCGAAGGGGGGGCGGCAACGACGGGGCGCTGTGGTGGCGCCGCTGGCGGCGGCACTGCAACTGCAATGTGACCACGTTGGCAATGTGGCAGCGCTGGCCCCACGACGGCGGCAACCTGTCGGGGGCCGCTCGTCGCTCGTGCTCGCGGCCCGCGGTGATTGCGGGAGCGGGAGCGCGCCGCCCTCTGGTGAGATGACCAAAAAGCCGAAGGCGTTGGGCCTTGGGCTTCGGGCTGGCGGCCTGGGCCCGCGGCCAGGCCAGGCCAAACCAAGGGCGAGCGACCGCCTGCGCTCGCAAGGGCTACCCGGCAGCGGCCACCAGCAGTGAACTTTACTGTTACTACTAATGCTGCTTTCGTAGGGGGTCCGACTCCTAAGTAGGGTCGCGCTGGGGTAATCCCTCCCCTCAAAGCCACTCTTCCTTTCCCTTTCCTCCTTATCCATACCTTCCCCCCTCGCCTCCCTTTCCCTACATCTTTCACTTCCTGGCCGTTCCCCCCCTCCCTGTTGCGGTGCCCCCCCTTTCCCGGCGGGCCTCGCCTGCAGAATCAGGGTCCGAAGGCTCCGAAGGCTCCCACATCAGCCAACGGAGCCCAAGTGGCTGCGGGGCGAAAGCACGAGCAACGAAAGGAGGGGCAACAGGAACACGGGCGCCACATCCCCCGGGCAACGGAGGAGGAGGGGAGGAGTGAACCGCAGGTTCTCCGGGGGAGCCCAGGCTGTGGAGAGTCATGCCCTACCTTTTCCCCGGGGAAGTTGCCTAAACGTATTATTATATTATATATGCACATGCACATTTTTCTATTCTTCTCATATTATTAGCATCCTTGCTGTGGAAGTGCTGCTCAGGTGTCTGCCGCATATAGCACGAAGCCTCCAAGAGCACTCCCGAGAAGGGACCCACGAGGTAATTGATTGCCCATCGATATTTTCCGGATTTGGGCGTTCTCGCCTTTTCCGCTCCGCGCAACTCCAAGACGGCCCAAGAGGCCCCCGAGATCGCCCCAAAACGGCCCAAGAGGCCTCCAAGAGGGCCCTCACACAGCCCAAGAGGACCCCAAGACACCCCACAAGGCCTTCAAGACTGCCCAAAAGGCACCCAAGATGGCTCCAAGAGCGTGCCCAGACGGGCGACCCAAACGGACATTTCGGGCCCTCGGCACCGAGAGGCTCCCTGGAGGCCCCAAGAGGTTCCCAAGGGGCCCCAAGAGGACCAGAAGAGGTCTCCACGAATCCCAAAGAGGCCCCCTGAGGCTCACAAGAGGCCTCCAAGAGGCTCCCAAGAGGCCCCAAAAGTCCTGCCCATAGGCACCCGAGAGCCGTCCGAAGAGACCGCAAGAAGCATCCCTCTGGCCCGCGTCAGAGTCGTCGTCGTCGCCGCCGCCGCCGCCGTTGTCGTCGTCATCGTCGTCTCCCTTGAGGGTCGGCAGCACCGGCCGTAAGGCCTCCGCAAGAATCAAAAAATCAGGCGCTGGACTCGATTCTGCCAAAGGTGCCTTCACGAGGAGGCTGGCGGGCTCACATGCACTGGCAGGTTCGCGCAAGCCATGGGCAGCTAAGATCTGCCGAGCCGCGCGGCCGCACAGTGGAACAGAGAGGAGGCCGGGCATCGAGACGTGGTGACAGGTCTGGCAAATTCGCTGGATGTGCACCAAGGCGTCGCCGCAGAAGGTGCCACGTTGGCACGGTGACGGCACTCGACGCCAGCAGCCAGCAAACACCGTGCGCGATTCTCCCGCTCTGTGCACCGCGCCGCACTGTGGAGGCGTGTAGCCGGCGACACGCTCCTCTTTGGACGCCCGACCTGGGCACAGAACACATGGGTACGATGCACAACTCCGATTGTCGTCCAAAGCCTACAGCGGCCGCTGTTGGCCAGGCAGCCTCCTGTCTCAAATGGACAGCGCACGCGGCGATATCGACAGCGATTCCTGCTCAAAGTGCCAAACCTGTCCGCCTGTGCGAGGTGCTTGTCTGTTCGAGTCGTCGTCTCCGTCAGTCGTCGGCTCCGTCGTCCCCTTTCCCTGCACCCTCCTCCTCAAACCTGTCAGCGAGAGAAAACTCCTTCCTTTTGATCCCTCCCGCGTCGGGAGGGGGTCCTGGGTGGGTTGGGGTGGGGGGTCCCTGGGTGGGTCCCAGGGGGGGGTCACGGGGGGGGTCAGATACGCATCCCAACCTGGGGCCCCTGGGGCTTCCAAAATTACCAAGAGGGCCCCGCAGTGGTCCACGAGGGCCCCCAATCGCCAAACTAGCGGTCCAAAAAGCCTTCACGCCCTCCACTGCCCAGGAGGCCGCCAAGACATCCCACGAAGCCTCCAAGAGCACTCCCGAGAAGGGACCCATGAGGTAATTGATTGCCCATCGATATTTTCCGGATTTGGGCGTTCTCGCCTTTTCCGCTCCCCGCAACTCCAAGACGGCCCAAGAGGCCCCCGAGATCGCTCCAAAACGGCCCAAGAGGCCTCCAAGAGGGCCCTCACACAGCCCAAGAGGACCCCAAGACACCCCACAAGGCCTTCAAGACTGCCCAAAAGGCACCCAAGATGGCTCCAAGAGCGTGCCCAGACGGGCGACCCAAACGGACATTTCGGGCCCTCGGCACCGAGAGGCTCCCTGGAGGCCCCAAGAGGTTCCCAAGGGGCCCCAAGAGGACCAGAAGAGGTCCCCACGAATCCCAAAGAGGCCCCCAGAGGCTCACAAGAGGCCTCCAAGAGGCTCCCAAAAGGCCCCAAAAGTCCTGCCCGTGGGCACCCGAGAGCCGTCCGAAGAGACCGCAAGAAGCATCCCTCTGGCCCGCGTCAGAGTCGTCCGCGCACTTTGAACCCCAGGTTGGGGTTCAAAGTGCGCGAACTGCTGTCGGTGTTCGTGCCCATTCTTTCCGTGCCCGTGCCGCTCGGGCAGAGGGGCCCAGGGCCGGCGGCGCCCCCTTTGGCTTCGGGCCCTGGAGGGAGGCAACTATAGCACCTCGGGGAGACACCTCTCCGAGAGGGACCCCCCCCAGACGTGCGGCGTCCAGCTCTTTTCGGGACGGCG
>CAUYUJ010015823.1:296842-310485 GCA_963575745.1 Prorocentrum cordatum | reverse complement strand
ATATATATATATATATATATATATATGTGAGCCTGTTTGTAAACATGTATATATATATATAGATAGATTTATGTGTATGCCGGTATGCTCGACTGGCCTTCTTAAGGACGATGGACCTTCTTAAGGACGATGGACCTCGAGTTGTCTGTCTTCGCTCTCAAACCCAAGGAGGGCAAGGGTACAGTCGCGCGCAAATGCCAGGACACGGCAGAGAATGTCGTGACAAGAGCCCCCAGGACGTGATCTTCCCCTACCGGGACCAGTATTTCAAGGGCAAAGGCGCAGCGCAATTCCAGGAGGTGATCATGCATTGCAAGTGTTGCCCAGCCAAGCCCAAGGAAGGCAAGAAGAGCAGGATGACACGATCGCTCGCTCGCCACTCGGACCACAAGAACGTGCGAGGATTGCATCGTACGCGAGCTGCAGAAGAGGGCCGGCATCACCAAGAGGGCCTCCCTTCCCGCGGCCCCTTAGAGAGGGCAACCCAACAGTTGGTGGACGAGTCCGACGGCAGAGGGGAAGGCGCCAAGCGGAAGGGAGCGCCACACATTCCCAGCGAAATTCTGTAGCACGTCATTCAGAACGCCTGTTGGATTTGGTACTGCGTGGACACGTGCTGTTGGAGGCAGCAGTGTGACAGGCTGTGACGTCGGTGACGATTGCGCCAGTGAGGCGACGAAATCAGTAGATGGCAGATCATGTCTTCTCGTGGGATTCCCGCGGCAGTCTGCTGCCGCCCCCCTGGTGGTAAACCACATTAATGCTTGCATCGGACCATGCGCATCGGGGTAGGGAGCCTTTTTGCATGGTGGGCGGCGGTTTGGGGCGGCTGCTGGACATTATTTTTACGAGTTCAGTTCGTGAGTGACAGCACCGACTTCTCCCAAGGCGATGTTTCTTCACCCACGGCGAGTTTTTTTTGTAAGTGCGTGGTCGACTTCTTCCACGAAGTTGGCTGGTAGTGTGGCTGGCTTCGCAAGGAAGAGTTCCTGACAGGTGCTGCGCCTGGTTTGTTTGGCCGGGGAGGGAGTCTCTTGGGTTCGGCGGCCCCCTTTTGGCCAGTTTGGTGGTCGAGGGCGGGATGACGTCGGGTCCAGGTCTTCGCGCTGCTGGGCTGGCCAGGTGGTGGCTACCAGCCCCACTTCTCCCTCCACCTACTCCTCTTCCTCCTCCCCTTCCTCGCCCCTCTTTCTAAAACGCTGAACTGCAGAGCGCCTCCTTTTCTTGCCTTCTGTCGCTCTGGTGGTGCAGAGCAGCCCCGAAGTCCCTCGCCACAGGGACCTGCAGACTGCCCGAGGGTCTGGTTTTCGGTGGAAGCGCGGAAGCATCAAGCGGGAGTTTCGTTGTTCTACGGGGGCCGGTTTTTTTGGACCCAGGGTGGAATCGCCATTTTTGGGTAAAAAAGCGAGGCAGCATCGAGCAGGAATTTGGTTTTGTTGGACGGCCCGTAGTCGGCCGCGAGCAACTGCGCCAGCCTCTAGTAAAACGCGAGGACGTGTCGAGTGGGAGCGGCGTCGTTGTAGGGGGACCCGTTTGCGGACCCATGGCGGGAATGCCTTTCCTCGGGGGAGCGTTTTGTACCTTCATGGACATAACGCGCGTCATACCCCCTGGCCCCCCCATCCTCCTCCCCCATGACGCAACGCCCCCCCTCGCCCCATTGCGTCTCTGGCACTGCCGTAGTGCGTCCGGGACCATCGTTGGTGGTGTCAGACTCACACGGCATGGGGGGAGGGCGTTACGTTATGCCCCCTTCTCCTCTCCACATGACGCCCTTCACCGCCGCAAGTAGAGAATCCTCGCTGGCAAAAAGCGAGTAGGTATCGCGTGGGGGCGCTGGTTCTTTGTAGAGGGATGTGTTTCGGCGGCGATCAAGAGCGCCAGTCTAGAGTGATCGACGAGGCCTCGAGCGGGAGCCTCGCTGTTGTATGGAGGCTGGTTTGCGGCGCCAAGACGCCAACGTTTTCCTGGGTACAGCAGAGAGCGAAAGAGCGGTAGCGCCGGTTTTGTTGGAAGGACGGCTTTCGGCGGCGAGCAAGAGCGCTAGTCTTGAGTACAATGAAACGACATCGAGCGGGAACGTCGTTGTTGTAGGGGGGGCCGATTTGCGGACCCAAGGCGGGAACTCCATTCTTGGGTAAAAAAAGCAAAGACGTCCAGAGCAGGAGCGCTGTTTTTTCCCCAACCATCCTGTGGTGTTGGGTCTTCGCTTTCTTCCTTCCTTCATTCTTCCCGCTGCCCCTCCTTCCATGACCGCCATCGCCATCATCAACACCACCATCAGCATCATCACCATCATCGTCTTTTCGTCACCGTCATCATCACCGTCATCATCCTCATCATCATCATCATCAGCATCATCATCGTCATCGTCGTCGTCATCTTCATCGTCGCCGTCGCCCTCATCATCGTCGTGGTTGTTTCGCGCCCCCCCCCCCCGTGGGGAGCTTGAGGGCTCAACTGGCGGCCTCGGTGGCGGGGCTCGCACGCGTATCCCCCACCCAGGGTACAGCGCTTTGTGGCCCCACAAGGAGCCCCACCGACGGCCCCAGTGGCAAAGTTTGCATGCGTCTCTCCCACCCAGTACGGTTTATTCGTGGCCCCCTAGGGAGTTCCACCGAAGTCCCTTATTGGCGGTGTTCAGATGCGTCTCCCTCACCCAAGTTACAGCGCTTCGGGGCCCCATAGGGGAGCTCCACCGAAAGCCTCAGTGGCGGTGTTCGCAAGCGTCTCCCCCGCCCAGCACAGCGCGTCGTAGCCCCATAGGATGCTCCACCGAAGGCCCCAGCGGCGGTGTTCGCATGCGTTTCCCCCGCCCAATACAGCTTTTCGTGGCCCCGTACGGCGCTCCACCAAAGGCCCCAGGGGCGGCGCTCGCATGCGCGCACTCGTCTCCCCCACCCAGGACAGCGCTTCGTGGCCCCACGGGGAGCTCCACCGAAGGCCCCAGTGGCGGTGTTCGCATGCGTCTCCCCCGCCCAGTACAGCGCTTCGTGGCTCCAATCGGAGCTCCACCGAAGGCCACAGTTGCACCGGCCGCATGCGTCACCCCCACCCAGGTTACAGCTCTTCGTGGCCCCATAGGAAGCTCCCAGAAGGCCCCAAGGGCACCGTCCGCATGCTTCTCCCCGCACCGAGTACAAGGCTTTGTGGTCCCATACGGAACCCCACCGACGGCCCCAGTGGCAAAATTTGCATGCGTCTCCCCCACCCTCTACGGCGCTTCGTGGCCCCACAGGGAGCTCCACCGACAGCCCCAATTGCAAAGTTCGCATGTGCCTCCCCCATTCAGTATAGCGATACGTGGCCCCACAGGGAACTCCACTGAAAACGATGCCCACAACTGCGGGACGCACAGTCGCACATGGTTGCGTCTTTCGCCAGGCTATTTTTTGGAGGGCAGCCCCTTCTATTGAGTAGTCCTGCCAGTTCCTGCTCGGCGTGACCGAGCTGGAGTGGTGCCGCTCCGCCTCCGCCTCTGCAGGGCCCCGGCGCGTGCAGGCCCGAGAGCATTCTTCCGCTGCCTTCCCTGAGCCCCACGCTTGCCACAATCCGAACATCTGCCGTTGTGCTGTTCGCCACGTGGCTCCCCAGAAGCGTGGACGCCCTCCCCGGAACCAGCTCTTCGCTCCGAGTCGTTTCTGACGGCCCTTCGGCCGTGTGAGGGCCCCCGGAGGCAGACAACATTCAAAACGTACGACGACGACCACGACGACGACGACGACGACGACGACGACGACGACGACGACGACGACGACGACGACGACTACGACGACGACGACGACGCTCACGCCCACGACCACGCCCACGCCAACGCCCACGCCCACGCCCACGACTTCGTCCACGACGACGTCGACGACGCCGACGCCGACGCCGACGACGACGACGACGCCGACGCCGCCGACGCCGACGCCGACGCCGATGCCGACGCCGACGCCAACGCCCACGCCCACGCCCACGCCCGCGCACACGCCCACGCCCACGGTCACCCCCACGCTCACGCCCACGCCCACGCCCACGCCCACGCCGACGACGACGACGTGGACGACGACGACAACCACGACGACGACGACGAGTACGACCAGTACCACGACGACGAGTACGACGCGACGACGAGGACGACGACGACGACTACCACGAGAGGATGCCAGGATCCCCCGATGCTCGCGCCCTGCCGGCATGCGCTACAGGCCGAGACCCCTGACAGAAGGGAGAAGGAACCCGCGAAGGATCGGCGCCGCCCCCTGCAGTGGTCCCGGGCGTTTGTGCGCAGCGTGGCTCCCAAGAGAGACTGGGCCCTTCCGACTCTGTTCCTCCGCCTCTCCCATCTCCCCCTTGCACTCCTCCTCCTCCCTCTTCTTCCCCCCCCCCTCCTCCTCCGCCTCGTCGTCCTCCTTCCCTTCCTCCTCCTCGTTCTGCTCCTCCCTCTCCCTCCTCCTCCGGCTCGTCCGTCTCTTCCTCCGCCTCCTCTATCCTTCCTTCTCCTAAAGACGTCCCCCCGTCGCACCCCCCGAGAGGTGTCGGCAGGGCGGGCCGGGCGTTTCGCTGGAGACGCCCCCGCAACGGTTTTGTCCCCAGAGCTCAGAAAGGTTGCAAGCGTTTCACGGGCGGAGGGCGGGCGCTCTTCAGCACGTGCTTATCTCCTCTCAGGAGGGGGAAAAACACACAGACACAATTATTTGTCGATTTCCAGGAAAATATGGGAAAACATGGGAAGTGGGGGGGGAAGACAACAACCCAGAAAATATGCGAAAATATGGGGGATTATTTTATTTGTGTCTATTTATTTGTGTGTTCCAGTTCCCCTTCATCCTCACTTGGCCTCGCTCGGACGTGTGCATTTCTCCTTCGGCGAGGACCATCGAGGAGCATTCTCGATCATTTGGCGAAACATCCACGCACGAAGCCAAAAAAAAACAGCACAGGGAATGGACGTCCGAGCGATGGCGAGCTCCGCGCCGCGCACGCTCTCGTCTTGTGTTTCGCGAGTGGAGGGCGGGCGGCGTCCGAAAATCGTGGCCGTCGCCGCGTCAGCGCGCCGCGCACGTTCGATGGCAGTCGCTTGGCAGAAAGCTGCACGGGCGGAGGGCGGCTCCTTTTTCTGAGCATGCGATGCCCGTTCTAGGTTACCAGCCTGGAGCATAGCCCTATCCCTATGCTGGGCACCTCCTCATCACGATGCCAATCTTAGGGATTTCCTGATGTTTTGAGGGCGAACCCCTAAGATTGTCATCGCCTTTCGGCGTGTCAATCTTAGGGATAGGGATACGTTCGAGGCTGGTAACTAGTGCCGCGCGCGCTCGCACCGAGAGGTGCAGGAGCTCACGCGCGGGAGGCGGGGACGGTGGCGGTGTGCAAAACGTGGCTCTCGCTCCAGCACTGCGCACACTCGCTCCGCAAGTCTTACCAGCCTCGAACGTATCCCTATCCCTAAGATTGACACGCCAAAAGGCGATGACAATCTTAGGGATGCGCCCTCAAAGAATAAGGGAATCCATAAGCTTGGCATCGTGATGAGGAGGTGCCCAGCCTAGGGATAGGGATATGTTCCAGGCTGGTAGAAGTCTGCGCAACAGCTTCACGGATGGAGGGTGGGCGGGTTTCATGACGTGGTCTGCGTTTTTTTTTGGTGGCGCCGCGCACGTTCGTTCCAGTGTCTTCAAGGATTTCCACGGATGGGGATCGGGCTGGCTTTCAGCATCTGGTCTTCGCCTCGGCGCCTTGCACATTCGCTTCAAAGGCTTGCAAGGGCTTGCAACGGTTTTCACGTATGGAGGGCGATTCCGTTTCAGCATGTGGTTCTCGCCGTGCCGCCGCGCACATGTGTTTTAAGAGGTCGGAGCAGTTTGTAGGATGTTTGTGGTCGACGTCTCAGACGTGGTGGTTTGGCACGATGTCGGATTGCCAGAGCGCGGCAGTTGTCTGGCTCGATGTGTCGCGGTGTTCCAGTCCCAGGTGTGTTGTTGTGGCTCGATTCCAGATCGCCAGGACGCAACAATCACGTTGATTCGTGGCGCTGAAGTCTCAAGAATGGTGTTCTGGCGCGTTGTAGGATTTTCGGATGGTTTTCCTCCAACGGGGCAGTTCCAGCATTGAGTTTTCTTGCAGGGACCTTGAAGAGGGAATTTGGAGGGAGGGGTCAATTGCAACACGTATCGCAACATCGCGCATTCCCGAAGAGCATTTACAGCCAACCCGCACGGCAAGTATGGGCGATCTTACTAGCGGGATCTTTCCAATTTTGCCACTTCGGCCCATCCTTGGCCGCTTTCGCTGACCGTGCCCCACTCGAACAGCCTCGAAACGGCCTTCCAAGGCCCTTGCATCCTCATCGTGCGTCCTTGTGATACGGGTTGACTGTGATGTAACAGGTTTCTCCTCCCCCCCATTCGAGCGTGGAGCTGCGGGCCTTTTTGGTTTCCTGGACGGCTGCGGCCATTCTACGAAAGGCTCCTTCCTTCTTAGAGGAGAAGCCTCCCCTCCACCTCCTTGAGGGCCGCCTCATAGGAGGCCCCCCCCCTCGCGCCACCCCCCTTTGTGCCAGCCGCCGAGCTCTCCTGGGCGATCTTAGGTGTAAGTCTGGCAGGTTCCTCTACAGGAGGAATATTCAATAACAGTCACAAAACATTATGCGGACGGTTGATTTGAATTCCTTTCTGGCTATCGTTGGGCCTTTTGCGTGCTATTATTCAGTTTTCTTTCAACATCCGCCTGAGCGACTGCGCGAATGCCAGCGTTTGCATACAGCGTGTCACTCGAGTGGTCTCTGCGTCGTGCGTCTAGGGTGTTCCCCCAAACGGAGTGCTGCTTGAACGTATCACGGAGGATCCGTAACCACGTTGGCTCCAGAGCCTCTTGCTCTCCTAGCTGCTCTCGGAGAGGCCCGCCGCTCACCTGCTTCAGGCAGCATGCCGTAACAACGCACGTGGTTACCCCGTGGCCTCGTCGTCATGGCGACGTCCAGCACTGCTGCGCTCTCCGTCTTGCTTGCGAGGCCGCGCAGGAGCCTCGCAGCTCGACTCCGAGCAGGAAGTTCCCAATCCCTGCGCCCAGCCGCACGCCCACTCCGGCGGTGGGTCCCATTGACCTGGGGTACTTGCCATTGTCATCAGTGCGCCAAAATGTGAAGCACTTCTCATGAATCCTCCCAGTCGGCGCTGTGGCGTCGTGTCATGCGCCTCGTCCGCCTCCGGTGGTCTTCTTCCGAAGAAGGAACAACCGCATAACCATAAGCTTTCGAAGGTTCGCGCGGATCTCACGGATCGGGGTTGGACCTCTTCTATTGCCGAAGCATTGGGAGTTCCACGTTCGGAAATTTGAGCATCCACATTGCCAGTGGCGGGCTGTTCCTCAATCCATGGGTTT
Source organism: Prorocentrum cordatum (assembly GCA_963575745.1). Lineage (NCBI taxonomy): Eukaryota > Dinophyceae > Prorocentrales > Prorocentraceae > Prorocentrum > Prorocentrum cordatum. The sequence continues at coordinate 303,120 of CAUYUJ010015823.1, read as the reverse complement.
TTTGAGAGTGTCGAGGCCACGTCGGAGTGCTGTGGTGTGTATGTCTGTCCCCGGTTTCCCCCGGGAAACAGCGAGACATGTATACGCCAGCATCCCGTATGCACCAGGATCCGCTGTCCTGTGCAAGTTCCGGTGCGAGGCTGGAAGAAGCGTCGGTGTATGGATACGCCCCCTGAGATCCTTCAGTTCAGCGATCCGGCCCCTGAGCCTCTCCATGGCGACTGGGGAGGCGAGGATTACTGAACTGCTGGACTTCGGTGCCCTGGTAGACCGAAATCCAGCAGTTCAGGAATCCTCGCCTCCCTGGTCGCCATGGAGATGCTCCGGGGCCAGATCGCCGAACTGAAGGATCTCAGGGGGCGTAGATGGAGTCCGGCTCCTCACGCGTGGACTTCTCCTGCCGCCGCTGGGCTCCCCGCACGCTCGCCCCACGGAGGCGCCCTTTGCCCGGGGACCTCGCCGCTCGACCCCGCCCAGCAGCACCGTGCGGGCGCCGCTCGACCCCGCCCAGCAGCACCGTGCAGGATCGGAGGTGGACAGGCCTCCTACCCCGGCACGTCGATATTCGCGAGAGGGCGTCGCGGCCGTCCTCGGAAGCTGGAGCGTATACATTGCCAGTGGCGGGCGGTGTTTCAATCCCGAGGCTTTTTGGAGGGTCGGGGACGACGTCGGGGTGGTGTGGTGTATACTTCTTCCCCGCTTCCCCAGGGAAACACAGAAACATGTATACACCAGGACTCCGTATACACCAGGATCCGGTCTCTTGTGAGAGTTTCAGTGCAGGGCCGGAAAAAGCGGTGGCGTATAGAGTTCGGTTCCTTACCCCCCACGCCCGTCTGTGGGGATCGGAAGTGGATAGACCTCCTACCCTGACACGTCGACGAAGGAATCGGCCGTTTTCGGTTCGCGAGGGGGCGTCGCGGCCGTCACTTTTGCGGGTCCAGGTCCGTCGGTTTCGGTCCCAGGCCGTTTGCACTAGATAGAAGGAGGCTTACTAAAGAGAGGTTTGTCCATCGCCGAAAGGAGCCGAACTCCATACACCACAGGAGAGCGGATCCTCGCGCTGAAACTCGCACAGGAGAGCGGATCCTGGTGTACACGGAATATTGGTGCATACATGTATCGTTTCTTCCCCAGAGAAAAAGAAAAAAAAAAAAAAAAAAAAAAAAAAAAAAAAAAAAAAAAAAAAAAAAAAAAAAAAAAAACGGGGAAAAGAGCACACACCACACCACCCCGACGTCGTCACCGACCATCAGAAAGTCCTGAAAGGCAGCCCGCCACTGGTAATGTGTATGTTCCAGTTTCAGATTATGAGCTGGTCTCCCCTATCGTTTCGGCCGCTCGTTCGAGGAAGGGCAGATCAGCATAAGCACAAACTTCCAGAGGCCCGCGCGAAGTGGCCCCACTGGTATCGTCGCGGGGCCCCTCTGGCGACGCCTCCTGCGCCACTCCTGGCGCGCTCCGCGCGCCATGGAGAGGGACCTCCAGCGCCGACCCGATGAGCCCGCGCGGGACTCCGAGGGTTCGCGTGCACGTCGTCTCTCCTTCGGTTCCCGCCCTGATCGTGCACGCCCGCGCGCGCCCTCGGGGAGCGATGCGCGGGCGCGCCCGGCCAGGAGTTCCTTCCCCGGCAGAGCTCGACAGGAGGAGGGAGAGGATGATGATGATGATGATGTTGATGATGATGATGATGATGATGATGATGATGATGAGGAGGAGGAGGAGGAGGAGGAGGGGAGGAGGAGGAGGAGGAGAGGAGGAGGAGGAGGAGGGAGGACGGGGGAGGAGGAGGAGGAGGAGGAGGAGGAGGAGGAGGAGGAGGAGGAGCAGGGCTCGTTTCGAGCACGCCCCAAATCCGACCGGCGTTCGGTTGCCGCGGTATCGCAGGCACCACCTGGGACAGGCTGGTGAGTCCACGACCGAGCGATGCCGCGGGCGGGAGGACGGGCGCGGTGGGGAAAGAGACCAGTGGCCGCCACGTGGGCGCGCAGCCGCCTCCTTCGTCCTGCTCTTCTCCCCCTGTCAAGGGTGGCACTGCTAATGCGGTGTGAGAGTGTGGGTTCAGAAGGGGCGTGGAGATCGAGATCCAGAAGGCGGGCATGCTCTTCCGCGCCACGGCGCAGTCATCCCCAGCCTCGCCGGGGCCGCACCGCGCAAGGGGATCCGTATCTCGTATCTCGTATCTCCCCCGTCAAGGGCGCGCCAACATGGATCGGGGCGCGCGGATCAGCGACGGGCCCCGATCTCATGCGAAGTCCGCGCGCTCCGTCGCCAAATCAACAGCGGCGCTGGCCTCATGGCTGGACGGATGCTTCCCCCGCTCCGTGGGCCTGGCGCCCCGCGCGCCAGATCCCCGGAGCCCTGGCCCATGATGGCGTGCGCCCGACCCCCGGGAGCGGCGCGGTAGTGCCAAGGGATCCGCGTATCCAGAAGGCCACAGGCGAACCCGACCCCCCCCCCCCCCCCCCCCCCCCACCACACACACACACACACACGATATCTCAGCAGGGAGGAGGTCCCGATCGATCGAAGAAGTGAACCCCGCATCCCTCCTCAGAAATCGGGGTGGGGGGGTGGGGCAGGGCTCGCATGTGGCCTCCTAGAGTCGCGCAGCGCGAAGCCTCGGTTCCCCCCCCCCTCACTTCCCCTCCCCTCGGCTGCCGCCGACTAACGTTATGATGTTCCAACCTACTTTAGCCTCGACCACCAGGAAGAATTTCGAGCACCAGCCAAGTACCCGAAAACGTGAGAGCTTCCACGTGCCTGGCCCTGGGAGGCACTCGTTTCGACACTCGTTTCGACACTCCTTCGGCACTCTTCCGGGTGCTCGGAATAATGCCTGGCATGTGGCTCTCAAGTACGCTGGGAGCAGCATAACCCCAGGAAGCATTTTAGAACCCCCCCCCCCCTTCCGGCAAATCGATAACCCTTCCGCACCCTGGAAGCGTTACCTGGCACCAGGAGCCCTCCTCCTCCTCCTCCTCATCCTCCTCCTCCTCCTCCTCTGTGCGGGTGCTAAACCTATCGTGCGGTTATTTCGGCCCCTCGGAATATCGAATAAAAATGCGGTGCTAAGATATCGCCGGGGGGGTTCTTAAATGCTTCCTGGGGTTAAGCCTAGCGCTCACCTGGTGGAGGTCGCCGTGCGCCTCGTCGGCAGCGGCCCGGCTTCGGGCGTGGGCGGAGGCGCCGGCTCGGGGCGGGCCGTGCAGGGGTGTGGCGGCCGGGCGGCGCGGCTGACGCTCCAGGCCACGCGGCGTTCGCGCCGCCAGGCGGGGCTCGGCCATCGCCCGTGCCGATGAGGAGGAGGAGGGGGATGAGGAGGAGGAGGAGGAGGAGGAGGAGGAGGAGGAGGAGGAGGAGGAGGAGGAGGAGGAGGAGGAGGAGGAGTAGGAGGACGAGGAGGAGAGGAGGAGGAGGAGGAGGAGGAGGAGGAGGAGGAGGAGGAACCTCGCGGCTGCAGCGCTCAAGGAGGCGACGACCTCGGAGGGCCCCATCTGCCGCTCCAGCGGTGAGTGGCGCCGAGGGGAGGGCGGCCGGAGCCGGGGGGCAGGGGGGCTGACTAGCAGTGGCAGCAGCGGCATGTGCAAGTGCCAGCCCAACCAGGAGAAAGACAAGAAGTCCGAGGCCGCCCACAAAGACTCGAGGCGAAGCAACGTCGAGAAGGACAAGGCTCTGGGAGGGGTCCGATCAAGCGCAGTGGAGGACTCTTGGTGCAGTGGTAGAGGTGAACGAATCAACGAGGGTGGGCGACATGGGAGGAGGAGGAGGAGGAGGAGGAGGAGGAGGAGGAGGAGGAGGAGGAGGAGGAGGAGGAGGAGGAGGAGGAGGAGGAGGAGGAGGATCAGCAAATTCGGTGCAGGATCTAAAGGAGTGGAGGAGGATGGCGCGAAGGATGCGGCGGAACGACAGGAAAGCGGTGAGGGAGGACAGAGACGGAAACTATCTAAGCAACAGGTGATACCAATGGTCGTGATGATGAGGAGGATAATGATGAGTCTGGTTGACCATGGGCGGAGGGACAAGAGTTACAGGACGAGCAATGAGAGGCGAGGATGAAAAGGACTGGGGGGCATGGGAGGGCTGACGGTGTCGTGAGAGAAGCAGCGCGGCACCGCATAAAGGGCAAGGTTGGGGTCGGCGAGCGCATACCACCAGGAGGCGTTTTGGACGGGGTGGGTGCGCAAAAGAACCTAAGCGCGCGCGAAGCGCTTGCGTGGTTCTATTCCATGTGAATACATGTGTATAGATATATATCGTGTTCTCTTTCCCTCTGGCTGCTGCTAATCCTGCCCTCTCTCCTGACCCCGGCGCTCCCCTCGTTGCCTGTCTGCCCCGTCCTCCGCTTCCCTCCCTCCTCCCTGCTTTCCCCTTCCCCCCCCCTCATTCCCCCCCCCCCCTCCATCCCTCCCCTCCTCCCCGTCGCCCCCTCCGCTTCTCGTTACCTCCCTCTCCCCCTGCTGCTCCCCCTCTCTACCCTCCCCCATCCCTCTCCGTCCCTCTCTTCTGCCCCGCCGGGTCTTTTCGCCGCCCTCCTCCGCCGTTTTTCTCCCCTCTGCCCCGCTGTAAAATGTGTTTGTTCCCTTCCTCGTCGCGCCAGGCAGTGACGGGGCGGCCCGAGCGCTGCGGCCGAGGCGTTCGCGCACAGGCCGTGCCCCCGAGGCGTGGCATCCCTGCAGGCCGCACGGACGGAGGGCGCGAGGCTATGCTGAAGTCGGGCGTGTCGCCCTGCAGGGGGACTATTCACAAATGGTAGAAAAATAGCCTGGGGACGGTTTTCCTACGATTTTTGAATGTTTGTGGATGATGTTGCAAATGCCCGAAATCCGCCTGTAGGGGGACATGCCCGACCTAAGGCCATGCCACAGTCGCTTGTACGGGTGAAGGCGGCCCCGCGGATCCTAGCGTGCACCTGGGCCCCCCGGGGAGCTCGTAAGCAGCTCCTCTCCTCTTCTTGCTCTTCCTGCTCGTTCTGGCGCTGTTCTCCCGTCTCCTCGTTGTCCATTCAAGGGCGCCCTCGAGGGCGCGAAGCTATTCGCGCTTCGCGGTTCGGCGCCGATTCCTCCTCGTCCTCCTCTTCTCCCCTGGGAGGCGGCGCGAGAGCGCGAAGTTATTCGCACTTCGCGCAGCGCGAAGCGCGAAGTTGGGAGCCCTTATCCATTTCCTTCCTCAGACGGCGAGCCGGGGAGGCCAACCGAAAGGCTTCCGAGAAGGCGCACCGGAAGCGCGACAGGAGCAGGAGCAGGAGCAGGAGCCGGCCGGCCGGGAGGTCGGAGGTCGGGGCTCGGCCACGCGGATGTAAGTCAGGAGGGGAAAAAACACACAGACACAATGAATCCTCGATTCTCCAGAAAATATGGGAAAATATGGGAAGTGGGCGGGAAGACAGAAACCCAGAAAGTATGGGAAAATATGGGGGATCTTTTTATTTGTGTGTATTTATTTGTGTGTCCTGTGGCCCCTTCAGTAAGGGGGGGGGGGGACACGTCGTGTATCAGGATATGTGGGGGCCCTGGTCGCTTGTCTGGCACCGCCTTGTGTTGGCGTGCTGATCGCGTGCCTCCACTCTTGGCTGCCTCGTTGGACTTCGCCCGTCGCCAGCCTCTGGGCGCGTCCAGCAGGCGTCCCGGTGCCTTCGGGCAGCTTCGGATGTCTCAGGGTCGCCGCTGACAGCCCCACGGTGCTGTCGTTTACCGTCGAAGTCTGCACAGACAGTTGGGGCCATGGGGGTGAGGAGGAGAAGGAGGAGGAGGAGAAACAGGAAAAGGCGGAAGAGGAGGAGGAGAAAGAGGAGGAGGAGAAAAGAGGAGGAGGAGGATGTGGAGGGGTGGGAGGAGAACCCCTCCCCGCGATTCGGCACGAGGCAGGCGGGATCCCCACGGCGACCCTTCTGTTGTCAGCCCGCCTTGCCTCCGGCCCGTAGCGAGCTCTCCCGAGGACGCACCGAGAGAAATTATGCTGGAGAAGGGCCCAACAATGTGAGGTGTGCGCCACACTGAGCGTCGGGCGCATGCGGACCCGCTGGGGCCTTCGGTGGAGCCCCCTATGGGGCCACGAACCGTATGGTAGGAGGGAAGGCGGGGAGAAGGGGGAGGAGTAGAGGAGAGGATGAGAAGAAGAGAGGACGCGGGGCGCTGTCTCTTCAAGCCAAGGACCCACCACCACATGATGGGTGGGAAAAGCACATGTTATGTCGGGGGGGTCAATGCACACGGGGGTCAGGCAGAGCGCCGGATCTTGCAGGGTCCTGCAAGGCCAGGGCTGCATTGACCCGGGCT
>CAUYUJ010015823.1:266842-289342 GCA_963575745.1 Prorocentrum cordatum | reverse complement strand
CAAGATTGGTACGGAAAGAATGGAAACGAAGACCGACAGCAGTTCTTGCTCGTTGTGAACCAGACTCGCTGGCGTTGTCCCGCGGAAGCTGTCCATGTCAGGCAGACGGTAGGTGCCCCACATCGGCCGCTGTCAGCATTCGGCTAATTAAGTACATCGGTTGCTGGGCATCGTGCCCCTGTCTTCAGGATCCATGTCGGGCGTCCGAATCGACGGTCTGCCGTGGTTCGCACGCCGCGTCCCAGCCTCCAGGCCTCCAGGGGAGGCGGAGCAGCGACAAAAAGAGGGGACGCTCTCCAGGGGGAGCGGCAGAGAGAAGGAGAGGAAGCGCGAGACTGACAGGACTCCAGGGGCGGGGCCTGGTAGACGTGCTCAGACGCCCGTCCTTCTCATCGCCTTCCTCCTCGTTGTCCTCCCGACGCTCATGCGCGATTCACCTCCTGTACTCTCTCGCCATCCACTCTGCAGCCGCTGGCGCAGTGCGGTGTGTCCATATTAGAGCAGGGATTGTGACGCACATTCGCGGACTTTTTCCTGAGGTTCGTCGGCTCTTCCAGCCAGGCTCTGCGGGGAGGGGCACTTGCTGGACGAGCGCTCAGCGCCAACGGGTCAAACGTGCAGGGATGAAGCTCGAGTGGATCCAAGCTCAACTATACATTCAGTCGAAGCTTGGAGTGTAGAGCGATTCCGCGATTGTCTCCGCCCGTTGCGCCATTGGCTTGCCAAGATTTGCCACTCAAGCTGCCCAGTCCCCATCTCAGGTTTGGTGTCCGTGGCTTGACCAACCCGATGCAAGTGCTGGTAGCAGTTCGCGTTCAGCGTCCATGTCTCGTCGAGAGGGCCCCTCAAAGTCTGCCCATCGCATTCTCTCTGCTGCTTGTCTGGTGAAATGAGTGGGTTTCACTCCTCCGATTTCGCAATGTCTTAGTGGGAGCGACCCCTCTGTCTTCTGGATGATGGATTTCCATTTGGTCTCTTGTATGTTGCGCGCGACATAACTAGACCATGCATGGGCTGCCAGAGTTGGCAGGGGCGGGGGCTTGGCTTGTCGACTGCCCCCCTCGCAACTCAAGATCAGCCCGCTCCGTGTTCAGTCAAGCTGAATACACACACTGATCGAATGAATAGCTGAGCACATGCACCAGCGGTTTGTCATGCGTGAGTCAGTACCTCAGCCAGTGACATGCGGGATGGGAGTGATCGGCGAAGCACGCGGGCAGGCGAGTTTTCAGCAGGCAGGTATGCAGGTAATCCAGCAGGCCATCAAGAGTGCAAGCACGCACGCAAGCAACATTTGTCTTTAGATTGTGCCCTCTTAGGGCCAATCGTCCGTCGTCCGTCGCTCGTCTGTCGTGTCGTGCCACTGGGCTCCGTCTGCGCTGATAAAAAATTAGCTTGGCGAAGGACCCAACCATATGCAGTTGTGAATGTCGCAATTGTGCCGGGTGGTGGCGGACGCATGCAGGCGGTGCCATTGGGACCTTCGGTGGAGCTCCCTATGGGGCCACGAAGCGCTGCACTGGGTGGGTGAGACGCGGTCAGCAAGGGTTGTGCTGCGTGGTGGCGGACGCATGCGAGCGGTGCCACCGGGACCTTCGGTGGAGCTCCCTATGGGGCCACGAAGCGCTGTACTGGGTGGGTGAAACGCAGGCAGGGGGCAAGGGCTGTGCAGGGTGGCGGCGGACGCATGCGGGCGGTGCCGCTGGGACCTTTGGTGGCCTATAGGGCTACGAAGCGCTGTTCTGGGTGGGTGAAGCGCAGGGAACAAGGGCTGTGCTGGGTGGTGGCGGACGCAAACGGGTAGTGCCACTGGGACCTTTGGTGGAGCCCCCTATGGGGCAAGGAAACGTGCGAGGGGTGTGCCAGAATGGGGTGTGGAACCGCATGACAGCGCAGCCACTGGGGCCTTCGGTGGAGCTCCCTATGGACCTATGGAGCCACGAAACGTGTGAGGGGTGTGCCGAAATGGGGGGTGGAACCGCATGCGAGCGCAGCCACTGCGGCGTTCGGTGGAGCTCCCTATGGGGCCACGAGACGTGTGAAGGGCGTGCCGAAAAAGGGGGTGGAACCGCATGCGAGCGCAGCCACTCGGGCCTTCGGTGGAGCTCCCTATGGGGCCACGAACCGTGTGAGGGGTGTGCCGAAATGGGGGGGGAACCACATGCGGGGGCAGCCACTGGGGCGTTCGGGGGAGCTCCCCATGGAGCCACCCACGAAGCGTGTGAGGGGTGTGCCGAAATGGGGGGTGGAAGGAACCGCATGCGAGCGCAGCCACTGGAGCGTTCGGTGGAGCTCCCTATGGGGCCACGAAACGTGTGAGGGGTGTGCCAGAATGGGGGGTGGAACCGCATGCGGGCGCAGCCACTGGGGCCTTCGGTGGAGCTCCCTATGGGGCCACGAAACGTGTGAGGGGTGTGCCAGAATGGGGGGTGGAACCGCATGCGGGCGCAGCCACTGGGGCCTTCGGTGGAGCTCCCTATGGGGCCACGAAACGTGTGAGGGGTGTGCCAGAATGGGGGGTGGAACCGCATGCGGGCGCAGCCACTGGGGCCTTCGGTGGAGCTCCCTATGGGGCCACGAAACGTGTGAGGGGTGTGCCAGAATGGGGGGTGGAACCGCATGCGGGCGCAGCCACTGGGGCCTTCGGTGGAGCTCCCTATGGGGCCACGAAACGTGTGAGGGGTGTGCCAGAATGGGGGGTGGAACCGCATGCGGGCGCAGCCACTGGGGCCTTCGGTGGAGCTCCCTATGGGGCCACGAAACGTGTGAGGGGTGTGCCAGAATGGGGGGTGGAACCGCATGCGGGCGCAGCCACTGGGGCCTTCGGTGGAGCTCCCTATGGGGCCACGAAACGTGTGAGGGGTGTGCCAGAATGGGGGGTGGAACCGCATGCGGGCGCAGCCACTGGGGCCTTCGGTGGAGCTCCCTATGGGGCCACGAAACGTGTGAGGGGTGTGCCAGAATGGGGGGTGGAACCGCATGCGGGCGCAGCCACTGGGGCCTTCGGTGGAGCTCCCTATGGGGCCACGAAACGTGTGAGGGGTGTGCCAAAATGGGGGGTGGAACCGCATGCGGGCGCAGCCACTGGGGCCTTCGGTGGAGCTCCCTATGGGGCCACGAAACGTGTGAGGGGTGTGCCAGAATGGGTGTGGGAGGGGGAGGAGGGGGGAGGAGGGAGGGAGGAAGGAGGCGGGAACGCGGGGCACCGTCTCTTCAAAACGAGGACCCAACACCACAGGATGGTTGGGAACAAGTGTCCTCTAGGGCCATCGCCACAATCGCGGAAGCCTCGATCAGAACCCTCCGAGGTCGAGGGGGCAAGCCCGGCTTGCACTTGCCTGCGCGCATCAGAGACGAGCCCTCGAAGTCGTGGCTCCGCTATTCGTGTAAGCAATCGGCTGGCAGGATGCCGCAGCATCTTCTGCCGACGCGAGCCTTTTAGTTCCTTGGTTCTGTACTCGGCAGCGCTCGGCCGCGTGCGTTTCGTCTCGTCGAGGACCATCGAGGAGCATCTTGGACCATCTTGCGAGACATACGCGCGCGAAGCCGAAACGAGCACGGGGAAGGGACGTCCCAGCGATGGCAGGCGGGTGCACTTGAATCGTCGGCTGTTTCTGGAGGCCCACGCCGCTACGATGTGGCCAAGGTTACCCCCTTCGGCCCTCTTCCGTGGGGCCGCAGAGCCTGCGTACCGCTTCGAGCACAGCCTCGGAGCTGACGATCTTGGTGGACTCGCACGCGTCTCGCAGCCAGGACGCTGACATTCGTCGGCGAGCGAGGGGGGAAAGTGAGAAGGAGACGGTCCTCTCAGAAGGCGGCAGGGCTCCTCCGAAGCCCTCGCGCATCCCGAGGGAGGTCTCTGGTGTGTCCTGAGGCAGGGCCTCGAAGACTTCCCCGGGAGGCCGGGGGACTTCCGAGCCGTCCGAGGAGGCCCGCCCCTCCTCGGCTCCCCCCCGGGGGCTCGCCGCCGAACTCTGGGTTCAGCAGGGGGCCACGTGCGAGCCCTGCCCCCTGCCCTCCACGGGTTCTGGGGGGGAGGGCGGGGCTCACTCCGCTCGGGAGCTCCCGAGAGGAGGGAGCCCCGCCCTCCCCCTCAGAGATCGTGGGGGGGGCAGGGGGCAGGGTTCGCAGGCGGCCCCCTATTCAGGCGGGGGCCCCTGGTGTCCGGGCCCCTCCTTGGCGCCGGGTCGGGGGGGCCGGGCCTGCCCGTGGCGGGGGCCAGCCGTGGAGGAGGGGGAGGAGGAGGAGGAGGAGGAGGAGGAGGAGGAGGAGGAGGAGGAGGAGGAGGAGGAGGAGGAGGAGGAGGATGGAGGAGGAGGAGGAGTAGGAGGACGAGGAGGAGGAGGAGGAGGAGGGCCCAGAGCCCCCTCGCTCCTCATGCGGAGGAGGGCAGGGCACCCGTGCCTCTGCCCCTCGCCCGTGTTCCCCTTCCTTGGGGCCTCCTGGGAGGCCCTCCTCCTCCTCCTCCTCCTCTCGAGGTGCGCGGCGTGCCTCGGAGGTTCGGGGTTCTCGCTCGCTCTCAGCTTCAAGTCGGGCCTGTCCCTTTGCAGGGGAAATATTCCACAGTTGTCAACAAATGATACTGGGACGATGTTTTGATTATTTGCTTACTATGCTTGAACAGTTTTGGAGTTGTTGTTAGAACGCACCCCGTGGAGAGGTCCGGGCAGCAGCGGTATCGCTACCTTCGGTTTCTCAGCTCGTTCCGCGTTCCTGGTGGTGGCGCGGTCATTGTATTGAGCAGCTCCAGTGGTGCTGTCTTGCCTCCTGCGCAGAGTTGGCTGGAGGCCGAGGGCGACCTGCCTCTACACAGGATGCAGTGCAGCGACGTGCGACCAGGCATATGGTTTGTTTGTAGCCGCCCAACAATGTCTGTTTGCCCAGCGCTCTTGAAGTGCCATGTTCTGGGGTCTTGTTCGTATCACACTCCTGCGCTTCTCTCGTATGGGCAGTCTTCTGTCAGCCGCAGCACCGCCACTGCCGACTGCGATCTCAGAAAAAGGCTGCTCGGGAAAGGGAAATGGGAGGAGACGTAGCAGAAGTCGCAACCGGCGCCCGAGCTCGAGGACACCGGGAGGGGACCTGAGCTCCATGGCCTGCACGAAGACCAGGAGGGAACAAAAACACGCAGACACAACGAATTGTTCGATTGCCAGGACAGTATGGGAACATATGGGAAGTGTGGGGAAGACGAAAATCAAGAAAATATGAAACAATAGGGGAACCTTGGATTTGTGTGTGTTTATTCGTGTGTCCCTGGGTCCCTTCGGAAGAGGGAGATGGCCGGGTGCTCTGCAGCAGGTCCGCAGCAGATTTGCCGGCCCTGTGGCGACGCTTCGGGCACCGCCCCCAGAGGCCGTCACACAGTGGCACCTGTCGTCTCCGCCTCCCGAGGAGTTCTCGTGTGGGAGGCCGGCTCGGGGCTACCCCAGGCTTCTGCGGGGCAGCACTGGGGGTCTCTTGGGCGGTCGCGGGTCCCTCTTGGGCCGCCTTGGGGCCCAGTTGGACCGTCTGGGGGCCGCCTGGGGGGCCGCCTGGGGGCCGCCTGGGGGCCGTCTTGGGTCCCCCTGGAGGCCCTCTTGGGCCAGCTTGTGGCTCTCTTGGGGCCGTTCTGGGCCGTCAAGAGGTTTTTTTTGTGGGCTCTCCGTAGGCTGCGTTGTGCCGTCATAGACTTCAAGAGAAGCTTTCGTTGGCCGAAGGGCGCAGGGAGCGAAACACAGGTGAAAACTCAATGTGCAGATGTCAATGATTGTGGCCTCTCCAGGGCCTCGTCGAGAGCGTCTTGGGAGTGTCTTGGAGCTTGTTGGAGGCCTCTTAGGATGATCTGGGCGTTTCTGACGATCTCTTGGGCCCGTTTTGAAGCCAGTTTGGGCCATTTGGGCGGCGTTGGTAGCCTTTCTGGGCAATTTCTTGGGAGCCTTGGAAGAAGTTGCAGAGCCCCATGGGAGACATCGGACGCCCAGTGAGTCCGGAGGGGGGGGGGAGGATGAGGCGGCGATGCATGCGACTGGGAGCTGGGAGAGCGATTTTCCTCAGAATGCCAGGTACGATCTACCAGAGAGGCCTTGCCAGTCTACGGTGCGTCAACGTGCCATGGGGCACGGCGGCGGATGCGCAGAGCGAGAGGGAGATAGAGAGAGAGAGAGAGAGAGAGAGTGAGAGACCGAGAGGGAGGGAAATATGGGGGGTGAGTGGCGAGTGTGAGATAGAGAGAGAGAGAGAGATAGTTAGAGAGAGAGAGAGAGACAGACAGAGCCATACACAGGAAAAGAGACATATGAAAAGAGCTGGAGAGGGGGACGAAGAGGGGGATAAAGAGAGAAAGAGAGAGAGACAGAGACAGAGAGAGATGGAAAGTGACAGCTGGCTAGATCACCAGAGTGCCAGCGAGCCTGAATATGTTCGCACTCGTGTGTTCTGCTCTGTGGCAACGTAAAATAATCGAGTGCTTGGCAATGCTACATGCTACGATGACGATCGATTCAGCGCCGATCTCGACCGAGATACGATCATGCACGGGATACTATGTGCATTTACACATCGAATGTCGTCGTCGCCGCCATCCTATTGTGTTGGTCGCCGCTAATGTTTATCTTCATTGTGTGGTTGGATGTTTCGTACCCCTGACTGGCAAGAGGGCATTCGGGCAACGAACCACCACAATGCGGCAACGGCCGCCGTTCAGGAATGGGTTGCTGAGGAAATCGGGCCCTGCGCCCCCTTGTAAATAAAAGGCAATTTGCTCATTCTCAATTTCTCGGAGGTCAGGGCCCGAGATCGAAGTGAAACGCGAGGTGCCTCAACCGAGAAAGCGTTTCGTTTCGTGCGCGACGCGCGTGCGGGCGAGGCGCGGCGAAGTCGCGCGAGGTTCTCCACTGGCCAGGGCCAAGTCAGAAGCAAATGAGTCGCTGGCCAGAGGCCAGGGTGGTCCCGTTGGTTGTCCCGTTGGTTGTCCCGATAGATCGACAGTGAATTCGACAGACGGATAGATAGTGCAGTCGGTAGATCGACAGTGGTACCGATATACAGATACAGATAGATAGGTGTGTATACATATATGTATATTGAGGTATACACATATATATATATAGATATAACTAAAGTTTGATCTCTCTCTCTATATATATATATATATATATGTAAACAGATGTATAGAGTGGCGTTGGCGAAATGCTTCGTCCGCTGCAAGTCACAGATGACGCCCCCGCGAACCTCCTTACCACTCGAAGGGTGGTCTACGAGGTGTATGCCGTGTTTCCTCCCCGCTGGAGGAGGGGAATGAGAGCAGGATCGGAGCAGGAGCAGGAGAAGAGGGGGGAGGAGGAAAGCAGGAGTTTTTCCTTGTCCGACCCGCCGCCGCCGTCGCCGCCGCCGCCGTCGCCGCCGCCGCCGTCGCCGCCGCCGCAGACGCCGCAGACGCCGCCGCCATCGTGGTCGTCGTCGTCGTCGATGTCGTCGTCGTCGTGGTCGTCGTCGCCGCCGCCGCCGCCGCCGTCGTAGTCGTCGTCGTGGTCGTCGTCGTCGCCGCCGCCGCCGCCGCCATTGTCGTCGTCGTCGTCGTCGTCGTCGTCGTCGCCGTCGTCGTCGCCGCCGTCGTCGTCGTCGTCGTCGCCGCCGCGAGAGCGCGGCGCCGTGCCGCGCAGGACGAGGCGGAGCGCCGGCCGCGACCGGAGGCGCAGCCGGGAGCGGCGGCGGAGCCGGAGCGCTATATGCGCCGGGTGCTGCCCTCGGGGGCGGCGCCGGGCGGGGCGGGGCTCGGGGGAGGGAGGAGAGGGCGGGCTCGAGAGGGGGGGCGCAGGCGCAGGGGGGGGGGACAGGCGCAGGGGGGGACAGGCCCCGAAGGGGGACGGGCTCGGGGGGGGGACAGGCGCAGGGTGGGGCGACAGGCGCAGGGAGGGGGGGAGAGGCGCAGGGGGGGGGGGCAGGCCCAGAAGGGGGGACAGGCGCAGGGGCGGCAGGCTCAGGGTGGGGCGTGGGGCAGGCTCAGGGGGAACGGGCTCAGGGCCGGGGGGGGGGGGGCGGCTATCGAAATCGAACGGGCGACGATGCAACATTCATTGATTTTCTTTCGGTGTTTGAAGGATTTTGGATTCTTGGGAGCCTCCTTGGAAGTCTCGGAGGCCTCTTGGAGCCGTCTTGGAGCGTTCTTGGAGCATTTTGAAAGCCATCTTGAGCCATATTCGGCTACCTTGAGCCATCTTGGAGATCATCTTGGGCTCCCTGAGGCGCTGCTGGAGCCGTCTTTGGCCATCTTAGACGCTCCATCTACCCGCGGAGCCCCCCTTCCAGGTCCAGGGGAGGGGATTGGGGGAGGGGTTACGCCCTCCCCGAGGGGGAAGACGGGGGTTGGAAGAGGAAGCTCCCTAGACCACCTACGCCCAGAGGGCTGGTGGGATTTACACCGGCGCGTGCGCGTAGAATTATTTTCTGGCGAGCAGTTCTAGACCCCCCAACAGAACCAGCCATGCAAGGGCGGCCTTTTGCCAAGTCCCCATTGGAGCCTTCCAAGACAGCTCGAATCAGACCCCAAACCAACCAGACCACACCACTTGTATTGTAAAGTCAGGAATAGCCTCGGCAAAGTATTTGGGAGTGTCCACTGCCCAATGTCGGTCGACCCAGAAACTCCGAGTCTGTCCAGCCCAGACCGCGTTTCGGTTAGCATCGACTTCCAAGGCTCACGAGCTGATAATCAGCACGCTTCTCATGTGACCCCCAGGTTCCTCGGGGTGTTCCTCCTTGGGGGGAGGGCTATGGGTGTGTGTGTGTGTGTGTTGTCAGATGGGGGTCCCCGCTCGAACAGGAGTCCCCCTCGGGATTCGACCACTCGAACCCGTACTTATACCGCCTTCATCGCCTTGCCCTTCCCCTCTCTTCCTTCCGATAGGTCTGAGCGTGCGCTGTTGTCTGGGCAAGCGAGGCGACCATTGAAGGGGCGAGATGAAGCGACACTGACAACTCTTGATGGCCATCTGTCGAGGCATGCTTCGCTATCAAGCCATGGGAGCCTTATCTGTCCCACTAGTATTGTCTTTAGGCTACACCCGCGTGCGCTAGCCTCTGGTAATCGATGAGAGCGCGTCGACGAGCGACGGCGAGGGTCGATTCAGCGTCGATGCAGCGTCGGATTAGCGTCGGCCGGCACCCGTCCTGGCTCCCAGTCGACTGGCGTCCCTGATCCCTTGCCAAGAAAAGCACGATTGGCCATACGCCATAAGGGGAGGAGATGCGCCAGATCCCTCCTCCCCGTTGGGCCCCCTTGTGCTTCTCCACGATAGCACTGTTTCATGATGGCATGGCACGTGTTGCCGCAGGACCATGCAGTGTGCCCTTCTCCCAGGGAAGGAAAACCACCCCGATCCCGACATACTGGGCAGCCTTGCCCTGTTCGATCCCCTCTTTGGGTGCGTTGACTAAGCCGCTTCGCTTGCCTGGGTTCTCTGATCTCTACTTCGGTGCCCCGCAGCACGGCGCCGCTGGCTCGGCCGGCCCTGCACCCCGCCAGCTCCCCCCTTGCCCAGGAGCAGCCGCAGCCAGCCCCGCAGGGGCGCCTCTGGTCGCCGCGGCGGCCAGGCGGGCGGCCGCCCGCCGCTCGCCCCCACCCTTCGCACAGAGGACTCCTCCTCCTCCTCCTCCTCCTCCTCCTCCTCCTCCTCCTCCTCCTCCTCTCCCTCTTGCTCATTATCCTTCTCCTCCTCCTCTTCTTCTTCCTCATTAGGGCGGACGGTTGAAGCCCAAGCAGGACGATGGCGAGGGATGCAGGGGAAGGCAAAAGAGAGCGGCCGCGGCGGCCGCGGGGGAGCACATTGCCCGTGCCAGCACTCCTCCTCTGCCCTGCCCTTTCACGTCCGGCGTACACGGTGCAGAGAAGCCTGCACAGCGGCCCTGCCCGAGCCAAGCTCGGTGCTCACCTCAAGTGGGTGGACACTGCCTTTGGCCCGTGCGAGAAATATTCTCCTCGAGAGATCGGAGAGATCTCACGGGCCCTGCACCGAAACGGGCACTGCCGCAAGCGGCGCGCGTGCATCTTTTTGTTGGTGTGGCGGGAGCGAGGGGAGTCATGCAAGCAGCAGGACGACGTTTCCCCGATCCCAGGCGTCTCCTGCCCGGATGTGCAGCACGCAATGCATCCTTCTAATTGGTGCGTCGTTGTAATTGGTATGGGTCGAGTGGATATATCGCCGAAGCGTCACTTGTAACCAATCCTCGTGGTTGTGAAGCTGGAGTCGCTGTTGGATGGTTAGCTCGTCGGAACGTGCCCAATCCATCGTCGCTAGCCCTCTGAAGTCGAAATGTGTTTGTCCTGATAAACACTTGACCCCGAGAGCCCCTGGGATCAGAGTGGGTTGTTTACCGAGTAAACGTCTGCGCACAAGTGGATGCCCTTGGTTCCGAAACAAACACGGGTAGCGTTTCCAGGCTACTTGGACAACGGCCTCACCCATGGTGTTACAGAGCTTCCTGGGGTAGATGTTTGCTTTGGCCGTGCTCCATTGACCATCGAGCTCCCAGCCTTGCTCCTCCTCCTCCTCCTCCTCCTCCTCCTCCTCCTCCTCCTCCCCCCCTTCTCCTTGTCCTCCTCCTCCTCCTCGTCCTCGTCTCCCTCCTCCCCCTCCTCGTCCTCGTCGTCGTTCTCCTCCACCTCTTCTTCCTTTCTCCTCCTCCTCCCCCTCGTCTTCTTTCTTTTAAGCAATGTACGCCCGCTGGTGCCCGAAACAAGTATCAATGTGTCCGCTTGCGCGTGGATTACTTTGCGGAGTTGGGGTCCTTGGCGCCGTCGGCCGAGCGAGCTGCGTCGCGGGACACTTTGGCGACACGGTTAGCCGCCACACAATCATTAGTTAAAAGGTGGATGTCCCTAAACATGTGGGTGGTTTCGTCTGACACATTTGCACTGGAAGACCTTTATCCCTGCTGCTTGTGGCCCTCCTAACGTAGGCCCCCTCCCAAAGGATTCGGGGTAGTGTTACCTGCTTTTCATTTTTTCCCGGGGGGGTACGTTGGCTTCGCACCATTCTTGACCCCCTTTCGTGGCATCCTTCGGGAGCGGGCCGACTCCAGGCACTGGCCTCCGCGAGGAGGCGAGGCGCCTCGTCAGGGTCGCGGCGGCCGAGCTGCAGCGGCATCACGGGCACCATAGCTTCGAGATGCCCAAATACAACAACAGGTGGGAGCAACACTCGTCCGCGAAGAAGCAGACGAAGCAGAGGGCAACGTGCCAAAGGTGCCGCCACTGGTAGTACGACGACCAGCTACCCAGGCTCGAGTGTCGCTGCAGCTGTGGAGCGCAGCTACCCAGGAAGGACAAGGACCGCTGGCACCACGAGCGCGACAAGGGCACCAGCAGCGTGACCAAGGCCCTTGGGGCGGTTTCGTCGCAGCTGCACGGCATGGCCGCGCAGCCCGAGGTTTCAAAGCAGCTGGCGACCGCCATGACCGCGGTGGCGGAGGCGACCAAGTCCAAGCAACCAGAGAAGAGTAATGCGAAGCAGTTGTCGCACGCGGTGTGGGTGTTCGAGCAGGCGACCGAGGCCTGCCACAACGCTTCCATCGCGAAGGGGGTCGCCAAGGCGAGGCTCGACGGAGCAGGACCTTGCTGACAAAGCGAGCGCGGTCGTGGTGGCCGAGCTCAAGGTGCAAAGCACAAAGCAGGGGAACTGGCACGACGCCAGGAAGACCACGCTGCTCAACGACGCCCTCAACCTCCCCACGGACGCGGGCGCGCTCGAGGAGGGCAAGAGGATTTAGACGAGTCCCGAGCCATCAACAAGGAGGAGCTCGACGAGTAGGCGGTGGCGGAGGTAACGACGGGCAAAGCCCAGATTCGTAGGGAGCTCAAGGGCAGGACGTCGGAGTTCGCGACGGAGCTCCACACTCGGCCCGACACCGCCAAGCATATAGCAGCAACGGACGCGGAAACCTGCGTGCGGCCGGCCAAGAAAAAGGGCCGGCACGGGATCCAAGTCTGCGGCGCCAACCCCCAGCGCCAGCCCCCAGCGCCAGCGGCAAGGGGCCCCGCCGCCAGCCTAGCAGCGGAAGCCCCGCCGCAAGCCAAGCAACTTGCAGCGCCAGCGGCAGGGGGGCCCCCTGGCCGAAGGGGCGCCGCACGCGCCAGACGCAGTTCGGGCCAGGAAGCGATGGCCGAGGGAGCATCCCGTGATCAGGGACTTTCAATCCAGCTCTGGGAGGCGCTGGGGTCTCGCGGGCAGGGCCGTGTCCGCTGCAATTCGAGAAGCGCAATCTAGCGCGGCGATTCCTTGTCTGCCACCGAGGTCCAGGGCCCCTAGGGCAGTGGTGCCCCCCTTGCGCTGCACTTCGCCCGGGGTTCCGGGGGCGCCGCTCGCCTGGCCCGCCTGGGCGACCCGGGAGGCAAGCCCTTTCGAACAGCTCGAGGATCTTGACGGCCCCGAAAAGTTGTTGGAGCAGTTGGGGCCATGAGAGCCCGCCCAAGACCAAGCCGAGTCTCATGGGTAACGCGCGAGCCAGGACGGCCATTCTCCCCTCCTTTGCGCTTCGGTGAACGCCCCCGCCACCGCGTCGCGCCCGTCTGTGGCTGAGGCCGTTCTCCAGCGCGCTGCCTCGCCAGGCGCGCCCGATGGGGGGCCGCCCGAGTTCGGCGGGGGCCTTCGGCTTGAAGTTTCTGCTTTAGCGCGCCGGTGAGTGCCGAGGTGCCCATCCACGCAGCGCAGGGCTTGTTTTTCCTGGTGGGCCCTGAGGTTTCGGAGGCTCTAGGCAAGCAGCGCGGCAGTCTGGCTAGGCACGCGGCGGCGTTCTACGCGCGGCGCGCGTCGCCCCAGAGCATTGCAATGCTCTCAGGCTGGTCCGGCCATAGTGGGGTCGAAGACCCATGCTATCAAAAAAAGGCTTCACAAGGCCCCGTGTCCAGAGTTCCGCAGTTGGCTGGCAGGCGAGGGTCGCCGACGCCCTCAGCGCGCCTTGCGCGCTGGCTGCCAACGCGCGCAAGGGCCCGGCAGCAGAGGGGGCTTCGCAACACCCCCTACAGGCCATCATGGCCTTCCGCGGCGGGCGGGAAGCCGTCGAGGGGGGCGCAGCTACGCAGATCGCCGCGGGCGAGGAGGCCTGCGGACATCGGTGAAGCAAAGCAACAGACCCTGCGCGGCACGGCCGCCCAGGCGCCCGAGGAAACGCGGGGGGGGTGCGCGGGGGGGCCCGCGGACGTCATTTTGACATTGAGTTCCGCGCGTGGGCCGATCGCGCTGCTTGCCCCATCAACGCCGCCCCTGAGGGGCTGCGCTGAGCAACGAACCCCCCCCTCGATATGAAAACTGCTCCGCCTCGGCCCGGGGCGAAGCCACCTCGCCGGGTGAAGCCGCGTCGCTGCGTGTAGGAGCGGATGCCAACACTCATACATTGAAACAAAATCGATCGTCAAAGTCCGTCGCGCATTCCATGACAGAGTTGGCCCGGGTTAAGGAGCGGGCTTGCTTTGAGCCGTGCTCTTGCTGGCTCCTGGAACAATTTGACCAGGCCCTCAGCCTCCGGCCCGACAGGGGCAGGTGCGTCGACGAATCAGTTTCTTCCGATGCGCGCGCCAGCCCACCCTTGGGCGTCGGGCGCCCGCGGGCCCGCTAGATTGTGCCAGTGGGCGAAAGGCGTGACCTTGTCAATTTCTGGCCCTCGCCATATTGAGTTCGAAGAAGGCAGGAAAGAGGCACTTGCGCCCTTCGCTTGGCCCATGCGACGCACGCGCGCGTTCTCGAGACCGGCGGCGGATGAGCGGGTCGACAGCGTAGCTCAGAATTGGGGCTCCGCAGCGAAGGGGCCCGCGCACTCACGAAAGGCGCCTGCGAGAGCGCTGCAGGGCGAGGCTGCCGATGCGCTAGCGACGACTGGCGCCGCGAGCATCGCCGACGTCGAGAGGTGCCGCGACTCGCCCAGGATCGATTCCGGCGGCCCAAACTTGCGGGCGCCTGGAATTCCCCAAGGGGGCCCTCACGCTGGAGCTGCAGGCGAGGCTCGCGCCCTGGATGCCCGCCAGCAGGGGGCGCTGGAGTCGCTCGCCAAGGTCGCGCCCAGGCCAGCGCCCGGGTCAGGCGTCGACGGCGTCGGCGATTCAGTCTACGGCAGCCCGCAGGCGGTGGAGGATCGCTCTTGCTCGTCAACGTTTGGTCCAGTCAGCGAGCTCGCCCAGGAGGGGTGGAAGCTCGCGCGCAAGCTCGCGCGCAGGAGCGCCATCGCAGCGCGAACCTGAGTCGAACAGAGCAACTTATTTACATGCTCGTCGAAGTCGCATCGTTAACAGACGCCAGATATTCGGGCATCGGCAGGGCGCCCCCGGAGCATTGCCCAGCGCGGCGCACGAAGTGCTGGGCGGGGGGCGGTTGCGACGCGCGCGGCCACCTGATAATGTTGAGCAGACGACGGCGAGAGGAGGGAGTTCTTCTTCGAGTCAAGGCGGGATGGCCGCGCCGCTGCGCGGCGCGAGAGGACGCGGAAAACCACCCGCGGCCATCGCGCAGGCCGGGGAGGGAGGTGCGCAGCAGCGTTTGCAAGAGACGCTGCGCATTGAGGGGCCCAGCACTGGAGACCCCGATGGCACAACCTCGAGCATGGCTTGATTTATGCGCGCGTAGATCCGACCCCAGACAGACGACTGATAGAACGCAGGGGCCGACTCAAGGCAGACGGTGGCAAATAGCGGGAGTCATGGGCTCACTCATCCCCGCCAGCGCCGGCCAGGCCGGCCGACCTCCGAGGCGACGATTGGGGGGTGGCCGAAGATGCCGCCGAGAAGGGCCCAGTCACGTTCATCCAGGCCATCGTCGAGGACATTGATTTGCTGCCGTGGGGCAGTGCGGCGGGCCACTAAAATGGGAAAGGCAGCGGGCGCGGGGGCGGCGCCGGCGACCTCGCCGCGCGGGAGTCGCGGATCCGCGGGCTCCACGCTGGGCGCGTGGACACCAACCATAAACCGCGCGGCTCTGCGCCTGCGTTGCGATGCCGGGCGGCTCCCATGGGATTGCGGGGTTCGCGCCCGGACAGAGAGCAGCGCCCAACGTTCGAGAAGTCGAAGCGCCCTATCGAGATGGCCAAGGCGGGCGTGGATAGCAACAACTGCTTCTGGCTGCGCGGCCCTCCCCCCGCAGAATGGGCGACGCCGCCGCTGTGCGAGGCGGCGTGCGCGGAGGTAATTTTTGGAGCGCTGGTGATTGCGTGACCAGGTGCTTGTGATGCGCGGCGACGGCAGTTCGGGCGCGGGATCGAATGGCGCCGGGTTCCGCAGGTGCGTTCGGAGCTGTGTCGCGTCACCGGAACAGCCCCTCCCGCCCACGCGAGGAGAGGCATGTTCGCCGCTCGACGGCCAGAGGCAGACGAGCATCAGAGCGAAGCTCAAGGCATGCACCCCGTCGATGTCGAACCACCAGGGGGAGCGTAAGATCCTGAACAGAATCGGAAGTTATGTTCAAAGGCTGGGCCCACGGGCGTCATCGCACACCTGCAGGTCGGAGTACGATCGGAGGATTGTGGTATAGCGAAAACCATGCCAAAAACACGTTGCTTGCCTCCCGGGTGTCCTGTGCTTCTTGGGTGTCGATGGTTTTGTTGTGACAAGCGTGAGGTCCCCACGCAGCTGATCGATCGACGCCCTGGAGTCTCAGGGTTAGGTCTCTTGTGGAAGATTTTCTTGTGGACTGGCCTCTTTGTGGGTTGGCCTCCCTCGAAAGCGAGACCACGCTGATATCAGGCGGCTGGGACACTCGCACGACCTGGCGAGGCCGAGGCGAGAAACATTCCATTCGACACGTGGCGTGGCTCCGAGGCTGCTCGATCGGCCAATTTTCCGCTGCAGCTACCATGGGCAGGACGGGGGGAAAGGACGATTGGGAGATCCTCCTCCCCCTCCTCCTCCTCCTCCTCCTCCTCCTCCTCCTCCTCCTCCTCATCATCATCATCATCATCATCATCATCAGCATCATCATCCTGATGGTAGTGGTGGTCGGGAATCGGCCCATCACTGTTGGCGGAATTGCAGCCAAGGGGGCAGAACCGCATCAGGTATCGCCCTAGCGCCTCTCTTGCTACAAGTGGGCCGTCGCCTCTTCCGCCGTAGCTAGGAACCGCATAAGTCGTGCCATTCTCTGTGTTCTTGTGTCAGAAAGTGCGGAGCCGTCGGCGAGACATGTGGGCAGGGCGGAGCAACGAGCTCCCCTTGATGTTTGCGCGGGGGCCCAAGCGGGCTTCAATGGCAAACCCGAACTGCAAAAGACAAGATGGGGCTTTTCAGATTGTTGCAGTTCGGCTCGTAAGCTTCCGCGCAGAGGGGTGCCAAGCGAGTGGCGTTCGAATCTGCTCCGTGGGCCGCCTTCCCCCCCCAGTCTCACACGGCTCAGGTCGATGGCGGGACAAGGCGCGGACACCCACAACACGAGCGTGCTGTTTTCTATGAGCCCTGTGGGGTTTTTGAGTTCTGCGGGTGCTGGACTCCGGGGGGCACAGGGCGCTTCAGAGGTGTTCCAGCAGAGTGCAAGCGTCGCGACGCAGAGCCCCCACCGAAATCGGGTCGCAGGTCCTCTCTTCAGAGATTTTGCCGGGAGGCCCTTCGGACGCAGACGCAGTCCTCCCGACCCCCCCCCCCCCGCTTCAGCCTCGAGTGCGTCGGTTGGGGGAAATTTTTGGGAGGGCTGGCGCGTGGAGGGCGCGAGCTTCGCCACGCCGGCGGCGCGTCCGCGGCCCTACGAGCAGTGCGCGCGCGCACCGCGCGTCGAGTCGCGGAGGGCCCCGGGGGCCAGGCGGAGGGTCGGAGCTGTCTGGGGGTCTGAGGTGGCGCAGCAGAGGTTCCGGCCAGCAGGAAGGGCGGGCAGGTTTTCGGGGGCGGCAAAGAGGGGGGGTGATGATTAGGGGGGGAGGGATTTCATGGCGGTTCCATGCGATCTCCTCGGATGTCATGGCGCTTCTCCGTGTGTTAATGCGCCCCCCCGGGCCGCGCACGCGCCGCCGGCCATGGTTTGCGCCCCCCCCCCCTTTTGGACGCCCCCCTCTTGGCCGCCTGGGTTTCGGGAGGGCTTCCTGCCCCCAGGCAGGGCAGGTCCAAGGGGGTGGGGTAGCTATGGGTCAGGAGGGAAAGAAACACTCAGACACAATTAATCGTCGATCCCCCAGAAACGATGGGAAAATATGGGAAGTGGGGGGGAAGACAGAAACCCAGAAACCCAGTGTGTGTATTTATTTGTGTGTCCTTGGTCCCCTTGAAAGGGGTCCTTCCCCCTTTGGGGGTGCGCCACGGGCGCGGACTCTCTCTCATTTCTATTGTGAAGGCCTGACGGCTGGCACCGCCGACCGAGAAGCACGACGACGACCGCCGCCACCACGACGACAACGACAACGACGAGCTGATGACCCTGCCACAGGCTCGGGACAAGGTGCGGGCGGTGGAGGGAGGAGGAGGAGGAGGAGGAGGAGGAGGAGGAGGAGGAGGAGGAGGAGGAGCAGGAGCAGGAGCAGGAGGAGGAGCAGGAGGAGGAGGAGGAGCAGGAGGAGGAGGAGGAGGAGGAGGAGGAGCAGGAGGACGAGGAGGAGCAGGAGCAGGAGGATCAGGAGGAGCAGGAGCAGGAGGAGCAGGAGGAGCAGGAGGAGGAGGAGGAGGAGCAGGAGGAGGAGGACGGGGCTTGTGTCCATTGGTTTGCGTGCCCCTGGGCCCCTTCCGGCATGGCGGAGCAGCGCAGCTGCTGCGCCCCGTGCCCTCGGCGCCGTGGCCTCTGGCCGGCGGCGCGCCCGCGCAGGCCGCCGCGGCGGCCCCCCGGGCGCGGCCCGCCGAGGCGAGCAGCCCGGCCAGGCCGCCGCGGGAACCCCCGCCGCCGGAGCCCAAGGATCGCCCGCCGCAGGCCAGGGGAGGCTCGGGCCGGGCGAAAGGGGGGGATTGGGAAAGGGGGGGTTACGAAATTTGCTGCATGCAGCTGGTTTCGGCCTCACCGAGGGGCCCATTCCTCGACACATGGCTGCTTCCAGCGCCGGGAGGCGCCGGGAAAATCAGCTACGCGAGCTGATTCTCACCCCCCCCCTTTGCTATCCCCCCTTTTCGCCCGACCCGAGAGGCGAAGTTATCTCCCGAAGAAAAAAACAAAAACATGAACATACCCATCGGTCGTCGAAAGTAGGTATTTTTGGATTCCCAGATTCCAGTCTACTTGAAAAGCGCCTTCCTACTTCAGTGATCGAGTGGCTTCACCTTTTCCGTCCCTCTTAGGGGGCGGGCGGAACCCAATCTATGTTCAACGCCTTCCTACTTCATGTTTCTACCTACGTATTCCGACCGATGGGTAAACTTGTGGCGCTCCGCGCGGATTTCTTGGATCCGCGCTGGATGCCCCCCGGCGGCGCCTCTGGCGCCGCCCCTGGCGCGCTCCGCGCGCCAGGCAGGGGAATCCAGCGCGGATCCAAGAAATCCGCTCGGAGCGCCAGCAGTTTCTGTTTATGCTTTTTTGCTCTAACTTCGGGAGCCTTGAGACGGGGGTCAATGCAAACGTGGGTCAGCCAAAGCGCCGGATCTTGCAGGATCTTGCAGAGCCAGGGTCGCTTTGACTCGGGCTTGGTTGCAGGATCCTGCAGGATCCTGCAACGCCTGACTGACCCAGGTTTGGATTGACCCGGGCAAGTGGATCCCCGATCCCCTTTAAGACCTGAGAGTTGATTATCCCGTCCCAAGGCAAAGTTGGTCGGGGGCCGAGAGTCTCGTGGCCGTGACTGTCCGTACATACGGCGAGTTCCAAGGCCGACATCCCATCCCTGACTCCGTACATACGAATTGCGGGACGAGAAGTTGATTACCCCTCCCGAGCCCCGAACTTCATTATATACCCCGGGTGTGTCGGTTCTTGACACCGCTGCCTTTTCCTCGGTTTCTGCGTTGTTGAGCTTCCCGGGAGGCCCTCGCCGCGACCGCTGGACTCGCCTCGGAATCCCGGTTCGAGAGCGCACCCCAGGGAGAGGTCCAGGGAGCAGCGGCAGCGGCACTCCTGGGTTCGCCCGGCAGCCCAGCAGGCAGGGGGTGCGAGGGAGAGCCCCGAGATCCGACGCTCCGAACAAGCATTGGAGCGGAGGCCTCCTCCTCCTCCTCGTCCTCCTCCTCCTCCCTCCTCCCTCCTCCTCCCTCCTCCTCCCTCCTCCTCCCCCTCCTCCTCCTCCTCCCCCTCCTCGGCCCCCGAGCCCGGTGCGCCGTTATATGTCTTCCCCCCCCCCTCGCCGGGCCGCGGGGCCGTCCAGAGGCGGCGCGGGGCGGAAAGATAACGGGCCCTGCATGGGGGGGGGGGCTGTGCAGACCTCCGGGGGGGGCCCACGCATCGCAGAATCTGGAGCCGCCGGATGTCTGGGGAGGTCTGGGATCGGGGGGAGGAGGAGGTGTGAGGAGGAGGAGGAGGAGGAGGGAGGAGGGAGGAGGGAGGAGGGAGGGAGGGAGGGAGGGGGAGGGAGGGAGGAGGAGGGAGGGGGAGGGAGGGGAGGAGGGGAGGGAGGGAGGAGGGAGGGAGGGAGGAGGGAGGGAGGGGGAGGGAGGGAGGAGGGAGGGGAGGGAGGGAGGGAGGGAGGGAGGAGGAGGGAGGGAGGGAGGGAGGGAGGGAGGGGAGGGAGGGGGGGGAGGGAGGGAGGGAGGGAGGAGGAGGAGGGAGGGAGGAGGAGGGAGGAGGAGGAGGAGGAGGAGGAGGGAGGAGGAGGAGGAGGAGGAGGAGGAGGAGGAGGAGGAGGAGGGAGGAGGAGGAGGAGGAGGGAGGAGGAGGGAGGAGGAGGGCGGAGGAGGAGGGCGGAGGAGGAGGGCGGAGGAGGAGGGCGGAGGAGGAGGAGGAGGAGGAGGAGGAGGAGGAGGAATGCCATGCGGCGCGGAGGGCGGCGAACTCCGCAGCCTGCGCACTAGTCCCCCAGGAGCCCGCGGGCGGCATGCGCGGGTGGGCGTCCGACGCGGAGCCGGAGGAGAAGCGGGCGGGCGAGCCGCGTGTCCGCCGCGGGGAGGGAGGTGAGGATCGTACCGACCCGAAGCACTCTCTTTGCGAAAACCAGGGCTCGAGCCAAACGGTGTTCTGGCGATGCCGCGGACCGCTTGCGTTTCTATATTTCGACCCGCACCAGAGGCGGATCGGAGACGGAACGAGAGAGAACGAGAACAGCACGAAAGCGGGAAACATGGTTTGGCTCGAGCCTTTGTGAAACCATCACGGCGGAGGGTCGTTGCTCGTGTTCTCGACGAAGAGCCAGGAGCGGCCAGCACAACAATACGTGTTCGACGCTCCGCGAGGATTCCTTGGATCGGCGCTGGGGCCCCCTGGCGGCGCCTCTGACGCCGGCCCTGGCGCGCTCCGCGCGCCAGGGAGGAGGGACCAGCGCGGATCCAAGGAGTCCGCACCGACCTCCGAAAGTTTGTGGTATGCTCATGCAGTGTTTTGTTCTTCGACGGTCAGCCTCTAGGAATCCTCACTGGGCCGCGGGATCGTCAAGAAGCGGCTCCAGATGCAAGGACGGTATTGGTGAAGGGGTCCAGACCTTTGGGAAGCCACGCTGCGGACCAGAGCAGAGAGGGGGCAGTGAGAGGGTGTCCGAGGGGAAGTGAGAGGGGGATGGCCTTCTGAGAAGGCGGCGGGGCTTCTCAGAAGCCCTCCGTCCTTCCGAGAGGCCTTCTGCTCTGCTGTCCAGGAGAAGGCTCAGAGAGCTTCTCAGAATGGCGGTGGCCTTCCAGACAGGCTGGTTTCTCGCCATTCAGCTATGCAGACAGCCGGCCGATCACATAGATGTACTTGACCAGCAACATTCGAAAAGGAGGAGTAGTAGCATCCTCCTGGCAGTAGTACATGGTATATCTAAGAAAGAGCCGTCCGCGAAGGCCCGCCCCCTCTGCCTTCCCCCATTGGGCGCGCCGCCGCGTCGAGGATTGGGGTGAAGAGTCGTCCCAGACCCCCTGCGCCGTGACGCCATTGTAGGACGGCGGCCTTGGGAAATCTTACGTTGCATCTTCGGGGGGCTCGTCTGTCCTCCAAATTGGGTGCCTTTTCTCGTGCCCGGCGCGGGCTCGATGCGGGCTCGGCGCGGACCCGGCGTGGATTCGACGCGCGCTCGGCACGGCTTCGACACGGAGCCGACGAGGCCGACATGGACTCGGCACGGCTTCGACGCGGACGGGGGGCGCGACGGGGCGGGCAGAACCTCCCGAAGATGCAACATGAGGAAGCGTTCGAGACCACCCGAGGCCCGTCTCCCAAATACTCCAGATTTCGTAATAAAGGGAGGGGGATCTCATTTCGGGGGGGGGTCTCATCCAGGCTATCTTGGAGGGCCTGGGGGGGTCTGGGGACGGTGTTTTGGAGGGTTCTCCCACGGGGGGGGGGTCTGAAATGGCCTGTCCTGGAGGGTCCAGACCCCCCCCTTTTATTACGAAATCTGGAGTATCGCGTCTGGGGATTGGGTTGTGGAGGACGATCGATGGAGAGGAAGCATGTTGCCAAATCATTTCCAGGTGTCTAAAGCATGTGACCGCACATGCTTTAGATATGTAGAACAAAAACATGTCTAAAACATGGTTAGAGCGTCTTTCCTACATTTTGGATACATGTTTCATTCGATGATAGAGCTGGTAGGGTGTCCATTGTCGTGGCATCCACAAGGATTGGGGTGGAGGGCGGAGTTGCCCGGCCACATAAAGAGACTCCCTCCCTTCGATCCCCTCGAGCCGATGTCGATCCCGGCCGGCTCCCTCCGATCCGATATACCAATTTCCCAGCGATCCGATGCGGTCCAGTGCTCGCATGGCGCTGTTGTGCATTCTGGCGCACCTGATTTGCGATTCGAGCCCGATTCTGTGCCGATGCGGTCCAATGCGAAGCTTGTTCCGGTCCGACTCTATGAATCAATTCATTACGGTCCGGGCGCCCCTGGAGGCCACCTCGAGCTTTCATGGCGCCACCTCGAGGGGTGCTTGTTTTGTGCTGCCTTGAGGCTCCTGGGGTCTGCGGATGGGACCCACTGGGGGATGGTCCCACTGGGAGATCCTCAGGGCATGCTGGCTGCTGTCCAGGAACGCCGCGCCATCTTTCGCACGAGATGGCAAGCGGCGCAAGCATGAAGCACACACTTTCGCAGGTCTGCGCGCGTTTTCGAATCTTCGCTGGACCCCCCTCCCTCGCGTGCGGAGCGCGCCCAGGGCTGCGCCGGTGGCTCCGCGAGGGGCGCCCAGCGCCGATCCAACAGCTCCGGGTGGGCTTCCGACAGTTTATGTCTGCACCGTCTTGTGATGGGACGGCCTTACGACCGGTGCCGCAAGCCCTGAAAGGGGAGGACGACAACGGCGGCGAGGGCGTCGGCGGCGGCGACGCGGCGACGACGACGTCGACGACGACGACGTCGACGACGTCGACGACGACGACGACAACGTCTTCCACGCGCCAAAGGGTCGGCGGATTTTTCCAGTTTTGGGGTGGCGATGTGCCGTCAGGGGAGGGCAGTGCGGGAGGAGACGCAGGGAGGAGGAGGAGGAGGAGGAGGAGGAGGAGGAGGAGGGAGGAG
>CAUYUJ010015823.1:239115-266742 GCA_963575745.1 Prorocentrum cordatum | reverse complement strand
CTCGGGGCCCTCTGGGAACGTTCCGGGGGCCCTGGTCGTCCTGGGCCGTCTTCCCAGACCCCATCTCGTTGTCAAACGCATCGCTCGGACGTGTGCATTTTTCCCTCGGCGAGGACCATCGAGGAGCATCCTTGATCATTTCGCGAAAAAACCACGCACGAAACCGAAACAAACACAGGACATGGACGTCCGAGCGATGGCTAGTTTTACTATTTTCGGCCTCCGGGGGGCCTTACCGCTCCCTGGGACCGTCGAATAACGACTCAGGATGAAACACTGGTCCCGGGAGAGGGGTCCAGACCCCTGGCGGTCGACGTTGCGAAGAAATCACAACGCCGGGGGTCTGGGTTGTGCTCCTCCAGAGGCCCTCTTGATCCCTCTTGTTGTCCGCTCAGGGTCATCGAGGGGTCCTGCTGGGGCCACATCGGGGAGTTCCTGGGCCACTGGGGCCGTCCCGAGTCCGTCTTGGGCTGTTCGGATGCCCAGCTGGGCCGCCGGGGGCTTTGGGAACAGGGCCCTATCTTTCGGGCTGTCTTCATTGCTGCTTGCGGGTATCTCGGAGTCCGTCTTGGCCATCTTGGAAGACGTCTTGCGTGTCCGTGAATGCCTGTTGGATCGCCTCGGGGACGCTGGGACGCCCAGGGGGCCTTGGGAGGGGCAGTCATGTCATGCAGCTGTATGTGAAGATGAATGGGGGCCCTTCCGAGAAATACCAAGACCTCCCGAACCGCTACAGGCAGAGCTCGTTGCCGGGAAGGCGTCGGGCTGGCGATATCTACACCCGAAGCAGTAGTCATAGTGAAGACGATAGTGTAGAACAGGATCTGGTGGTGACTAGCCACTGCAGACGGTCATTCAGCATGAGCCTGTTTTTTTTGGCACCTCATTGCGGGTGGGGCGGCTGGAGACGCGATGTGCGGCATTGGCTGCGCTACGCCATCGATGAACGAAGGGAAGATATAGGCGGAATAAGGGGGATGATAATGAAGAGCAAGGAGAAGGCGGATGAGCAGAGCGGACGAGAACATGTATAGTGGCAAGCTATGTGCGCTCGTGCCATATCTGACATCCTACCCTTCCCTCCCATCCAGTTCAAATTCGCTGTTTTTTGTCTCTATCCGCGGACGCGTGTCATAGCCGACCTGGAGGCCCATTACTCCAGCAAAGAAAACTGACAGCAGCAAAGGGGACCTGTGCGACTTGAGGGCAGCTGGGAACTGGATGACTTGTGCGATCAGTGGGACTTGGGAGACATGTGACACTTTGTGGGACCCGTGGGACCTGCAGAACCTATCGGACCTGTCGACCTGTGAAACATGCGACACAACTGTGGGACCTGTGAGACCCATCAGACCTGTGGCACCCGTGGGAAGTGTGTGGCGACCTGCGACCCCTCTGGGACCCGTGGGACCAGTGGGAGGTGTGGGGCCTTCGGGACCTGCGAGACCCGGGGGATCCAGAGACGTGGCCCCACGCTGGGGCGAGAGCGCCAATTCTGAACGACGGGAGCACACGGCCGATCCGAAACAGGACGCCCACGCGGCATCGAGAGCACCATACAGTCGGGGCGCTGAAGAAGGAACCCTTTTCGTTTGGGAGGGGCTCGGTGTTCCTTAATTGTTCCACACCTTGCCCAAGGTTTTCCTTAAGCTTTTGATGGGAAGTCGAAGGTTCACTTATGAAAAAAGGGGCCTCGTTCCTTCTTTAGGGTTCCTTAGGTCAACGCCTCGACTGTATTTGAAATACCGGAAACAATGGGAGTGCACAAGCACATATACACACGTATATGTGGATATATTCATGCAGACACAGACATCCAATTGTATGCATGTGGGAAGCAGTCAGTTCGCGCAAGTCCCGCGTGCCGAGACTAACATACGCGGAAGGGGAGAACATCTCTTAGTGCATATTCGGGGGAGAGGGGATAATCATAATCATAATGTTGCTCAGGAGAGGCAGCGGCAGGAACGGGTAATGCAGGCGAATCTGAAGATTTTTGTCGGAAGGGATTTGGCAGGAAACGGCGTTCGAGAGACTGCTTTGTCATGGAATGGCTGGATGAGGGGCAAAAGCGTGGACTCGTTGCTCCTGTATGTGTGGTATTGGATGGCTTCTGAGAGCGTCAGGGGGGCCCAAAGTTTCTACAGTGTCTTAAGACGTGGTGGTCCTTCTCGTCGTAGGCGGTCATTCGCCCCCAATCCGCGAGTGCTCCCAACAAAGGCAGGCCGCTCAGCGAAGAGGGGGAACTCGGGAGACAGCCTGGCGAGAAGCCCACAGCCGGTTGAGGAGCTCACCAAGCCTGGAACTGGGGCCGCCATGCACCCCCAGTTGCGCCGAGGAAGGGAGGAGAGGCTCCCCGGGTGCGCGTCGTCGTCCTCCTCCTTGTCCTTCCTTCCTCCTCCCCCCCCTGCTTCCACAACTCCGCCCGCCAGACGTCTCGGGGGGCGCGTTCTGGCCAGCATCTCTGGGCGGGCCCGGCCGCGGTGACGCGGGCGCCCCACCGGGGCCCCGCGGAGTGTTCTCTCTCGCGGCCGCCCCCGGGTGCCCCGCGAAGCCCTCGGCGGAGCCTGCCCCGGGTCCGGCATGAGCAAGGACATAAGCAGAACAACTCGGAGGTCCGCGCGGGTTTCTCGGATCGGCGCTGGACCCCCCTCCCTGGCGCGCATCGCCAGGGGAGCTCCAGCGCCGATCCGAGCAGCCCGCGCGGACCTCCGAGCTTTCCGTTTGTGTCCTCGTTCGTGCCCCCGGCCCAAGGTGCCCCCCAGCTTGTCGCTGCACTCTTTGGGCCCGGCTGGGGCCCCCTGGGCCTCGTGAGGTGTTCTCTGGAGGCCGGGGGGCCTCCCTGGAGATCCTGGGGGCACCTTGGGCCAGGGGCACGTCTGGCAACACCCGGCTGACGCTGCCCCTCACGGCGCAGGCCTCAGCTCGAAGAGCTCCACGCGGCTCTCTTGGATCGGCGCAGGGCCGCCCTGGCGGCGCCTCCGGCGCCGATCCTGGCGCGCTCCGCCCGCCAGGCGGGGGGGGAAGGGGGGGAAGGGGGGGAAGGGGGGGTCGAGCGCCGATCCAAGATCGTGACGATCGAAATGGGTACGGAACTGGCGGGTGCGACCCCAATAGTAGTTCCTGCTCATGTTACACAGGACTCGCTGTCCGCGCCGCCGCGGACGCTGCTCTCCGAAGACAAAACAAAAACGCCTGCCGAGCAGCGGCCGCGGTCGGTCTGGGACAACGGCTGTGGCTGGGCATCGTATAAACCCACTGCCTTCGTACCCCCCTTCGGGCGCCCAGGCGAGACACCTGCGCGGAGCTCCGAGAGTTCATGCCGAGGAGGAGGAGGGCGCAGCACGCCCATCGAGGAGCAGGAGGAGGAGGAGGAGGAGGAGGCGGAGGAGGAGGAGGAAGAGGAGGAGGAGGAGGAGGCGGAGGAGGAGGAGGAGGAGGAGGAGGAGAAGGAGGAGGAAGAGGAGGAGGAGGGGGAGGACGAGGAGGAGCACGCCCATCGACGGGCGGCAGCGGGAGCCAGGGCCCTTCTTGGAGCGGGGATAGGGCGGTGTTGGCCCGGCGGGCCGGCGTCCGCCCCGCCATTGCCGCGCAGGTCCCGGACGAGGACGCCGACGAGGCGGCGCGGCAGCGGAAGAAGGTGCAGGCCGAGGCCAAGCAGAAGATGGAGGAGGACCTCCCTCTTGGGGCAGCGCCAGGGGGGGAGACTCGGGGGTGGACAGAGCCCCCAACAGTGACACGTCGATTAGTGAATTGTCCGTTCTCGGTTCTCGAGAGAGCGCCGTGGCCGCTATTTTCCAGGCTTGCGCCCGCCAGGTTTGGGCCTCGGGTCGTTTTCACTAAACCACGTTTTGCTAAAGGGAGGTCTGTCCATCCCCGAGAGACGGGTTCAGGCCCAGGCTCCGGGGGGGGGGGAGGCCAAGCAGAAGATGGAGGAGGACCTCCCTCTTGGGGCAGCGCCAGGGGGGGGAGGCGGGTTCAGGCCCAGGCTCCGGGGGGGGGAGGCAGGGAGGCTCGGGGGGCGGGGGGCGCGAGAGCTGCTCGGGCAGCTCCTCGGCAGTTCTCGAGGCCCGGGGGTGTCTCCATCAGCTGCGCCTCGCCGAGGGCGCTCCTTGGGTGCCAGAATCGTCCCAAACGGCGGCCAGGGAGCCGAGGTATGATCCGAAAACCAAGGGGCCGTGTTCATCTGGAGTTAGGTCCGTAGGGGGATGCATCGGCCCCCAATTGCCCATCGATCGCCGGCGGGAGCCTGATGGTCCACCCCGCCTGGGAGCGCGCGGATTCGCACTCGAGGGCCTACCGCGCCAATGTATTGGCGATGTGTCGCCGATTCAAGCTCGATGTGTCCCCCCCCTGAGACCCTCCCCCCCCGCCCATTCCCCCCCTCACTCGGGGCTGGCGTCGTCCGAGCCCTTGGCACACTTTGCAAGTGGCAGGGCCTTCTTCTCGGGCCACCGAAGCACGCTGGCGAGCCGTCGTCGCCTGTGTGCAGGCGCGGAAGGCCCGCCGCTCCATTCTGTTGGGATCGGTCTTTATTGTCCTTCCCAGACGCCCTGTCGTTGTGAGGTACGATCACGACAGGAGGTTTCTCCGTACTCTCGGCCTCTTGGGGCCCGTGCTCTGGGGCCGTGAAAAGAAAGGCTCCGGATAAGAAGCCGGTGCCGGGGAACATTGGCTCCACGTTAGAGTGATCTCGCGCTCGAGTGGGAGTGCCATGCCATTCGGTGCGGGCTCGCAGACACTCCCGGCACTGGACTGCACGCTTGGATTTGCCTCCCCCCCCCCGCCGGCCCCCTAAAGCCGCGCACCTAAGGCCCTTCTTGCCCAGCGTTACTCGTGCGTGTAGCCGGCAGGAGGTCCAGGCCTCAGGGCTCCAGAGGTCCGCGTTGCGAACAAAGGCACGGCGTCGGAGCTTCTGGGTTCGCCCTCGGTGGCTTGCGATTCCGTCTGCTCCCGGCTGGAGTGTTCCATCGCCGGCCCATGGAAGACGGGATTGACGCAGCGAGGGAAGCGTCGACCCCAAATCGCCGATTGATCGCCGACAGGGGCCCGATAGCCTTAGGTCGGGCATGTCCTCCCACAGGGAGATTTTGGACGAAGAAGAAAGGGTAGTCGAACAATATGCCCAAATGGTCACAAATAGTCCAAAGATCGTCCCCTGAGTATTTTTTTTTGCGATTTTTGATTGTTCTTCCTGCAGAGGGACGGGCCCGACTTAACGATAGCCCATCCCGCTCAGCAGTGTGTGGTCTCCTTGTCGGGGGCCCATCGCCGACCTATCAGCGGTGCGGCGCCGATGCCGCCTCGACGCTTCCTCCCCCGAGCCGGTCGTTCCTTAATGTTCATGCTGGGCCTGCCCCTCTGCAGGAGGAATATTCAAAAAGAGCCCAGAAATAGTCAGGGGACGATTGTTTTTTTTTTTTTTTACCATTTGGGGGTATTTTTTGAGTTTTTTTTCGTTTCGTCCAAGACCTCCCTGTGGGAGGACATGCCCGACCTAGCCCCCATGTTGCCCCTCCGGTCTGCGCTGTCGCAGTGACGTCGCGGAGAGAGTTCGAGGGGAGAGCAGGCAGCTGCCAGGGCGTGGCCTGGAAGTCGCCAGGGCCCCTGCAGAGGCCTCCCAGGGTGACATCGAGCAGGAGGGGCGCAGCGTGGGCCCCTCGCCCCGTCTGGTGCTCCATCCCAGCAAGCCGAAAGTCCGGGGACCTCTGAAGGCCCCCCCAGTCCCAGGCCCGACATCGAGCAGGAGGATGCCTGCATGCAGAGGCTTCCCAGGGTGACATCGAGCAGGAGGGTGCGGGTTTCCTTGTCGGGGGCCCATCGCCTGATGTGCCGCCGCTTCGAGCGCGGTGTTTCCCCCCTCTTTTGCGCCGGTGCTGCCCGAAACGTTGCCCAGCATGGGTTGCACGCGGTAACGGGGCTGCAGCTATCCCAGATCCTTCCGGGTCATGGAAAAAGCACGACGGGAGTTTTTTATGTTCGGCTTTTGGGGCCCCTACAGGACCTCGGGGCCGTCAAAACATGACTCGGGATGAAAATTTGGTCATGGGAAATGGGGCGAGACCTTCGGGTCGACGCCATGAACAAATCATGACGTTGGGGGTCTGGAATTACAGTTGACTGGCGTGGTGAAGTTTGGAGTGCGGTCACATTGGGTCTGGACGTCTTGACGCCATTCGCCTTTATCACGAACAGTATCTATTGACGGCTTCGGAGTGCTCTTCTCGGGATAGGACTTGCGGCACAGCTGCCCCGATGTGTGGGTGTTGATTGTGTGACCCCCGTTACGTTTAGACATTTAGGATTCACTAGCAGCGCACCCTTTGAATCTAATCATGCGGATCTGTGGCATGTCCACAGCTTGATCGTAGCGCACATTTCGCGCAGCGCAATCGGGCAGCAGAAGACAGGCCGCACGTTGCGCATCAGAATGAGAGCGCTCCCCGCCGGCGGCCCTCGACCGCACGGGCCGGCTGGAGGAAGACGGTCGGCGGTCGGGACCTCCTTCACACAGCGGTGGTCCGCGCCCAGCCGCCCTTCCCTCCGTCCTCTAGGGTGAAGGAAATCCCTGACCTTAATAACGTGGTGGGGGAGTGGCCTCGCTTTGGTCCCCGTAGTTGCATTAGGGGTACTGCTTCTGGGCGGCTTGGTCTGGTACAGCTGCAGAAAAACACAAACCTCTCTATCCCGAATGTTCCTGGCCCTCCCAACTCTGGTCCCCCTCCCAAAAGGGCCCGTTTTTTGTTATTTCGGGGTTGGACTGCACGCCGACTAGTGAATTGACCGTTTGCGGCGCGGCCGTCATTTCCCGGGCTTGCGCCCGCCAGGCTTGGGCCCGCCAGGCTTGGGCCCGAGGTCGTTTTCCACGAAACCGCGTCTTGCCACAGGGGGTGGTGTCCATCCCCGCCTGGTGCGAATCACGTCGCGCGCCGCGGGCAGCTCGGTGCCGCGCAGCTGCCGCCAGGAGTTCAACCGGATCCGGGAGGAGGAGAAGGCGAGGAAGGCGGCGGAGGAGCTCCGGGTGCGGGAGGAGGAGGAGAAGGCGGCGCAGGCCGCCCCTCCGCTCTCTCTCTTGGCGACGAGCGGCCGCGCGCAGATGGGTGACGGGTGAACTTTCCACTGCCGCTACCATCTGTAGGACGGGGGAGAAGGGAGGATGAAGAGGTCCTCCTCCTCCTCCTCCTCCTCCTCCTCCTCCTCCTCCTCCTCCTCCTCCTCCTCCACCTCCCCCCCCCTCTCCTACCTGTGGTAGGGGTGGTGGAGAATTGGCCCAGCAAGGGGGGGCAGGGGAGAGGGAGAGGCTTCTTGGAAGCACCCCTGCTTCCCAGAAGGCGCGGGGCCTTCTCTTTAGATGCAGGGCCGGCGCCGTCTCAGAAGCAGGCTCTTTCTGAGTAGCCTTCCCCCCTCCCCCCATACAACGCCCCTGGTGCGCGCCGCAGAGACGAGGCTCCTCCGTGCCCACTGCCGCTGGCCAGGCCCGCCCTGGCCCCTGGGGCATACGGCACGTGCCCCGTATACCCCGCGCCTTGGCTCGCCCCCATCCTCGCCCCTGAGATCTTCGCGGGCCTCCACGGGCGGTGGATGTGGATACAGTCTGGCCCCCGGGGGCCAACACACGTCCATAGTTGCAGCCCGCCAGGAAACCAGGACGGCAGTTCCCAGGCGGTGGGTGACAACGATCACGATGACGATAGCAACGATGACAACGATCACGGCAAAGTCCTCGGCGAGCCTTTCCGTTCATCCCGTTTCACGTATTCTCGTTGAGTACAGCAGGAAGAAAAAGCATCGGTTGTTGTTCTCGTTGTTAGCGATGTTATCGTTGTCGCCGTGATCGTTGTGACCGATCCCCGCATCTCCAGAGGTGCGCGGGCGACCTGTGGGGGCCTCCAGCGGAGGCAGCGGTGTTGTGGGGGGGGGGCGGGGCAGGCGCAGGGGGGGGAACGCATCGACCCCCAAACTCTCCCACGGATCGCCCCAAGGGGCCAGACAGCTCAGCCCTCCCAGGACCACTTTTTGGGACGCCCCACCGTGGCCTCTCGCCACAAAGCGCTCCGGAAGGAGCTCCTCCTCCTCCTCCTCCTCCTCCTCCTCCCTCCTCCTCCTCCTCCTCCTCCTCCTCCTCCTCCTCCTCCTCCTCCTCCTCCTCCTCGTCCTCCTCACAAAGGCTCCGTGTGGTCGGGGGTGGGCGGATCTCCTTCCCTGACACGTCGATTGGCGAATTGGCCGTTCTCGGTTCGCGAGGGGGCGTCGCGGCCGTCATTTTTGCGGGTCCAGGTCCGTCGGTTTCGGTCTCGGGCCGTTTTCACGAGAGGGAGATTCACCACAGGGAGGTTTGTCCACCGCAGATGTGGCCTCCCGGGGCTGGCGGGCAGTCTTGTCCTGCGCGCAGGTTGCCGCGCAATCGTGCCCAGGAGCGGTGACACGGCCGTGGCCTGCGGCCAGGCCCAGAGATCCAACGCATTGGAAAAGTCAAGACGGAGGGTGTTCGCAATTTTTTGGCCTCTCGTGGCCCCCTGCGGGGTCTCGGGTATCGTCAAGAAACGATTCAGGATGACCAACCGTTTCTCGGGAACAAGGGGTCGAGACTTCCGGGGACCCCGTATGGAAGAAATCACGACATCGGCTCTCTCTGGGGAATCATCATGGCCAGTACCCCGTGGCAGCGGCGGTCTCGCGAGCCTGCCCTGCAGGCAAATCCTCCGAGGTGGGGAGTTACTCATAACCACCGCCTGGGGGAATCGATCCTCGGGACCTCGGCAGGAGGCGGACCTGGATGGATGTGCTTGGGCCCTGGGGGCCACCTAAATCCATAGCCACCTCCTGCCGAGGTCGACGAGGGTCGATCCTCCAGGCCGTGGTTCTGCATAACTTCCCCCCTCCTGAAATCCTTCGGTAGGTCGCTGCATTGCCATGCTCAGAAGCGTTGGCGCGGCCCCGAGTTCCCGTTGTACCGACGGTTGCTGGCGCGACGTTCTCGAACCTGCCGCGGGCAAGCCATGCGCGCAAGTTGCCCGTGGATGCGACCAAACATTTCTCCATCGGAAGCAGACTGGGGCTCTCTCTCTGGGGCCATCTTCGACCCGTCTGGGGTCGTTCTGGACGCGTCGACGGGCCGTGGACCCCCGTGGAGGACTCCCTGCGATGGCGTGCCACGGCCAGCTGCCACGAGCGTGCCTCCGCGGAGCAGGAGGCGGCCACGGGCCAAGGCCAAGAGAGCGACCACCATGCCGCGGGTCGCGCGGGCGATGGTGCAGCCCGGCGGCGGCGGGGAGGACGACGACGACGACGACGACGACGACGACGACGACGACGACGACGGGGCAGCTGTCCAGGCCTCTCAGATTCACCGACCGCGCTCCACGACTCGCAGAGTGAATGCTCGCAGGCGTTCGCACAAAAATCCATGTCCCCCTCGACCCTGCGTGCTTCGAGGGGGCCCACCTGGATCAGGTCGAGGAAGGAGCGGAAGGCGAGGGCGGCAGGTCCAGAAGACTGATGGGGGAGGGTACAGTGAGCGGTTTGAGTAAGGAACCCTTTTCGTTGGGGAGGGGCTCCGGCTTCCTTAATTGTTTCGCAGCTTGCCTTAGGTTTTCCTTAGGTTTTCGACACGAATTCGCAGTGTAACTCATGGAACATGGGGGCCTCGTTCCTGACTTCGGGTTCCTTAGGTCAAGGCCCCGACTGTAGGACCCACCTTTGGCATCCACTCCCGACGCCCCGTTCCCGCAGCAGCCGACGCGGTCAGCCCCGCGGGGAGGGGGGGCGGGCCCGTGGCGGACCCCCCGTGAGCCGCGCCCGCGCGGAGGCGCGCAGGGAGGCCGAGGAGCGCCAGGCCGCCGAGGAGGCCGCGCGGAGGGCGGCCGCCGAGGCGCCGTCGCCGCCGCCGCGGCCTCCGAGCCAAGAGTTGTTATCGGGAGGGGGAGGAAACACACACACACACGCACACACACGCACACACACCCACACACACACGCACACACACGCACACGCACACACTCACACACACACAGACACACACAGACACACACACACATCCGACAAAAGAACACACGACACCACAACAAACACGACACGACACAGACACAACGCTACAACACACACACACAACAACACCACACAACAACAACTGACACCACACAGACGCACACGCACACACCACCCAAAGAACAACACACAGACCACACACACACTAGCACACCACATTGCCCGTTTATTCCTTAGAACACCTGGGGTCATTATGGGAAGTTGGGGGGGGAGCCGAAACCCCCTGATTAAAACCCCACAAATATGGGAACAGATGGGGAATGCTTGTTTTTGTGTGTATGTATCTGTGTGTCCCAGGGCCCCTTCGAGGTAGCGGGCGGAGAACGGTACAAAAGAAACTGTTTCGCCGTCGGGGACGCCTGTCCCAGAGCGGCTGGCAGGTCAGGGTACAAATGTTCCAGCCGCCCTGGGACAGGCGCTCCCGGTGGCGGAGAAGCGCCCCCCCAATCAGTGCTTGCACTGAAGGGGTCCTAGCGGATCTTGAAAGATTTGGCGAAAGTCCCAGGCCGATTTCGGTAGCCGGCCGGGGTCCTGGTTTCCCGGTTCTGGGTTGCTGGTTCTGGGCCGATTTCGGTGGGCGGCGGGGTTCAGGTTCCCGGGTTCCCAGGTCCCTGGTCGAATTTTTTTATCGATCGGTCTCACCATACCATCGATCTCTTTACCCACTTCTCTATCAATCTCATTATCGATCTCGCTATCGATCTCACCATCGATTTCACTATCGGTCTCACAATCGGTCTCATTATAGATCGCCCGAGTGATCGCACGGTCGATCTCCCTGACGATCTTCCTGAATCGACTTCACTAGCGGTCTCACGATCGACCTTACGATCGCTCTCACTGTCGATCCCACCATCGGTCTCCCAATCGATTTCAATATCCGTATCAGGTATCAGTATTGAACTAATTAATTTTCTCAGCATCACAAACCCTATTAACTTTACTGGGAAACAGTATTTAGGGCCTCGTCGAAACTTCGGCGCCTGCCAAATCTCCAAACCATCCACTGATTTGGGCTTCTCTCTGGTGTAATCACATCAAAGAAACCTCATAGGTATCGTCATCGTTATCGTCATCACCATCGTCCTC
Source organism: Prorocentrum cordatum (assembly GCA_963575745.1). Classification (NCBI taxonomy): domain Eukaryota; class Dinophyceae; order Prorocentrales; family Prorocentraceae; genus Prorocentrum; species Prorocentrum cordatum. The sequence continues at coordinate 255,606 of CAUYUJ010015823.1, read as the reverse complement.
GTCATCGACACCATCATCATAACCATTTTCATCACCCTCATCACAGTCATCATCTCATCAGCAGCAGTAACATAAGCACTATCATGTCATCATCAACAGCATCGTCATTTCATATCATATCATCATCATCAGCAGCATCATCACCATCACCGTGATCTCCAAAACGAGTGACTTGACGACTCCAGAGATTTCGCCCGACAGGTGGCAACACCTACACACGACCAATGGTGTGCAAGTTCTTGAGCAGACAACTGCACACAACAGGCTGTGGTCATTCTGTGATTCGACAGCAACTTGACGACCAAGCCAGCTTTCGACACAGCTGGGGCCACGCGCGACCACCTCTCCATTTTCAACATATTGAGGGAGTGGGCAGCTTAAGTACACCAGATTGATACAGTCGAGCGCGACACTTTGAGGGCGGCTGCGCTTCATCAACATGCCCCCCCCTCAACGGTCAGAAGGCCGTGGCCCGCCCCGACGCCACCAGCAACCCGTCCAACCTGTGTCGCGGCACAAAGTAGGGAGACCCCCTGAGCCCATGTCTGTGCGCTCCTCCAGCGCGCTTCTCGAGGACACTTCGCTGCCTCGATACGAACGTTCCGAAACGCAACACGTTCCGTGCTCAACACGTCCGTGTCAACACGTTGCGTGTTGGTTCGACGTGAATTCCTTCTTTGGTTAATTCAAGCTTCGCGCGGCCCGCTTCGCTTCGACCGGAAGAGGTGCGCTCTCGACACGCGAATCGAAGCAGTTGGCTCGACGTGCCGGCCCACGTCTCGGCGAACACGTCGCTCCCCAGACTCGCGCGTTCAGCCTCCGTGCAGAGCCCCGTGTCGGCACGCCACGGGCTGCGCGTCGTGCACCGGGGCGGCTGACCGCTCACAACCTGTGTCGCGGCAGGAAGCAGGGAGTCACCACCCACCAAACCACCTCAACCCAACCCGAAGGCCCAAATTTATCCTCAATTTCCAGTGGGGGGGGTCGGGGAACGTTGAAAAAACACATGGTATCCGTACCCCCCCCAACCCGAAATTCGGGTCAAATTCGGGTCTTCGGGTTGGGTTGGGGTGGTCTGGTAGGTGGTCAGGGAGGCCCCTCGGAGCCCAGGTCTGTCCATCGCGCTCCTCCCGGCGCGCCTCCCGAGGTGCCACTGGCCTGCATCGGCGCGAGCTCTCGGAGCTCTGCGCGGCTCGCCGGGGTCGGCGGTGGGCGCCGCCCGCTCGGCGGCGCCCCCCATGGCGCGCTCCCGCGCGCCAGGGAGGCGGTCCAGCAGAAAGAGGACGAAGAGGAGGAGGAGGAGGAGGAGGAACAGGAGGAGGAAGATAAAGGAGGAGGAGGAGGAGGAGCAGGCACAGGAGGAGGAGGAGGAACAGGAGGAAGAGGAAGAGGAGGAGGATGAAGAGGACGACATGTGCTGCTGTCCCTTCTGGCTCATATCATTTTTCTTCGCCCGAGGAATCCGTCCGTTCCATGCCGCGGGTTCGTTTGAGCCCGGCGCGGATGTGGTTTGCAAGCTGAGGTCAATCACCGTGGACCTTTCTCACGCGGACAGGGGGCAAGGAGCAGCAGGAGGAGGAATAGGAGGAAGAGGAGAATGGGATGGAGGAGGAGAAGGAGGAGCTGGAGCAGGGCCAGCACGAGCGGGAGGAGGAGGAGCTGCAGGCGGATGGGGAATGGGGAAGGAGGAGAAGGCGTCTTCCTCTCCCCCTGGCAGGCGCCCGCCAACCCCCCTTCACCCCCTATCCCTCCTCCGTCCGCTCCGGGCAGGCCGTCGAGCGCCGCGTCGCCGAGGAGCGCAAGGCCACCGCCGAGGCGGAGGCGAGGGAGGCCGCGCTCCCAGCGCCCCCCCCCCCAGCCTAGGATCTCCCTCCCGCCCCCGCCCCCGCCTCCTCCTCCTCCTGCTCCTCCTGCTCCTGCTCCTCCTCCTCCTGCTCCTCCTCCTGCTCCTGCTCCTCCTGCTCCTCCTGCTCCTCCTGCTCCTCCTCCTCCTCCTCCTCCTCCTCCTCCTCCTCCTCCTCCTCCTCCTCCTCCTCCTCTTTCTCCCCCCCTTCCCTTCGCCCGAGGCTTCGCCGCGCGGCCCCTCGGCTGCGAGAGCGGGGGGCCGCGCGGCCCCGCCGTCGGCGCAGGCGGGCGCGCCACGGGGGCGCGAGGCCCCGCCTGCGCTGCCGGCCAGGCCTCGCGCGAGCGAGGAGCGCCAGCCTCGCTCGCGCGGGGGCGCCGGGCCCCCCGCCAGGAACGCGAGCCCGCGGGGAGCGGGCCACTGCACCAGCTCCCCCTCCTGCTCCTCCTACTCCTCTCCTCCTCCTCCCCTCCTCTCCTCCTCCTCCTCCTCCTCCTCCTCCTCCTCCTCCTCCTCCTCCTCCTCCTCCCCCTCCTGCTCCCTCCTCCTTCGCCGCCCCCTGCTCTGCTTCGCGGGCAGCCCAGGATGCCGCGAGTCTGGGCGCCGCCGTCGCCGGCTTCTCGGTGCAGCTCTTCCTCCGCCTGGCTCGTGCTCCGAGTGCGCGGTGGGGCCTGATTTCCCCCCCCCCCAAAGGGGTGGTCAGGCATCGCGCGCGCCTTTCGGCCACGCTCCTCCTCCTCCTCCTCCCGCTCCTCCTGCTCCGCCCTGGGCGGAGGGAGGGTCTCAGGGTGCCGATCTGACCAGCGAGATTGCTCACGGTCTGGTCAATAATGTGTCCGATTTTCCTTAGGATCCTGGCCGAGCTAGCAGTGACCCCCTCGCAGCTCGTCAACACTGCTTATCACGGTCCGGCATGGCCTGATGATCTCGCTCACCGCCGTACGTCTAAATCTCTCCCCCCTGTGGCGCTGTGCCTCCACCGCCGAGGTCCCCAGACATTCGACGTCCGCCTCTTGTTTGCCAAATCCCCCCATTGGTGTTCTTGTTCGTTTCCGGCAGCTGCGGATGTGTTTGGCCCCTGGGGCCGGGTCCTTCGACGCAGAGGCTGCCGAGGGGGAGCGGTCGGGGCCTCGGACCCGCGGGCTGCAAGGCGAGATGGTTTCGGACTCCCGCGATGGACTGTCTGCTTGTCGGCGGAGAGAAGAAAAAGGGCGAGAGGGAGACAGAGAGGGAGAGGAAAGGAGAGATAACGAGAGAGAGCGAACGCGAAACGGAGGGGAGAACGAGAGAGAGAGACAGAGGAGCCAGTCGCCCTTTCCCATCATACTTCCCTTACTCCTCCTCCTCCTCCTCCTCCTCCTCATCCTCATCCTCCTGCTCCTCCTCCTCCTCCTCCTCCTCCGTCCTTCTCCTCCTCGTTCTTTCTCCTGTCCCGATTCGTTCGCGACGCCCCCAGCAGGGGTGTGGGTCGTCCCCTTCCTCTTCTCATAAAACTTCGTTGTGAGGCGCAGGGCGGAGCGCAGAGGAACGCCCAGACGCGTGAGAACATTTGGGCACAACCATCCACGCGTTGGCGGCAGAAGGACAGCTGTTTAGGAGAGAATACGGCGGCCGTTCTCCGGGGTCCGCCCCTTCCTCCCCATCCTCTGCTTCTTCTTCGCATCAATGAGCGCGGCGAGGGGTTAGGCCGCAGCGGCTGCGGGCAGCGCCCGACGAGACGCAGGCGCCGAGCGCCGAGCTGGCGGCGCCGCTGGCTCCCGCGCTGAGTGCCCGCGGCCGCGGGCGCTCGGGCGCGGCGGCCCCCGAGGGGGCGACCTGCGACCGCGGGAGTGTCTCTCTCACTTTCTCTCTTTCTCTCTCTCTCTCTCTCTCTCTCTCTCTCTTCGCATCAATGAATGTGGTGCCGTGCTTCGGGGTCCTCCGATCTTTGTTCAGCATGTATGGCGCAATCCCGTCGGTTGCGTCTCGTGTTTGTTCGCTGGAGCTTTATTCAATGCGAAGCTCGTCCGGTTGTACAGCATCGACGCTTTCGACATATACACCTTGGGCAAACCCAGCGATTGCATCTCGTCCGATGTGGAAGATGACGCGTTGACCACCGAAGCTGAGACTGAAGAAGTTGCCGTGCCCCAGGTGACCCAGGCGTGTGCCAGTTTGTTTTCGATTTTCCGGGATGACATAAAATGCGGATTCAGGCCGGCAAGGTGACCACGTTCGGGAGTTCGTTCAATTTGGCCCGTTATTAGGTAAGGTGGTTGGTCAGGGCACCATCAGTACGGTTAGTTTAGGAACGGACCTGGCTACTGGCCAAAGGAGATCGTCCAGGAGGGCGCACTGGAAACGCAGGGCCAGGTTTGAGAACACGCATCAGACACAGAAGGTTCTTAGAAAGTGTGGGCAGTGTCTCTCCCACCCGAAGTGACACACTAGCACGATTTGCGATGCAGGTGTCGCTCTCGCTGCCACCTTTGGGTCTGTCGTGTCGGCATGACCGGCAGCGAGCTCTCGCAGGCCAGACGCGCGTTGTCAGCGTGTAGGCCAGCCTCCGCAGCACGAGGTCTGTCGTCTCACGGCCAGGCTCGCTTTTGCAGGAGGCCGTGTCGCCCGAGCCCGCGTTGCCACGGCCCCCCTAGGGGGCGCGTTATTTGGATCGCCTCTAAAAAAAACAACAACAAATTTTAACACCGTGCTAAACAAATAACACTAAGTTATGGTCTGTTAATAGCTCTATTATGTGAATGTACTTCTTGTTTTGTGTTAAGATCATAGTGTCGCACAAGAACTTTGATGAGCTTTGTCAGATGTGGGCGGGTGTGCTGTTTGACGAGAAACGGTTCTTGGAAGAGCTCAGGTGGTCCCAGCCAGAGAATGCATTTGTGTCTGCACCGTGTTGGCTGGCGTGCGACTTCCGCCTTCATTTGGCAGGATGATTATGGACGTGACGTCCACTTAGGCTGCAGCTCCACCAGTATGATTGGGCACCTTCGTTGCCTCGCCACGCAACGAAGTTTCGAGCGCAATATGGCGGAGAGCTCTGTGAATTTCCCTTGAGAGCGTGTCACCCTCGACCCCCTTCAGCGAATCTTTGGACCCAGGGCCAACGGTTTGACTCCGAGGGGAACTACAGGGTATCTCAACCTTCTGTGGGGGTTCTTGGACGCGCCTTCGTGCGAGGGGCGCTGGGTACCTTAGTGACGGCACGTCTCCCTTGTGCGGCGAGCCCGATAGCAGTAAGCATCGAGACTGGCTTTGTCAGCATGCTGACACATGTGTCAGCATGCTGACACATGTGTTGCGCGTAGTGAAGCAGCAAGCGACCTGTCGGACCTCTTGCAGGAGGCCATCTCTAGCAGGGGCCGATTTTTGTTGGAGGGTGCGAATTCAAGTGCGAGCATCATCAAGTGAATGACCATTCCTCCCCTCTGAGTGCCCATAGCCCCACTTTGTGCAATACCCAGTTGGAAGCCACCGGTTGGTAAACTATTTGCCCTACGGGTTGTGATATTTGAATGGGTGGATCTTGTTTGCGCCATGAGGCGAGGTGCGCCAATGTAGCCGTGCCTCGTATTCTTCGACGGTTCTCGGACCTGAAGATGGTTGCCTGCGCCATAGGAGCGGCACTGGATATGCTGCCTCAGTCTCCGCTGGCGGCTGTGCACTGAGCGATGGCCTGCTCGCCCATTTTTGTCAAGTTGTCTGGCAAGCGGACCTCGGATCTTGTTTGGCGGTGGTCAAGCTTTGTCAGACCAGCCAGTCGCACCAGACTGCCCGCAAGCACACATCTGATGGCACTGGGAGAGGTACGAGCCTGCGTGAAAAGCGTGACTGTGACGTTGCTGTACAACACGCCCCAGCTCACACGTCCCGCGAAGTCATTCATAACTTCCCCGTTGAGGAGAGGAGGATTGCTATCGGTAATTTGATGGCAGAGCCCCTTGCCGAGAATGCCCTCTCCCTCCGCTTCCAGTCTTCCCCCCTCGCGCGTGACAGCCTTGAGATCAGGACTGTCAAGCTGGAATCCGCGGCCAGGATCCCGGCAACAGTTTTGCGCATGTCTGCCCCTAGAGATTCGGCAGGGCCCCCCACTGGACCCAAATGCCGTTTTCTTAAATCTGGGGGCTGGCACCACTGGGAATATCCGGAGGAAGGTAGAGGTAGGTGTCCGAAACGCTCTGATATTTGGAAAGACCTCGAGGCTATGCCTGAGATCGAATGTGTTGGGGCGAGCAAGACTTGGCGAGGTGTTCCTGACTGTCGTAAGGGTCACACCCTGGCCCACACGCGTGTCACCAAGCTTGGAGCCGAGCCGACTGTAATTTGCACTGCTTGCGGGGCTGACACACCGCGCAGTTGTTTTCTCTGTGGCGAGGACTGCCCGTTGCGAGAGATTCCGGGTGCCCAGACGACCTTTCCTCGCATGGCGTCCCAGAAGGGGCCTTGCCTTCGAGGATCGTAGGAGCTGTCATCTCTTCCGCGGCGGAAGACCGGCGGAAGGCGGCGGAAGTAGAAGATACGCCCCCGAGAGATGGAAACGTGGTTGGGTTCAGGGTGTCCGGAATCCGCCACCTGCTGCACGCTGGGCTGCACCTCCGCTGCCGCGAGGCGTGTGCCCTCGTGAGGCACTACAGCCCCCGGCCTGTGTGCAGCGTGTTGCCACTCGTCCGCCGCCTCCCGAGGCCGGCCAAGCCCCAGGTGGGCCCGCGGCCTTGCCCCAGATGGGATGCCTGCCATGCACGCAGGCGTTCCTGCAGTCAACCCGCCAAGCGAGGCTGGGCAGCCTTCCCAAGGGTACCCTTCCAGGCTTGCAGCCTTCCCAAGGGTGCCCTCGTGCAGTCAGAGGGGGGGAGAGGGGCCCAGATCCGCTGCCCTCCGCCCGCGTTCCCCTCTCTGGGCCTCCTCGGAGGCCCTCGTCACCACCGCTGGATTCGCCTCGAACTCTTGGTCAGAACGCATCCCAGAAGAGGTCCGGGGAGGAGCGGTATGGATACCTTTTGGTGTCCCCATGCCTCCTTGCCCTTTCGGCCCATCATTGGCGACTTGCGCTGACCAGCCTCGCTCGAGAAACGTTCGCGTGGGCCTACAGGGCCCCTGCATCCTTTCCGTGGATCCCTACGATACGGGTTCACTGTGACACGTGCTCGGGAGCGGAGGGCGACAGCCTAGGCGGCCAAGGCCGCTGCCCACCTCGGCGAAATTGCTAGCGTCGTCGTCGGAAGGAAGCATGGAAGGACGGAAGGAATGAACCTCTTTCTTCTCCCCATCCAATTGCGAGGGGCGGGGCGGACCGCACTGGAGTGCCAGGGCTCTGTGAACACCCTCAGATGCGCCACGAGGAGGACGAGGAGAACGCCGATGTGGGGGCGAAGGGCTACCATGGAAGTCGTATGTTTCTGGTTCCCAGAGGGTGCTCCAGAAGTTTGTGCCACCAGCGCTTCAGACGTTGATCAGGAGGGAAAGAAACACACAGACACAATTAATCGTCGTCCCCCAGGAAAATATTGGAAACTAGGCGAAGTGGGGGGAAGACAAAATCCTTGAATCGATGGGAAATTTGGGAAATCCGGGGGGTTGTGTATTTATTTGTGTGTCCCTGGGCCTCTGCAGTTGTCTTGTCTTGGCGCACGAGTGGTGTTCCCAAAGTGCAAGCGTCGACGCTCCTGTGCGCTCGTCCCTGTCCTCCGCAACGGGCCGCGGAGGAGAAACAACAGAGGTGGACGAGGAAAGGGGGGCGAAAGAGAACGAAGATCAGTGGTGGACACCGAAAGAGCATGTTTTGTTGACTGTCTGGGGGTGTGCTTGTAGAACGCCTCGGTCGCCTGGAAGGCTCGTGTATGGTTTACTGCTTGCTCCTGGGGACCTTCCGAACCTGTGCGCTCCTATGCGCCACTTCCTGCACATCGCAACTGGATGGGGAGAAGCAACAAGATGAGGAAGAGTACAGTGAAGAAGGAAAGAGCGCGTTCTGTGGTCTCTTGGAGGGGGGGGGGGTTGGAACCGGACCCCCCCCCCCCCCCCTTCGTCACAGAGAGGGGGGGGTCCCCCCCCCCCCCACCCCCCCCTGCTTCCCCTCTCCTCTGGCCGGCGCTTGCGTCGGCGGCGGCTGGCAACGGCGGCGGGGACGACGATTTCCATTTCTGGGCCAGCGCCGGCCGGCGCCTGCGGCAGCGGGCGGCGGTGGCGGGGAGCGTCGACGAGGACGACAGTGGTGGTGGTGGAGGTGGTGGGTCGTGGTGGTGGTGGCGGTAGCGGTGGTGGTGGTTGTGGTTGTGGTGGTGGTGTGGTGGTTTGTTGTGGTGGTGGTGGTTGTGGCGGTAGGTGGTGGTGGTGGTGGTGGTGTGGTCTGGTGGTGGTGAGTGGTGGTGGTGGTGGTGGTGGTGGTAGTTGGTGGTGTGGATGGTTGGGTTGGTGGTGGTGGTGGTGAGTGGTGGTGGTGGTGCGTTGGTGGTGGTGGTGGTGGCGGTTTCTTGGGGGTGGTGGTGGATGGTGGGTGGGTTGGGTGCGTCCGGTGGTGGTGGGGTGGTGGGGTGGTTGGTTGGGGGTGGTGGGGGTGGTGGTGGTTGTGTGGTGGTGGTGGTGGTGGTGTGGTGGTGGTGGTGGTGGAGGTGGGTGGTGGTGGTGGTGGGGGTGTAACCCTGGTGGTATCCTCCGAGTTCTTTGATTAGATAATGGTGGTGGTGGTGGTGGTGGTGGTGGGTGGTGGTGGTGGTGGTGGTGGTGGTGGGTAGGTGGTGGAGTCGGTGGTGGTGGTTGTGGTGTGTTGGTGGTGCTCTATGGTGGTGGTGGTGGTGGTGGTGGTGGTGGTGTAGTCGTGGTGGTGGTGGTGGTGGTGGTGGTTGGTGGTAGGTGGTGGTGGTGGTGGGGTGGTGGTGGTGCGTGGTTGGTGGTCGTGGTGGTGGTGGTGGTGGTGGTGGTTGGGTGGTGGTTCGTGGTGGTGGTGGTGGTGGTAGGTGGTTGGCTGGTGGTGGTGGTGTGGTGGTGGTGGTGGTGGTGTGTGGTGGTGGTGGTGGTTGGTGGTGGTGGTGGGAGGTGGTTGGTGGTGGTGGTGGTGGTGGTGGTGGTTGGTGGTGGTGGTTTGGTGGTTTGGTGGTGGTGTGGTGGTGGTTTGTGGTGTCGGTGGTGGTGGTGGGTTGTGGTGGTGTCGGGTATGGCCAGGACCCCGGGTAAGGGGACCCGGTTAGTGGTAGGGCCCCGGAGCCCTCGAATTGGCCAGAATCATTAAACCAGCAGGTTTGCCATAGTTTGTGTTTTTTCAGGTGACGGTAGTTCCGGCTAGTGGTAATGGGACGGGGGGGCGCCCCCGGTACAAATCACTAAACCAGGTTCCACTAAACCCAGTTCTACCAACGCCCGATGGTGGTGGTGGTGGTTTGGTGGTGGGGTGGTGGTGGTTTGTGGTGGTGGTGGTGGTGGCGGTGGGTTGTGGTTGTGGCGGTGGTTTGTTGGAGGTACGGTGCTGGTGGTGGTGGTGGCGGTGGTGGTGTTGGTGGTGGATGTTTGTTGGCTGGTGGGTGGTGGTGGTGGTGGTGGTAGGTGGTGGTGATGTGTGGTTGGTGGTGCTGCCTTAGGTTAAGGGGTGGTGGTGGTTGATGGCGGTGGTGGTGTTGGTGGTGTGGTAGATTGTCGGTGAGGGTGGTGTGGTGGTGTGTTTTTGTGGTGTGTGGTATGGTGAGTTTGTGGTGGGATATGTGGTCGGTAGGCGGTGGTGGTGGCTGTTGGTGAGTGTGGTGGCTGTGGTGGTGGTGGTGGTGGTGGTTGTGTGGTGCTGTTGGTGGTGGTGGTGGTGGTGGTGGGTTGAGGTGGTGGTGGTGATGGTGGTGGTGGTGGTGGTGGTAGTGGTGGTAATCGTCGCTGCGTCCCCGCCGTCGCCGGCGCCAGCGCTGGCGGTGCTCGCCGCCGCCAGCTCCGGCACCGGCGCGAGGAGGGGGGAGGGGTTTGAACCCCTCCCTGGCGCAAGGGGGGCCCCCCCCTCTGAGCTGCCTGTGGTCATCGTCGCTGCGTCCCCGCCGTGGGCGCTGCTGGCGGCCGCCAGCGCCGGCGCCGGCGCCCAGCGCCTGAGGGGGGGGGGGGGGGGTAGGGGGGGTTTGAACCCCTCCCCTACCCCTGGAGGGGGTGTGGGGGGGGCCCTCCCTCCCTGGAGTGGGGGGGGGTTCGGGAGGGGGGGGTTTGGGGGGGAGGGGGATCCCCCTGGTTTTGATCGACGGCGCCGAGTGTTGGGGGGGGGCCACCTTCCCGTTTGAAACGCGCCGCCGAACGTTCCCAAGGCAAGCGCCCGTGAAACACGTTCTCTCTGAGGAAGGGAAAGGGGGGGGGACTTTCTCTCTCCCTCTGTCCCCTCCTCCTCTCTCTCTCTCTCTCTTTCTTTCTCTCTCTCTCTCTCTCTATATATATATATATCTCACTCCCTTTGTCTATTATCTTTATACGTTTTTTCTCACCCTCTCTCGTTCTCTCTCTCGCTCTCTATCTCTCCTCCTCCGTCTATGTATCCCTTCCCCTTGTCCGCAGATAAGCAAGCACATTTCAATCATGGGGGCTGGTCCGCAACCTAAGCCAAACACTCTGCGGAAAGCTGGGCGTCATCGATCATCGATCATCGATCGGTCGTCGATCATATGTCGACCGGCGCTTGAGCATCGAGAGTTGGTCATCGAGAATCGGTGTTCGCCGTCTGCTTACTTGTGTTGTCTCTCTCGAGACCTGCATCGTTTCCCCCATGCGTAGCTACACATGTACACACATATGTGTATCCGAACATAGTGCTCTCTCTCTCTCTCTCTTTCTCTATCTCTCTCTGCTTCTATTTCTATGTATTATATTTATAAACAAATACGCCGGGCCACCTCCCGGGGCGTCCTCCACCTCGCTCACATCTTCCGTACGCTCCCGGTACCGCGCTTCCCGGCCTACCGGGGAGCCCCCACAATGCCCCAAGACAGCCCAAGACGACCCCAAGAAGCCCCCAGAACGTAAAAGAATTGCCCAAGACGCTCCCAAGCAACCCCGGATAGCTTTCGGGCGGCTCCCCAGGCTCACAGGAGTCCTCCAAGAGACCCCAAGAGAGTTCCGAGAGGCCTCCCGAGAGCGCCCGGAGAACCTAAAATCGTTAATGTTCTTGGTTTTTGTTTAGGGTTCCTGGCCTTCTCACCATTTCATGCTTCCAACGCTCCAAGACGGCCGGAAAGGCCCCCAAGACTGCCCAAGAGGCCCCCAAGACGGCCCTAAGACAGGCCAAGACGGTCCCAAGACTGCCGAAGAGGCGCCCCAGACAGCTCCAGACCACCCAAGAACAGGCCCAAGATGAGCCCAAGAGCGGGAGCAGGAGGCCGCCAGAGACCTCCGAGAGGACTCCAGGAACCCCTAGAGGCCTCCAACACACCCCAGACCCTTGAGAGGCCCCCCAAAAAGCTCCGACGAGGCCCCCAAAGCAGCCCAAGAGAGTTTCGAGAGCCATCCCGAGAGAGCACGAAGAAGGTAAAAACGTTGACTGTTAGTATTTTTTGTCCACTTGTTTCGCCTTCTCACGTTTTCCGGCTTCCAACGCTCCAAGACCGAGGAATTTGAAAGAGGAAAGGGAATTTCAGAGATTCTTTTTTTTTCAAATTCAACATATGCGCGCCCCCTCCTCCCGGGGGTCCCACACCTTCCCGGAACATCTGCGGAACGCTCGCGGTACCGGCCTTCCCGACCTCCCGGGGAGCCCCCAAAACGCCCAGGACAGCCCAAGACGACCCCAAGAAACCCCCAGAACGTAAAAGAATTGCCCAAGACGCTCCCAAGCAACCCAGGCTAGCTTTCTGGCGGCCCTCCTGGCTCCCAGAAAGCCTCCAAGAGACTTCAAAGACCGAGGAACTTGAACAACAAAATTCCAGAGATTCCCATTTTTTCCAAGTTGGGACTCATACTCCCTATCCTCTTCCTCGAACCCCATCAAGATTTCGGGGTCACATGCAAAGATTGTTCGGGACTGCCGTTGGACTCTCTTACGCTGTATTGGTACTCTCTTGGATCGTCTTCGTGTCCTCGTAGCTGCCCCTGAAATCACTTTAGAAGTCGAAATCCCATGATCCCATGAGTCGAACAAAAATAATGTTAGAGGTTTATGTTTTTTCCCCAAATTCGGCCCATGTCTATTTTTGCACGAAGACCACGAGAGGCATCCCAACATACCGTGGCCTGCATTCAGAACCCTTCTAACCCACAGCCCAGGCACGGCAATTTGAAACACAAGGGAATCCCACAGCTCTTTTTTGTTCTTCAGTTTTTTTTTTATTTTGCCACACACCCCCCCCCCTCCCCCCCCCCCTGTCTTACCCTTGCACAACAGACCACAATTAAAGGCCCCACTCAGCTCCCAGGATAGAAACCCAGAAGTCTTTTGAAGGCACCCTTAATCATTCCATTACGATCGGGGTTATAAAGTGTTCTGCGTTCTCGCTCTGTGCTCTCAGGTGGGCTTGCGCCATGAGTTAGAGCCCATCAAGCCTAGCTAGAACTTACGCGCGCGCGATGGTTCTAGTATATATGTATATATTCATACATACATACATACATACATACATACATACATACATACATATATATATATATATATATATATATATATATGCGTGCCCCCCCCTCTGAGATCTACCTTGAAGCCCTTTTCAAAGCAAAGAAGTACGAGGACACCATCGCTGTCCAAGTTTGCAGTAACAATTTACCTCCGCCAAAAGTTGGCACAGAACGTGGATCCCATCTCGGCCCAAAGGTCTTTGCCCCTGTGCCAGTAAAGCCACTGGGCGCTGCAAATTGCAGTGGCGGCCGTCTCAGAATTGGGCACCATTGTCTGGCCTCCCAAGGTTGAGCGGATGTATTTCCAAGCGCTGTCGATAACCTGGGAGCCGGCCTTGGTGCGCAACTTCTCACCACATGGAAGCTTATGAGTTGCCAAGCGCGCGTAGCACGGCTTCATCCACACCCACTTGCCATTCTTTTTTACTCTCTTTTTGCAGTGCCGCACTGAATCGTGCAACACTCCCTCAACTCGCATGGCGTAGCTCTTAGCGCGGTCCGTATGCAAAATAATGCGCCTATTTTTCAAGTAGCGGTTTGCCAGAGGCGCCCAATCGACCTTCCTGATTGCGCCTGGCCCAGGAGCCCTCTTCACCGTGGGAGCCGCGGTAGTCTTCGCCAGCACCAGCGACTCGGGCCGGCCTCGCTCCACGATGCCCGCCCATTGCTCCCATTCCACGCTCTCGGGGTCGTCCGCCTTGGCTGCCCTTCCAAAGACTGCTTCATCTGCTTCAGCGTCCCTCCAGTCGCGGTCGTTGCCAACCCCGAAAACGATCGTCTTCTCTCGCTTCTTGACAAACTTCTCGCGCTGCTTCTTCACGGCAATCGAGATCCTTTCGATCGCCTTGTGGTTTGCGGAAGAGATCAATCTGCGAATCGTGGGATTGCTTCCTCCTGCTAGAATGCTGAACAAGATGGCCACCTGCTTCTTGAAAGGCGAATGCGTGGCCCCCCACCCAGTAGAGAAGACGGGGTGATGAGCATGTGGAACAGTGAACTTCTGACAGCCCTTGCGGTTGCACCTGTACCGAAGGCCGCGGCCTTTCACCTTGCGAAGACAGCCGAGTCTACCTCTAGGTGCAGTGGGAATCAACGGCCACGCCCGCCAACCTCGCGACCCCTCATCCCCAAGCCCCCTCCCCCCGTCTGCAGCGAGCGTGTTTGCGTTGATTCCCAGCCGCCAAACCTTTGCAGCAGTGAAGACACATCTTGCCCTCCTTGTTGTCCAGGATGTTATCGCGGATGCACCGGCGGTAGAGCTTATCGTCAGGCATCTCCAAGATGGATCCAAGGTCGATGCTCCACTTGTCGCGGTCGCCCCTGCTCTTCGTCGTCGGCTTGCCGTGGCGCACGTACTTCGTGTTCCTGTATGCCTTAGACTTCGCTGACGCCTTTGCCGTTCGCCCGACCAGGCTGCGGGCGGCGGCCCTTGCCCGCCCTTTCTTGGGCGTCGGGAAACTCGGAGCTTCGGCGGGCCGCCTCAAGCAACCTTGACCCGCAGGCTTCTTCACGCACGGCCGAGAGGAGCCAGCAATCAATTCCAACAAATCTGACTCGGCGTTGCCATCGACAGGCCCGTCTTCGGTAACTTGCAGCAGGCGAGCATGGCGTCGGCCCTCGTCCCATTGGGCAACCAGGTCGTACAAGGCCTCATCGCCAATCTGCATCACGAAGTCCCGGTGCGAGTCGAACACCAGCATCTGCTGCGAGTCCCCGTGGGCGCGAAGACCAACAGCGTGGCCGCGAGTTCCTGGCGCCCCAATGTGCAACAGGAAGAAGTGGGCGGCGTCGGCGCAGATCACGTCGCTCAGCTGCGCCTCTTGGAACGCCAGAGAAGGATAAATATGTTGCAACTGTCGGTAAGAATATGGTCCACAGGCGAACTTTGACTGGCTCGGCTCCCCCGCAACCGAATCCATATTGGCGAGCGCGCTCACAGCGCACATATTTTCTCCGGGGACAGCCTGGAGCTTCTGCTGCGACTTCTCGCAAGCTGCCGCCAGGAGAGAAGAGAAATCGTTGTGGTACGGCGGCGAAGGAGGGGCGCCACCCTGACCTCGGGCCCCTTCTCCAGGCTCGGGAGCGGAACTCCTCCAGGGTATCTCCGCGCCGCTTAGGTCTTTCAGATGCAAGGATACGCCGTGCTCGGCTTCGACTGCAGTCACAAGTCCGATGAAGCCCTCGTCGTGCACGCCAAGCCCCATTGGCCTGAAGTAGATGCCGTCGTAGACCAGAGAAATTGGCACGGCCCCTGCTTCCTCTAAAATATGCTTCATGCCCATCATCACCCGGCACTCCAGCTCGCCCAGAAAGATGTGGAGCGAGCTGCATTCAGGCCTTGCTTTCGCAACTTCCTGATAAAGAGCGTCGTGCTCGAGAAGAAATCGACAGGCATTCGATACTTCTGTTTGCGCGCAATCCAAATGCGGAAGCCAGTCAGGCCGCTGCGCTGGATCTGGCGATTGCCGCCCGTAGGGACTGGTCGCCGAGATGAGAAGCTTCTTGGCGACGTCCACCCCGACGTCGAAGCACCCAGAGACAGAACTCTTCCACCCGCCCCAGTTGCTGGCGATGTCGCACAGCAGTGGGAACTCTGCCTCGACGCAGATCTGCTCGTGCCGCTTTAAGGCCACAACCAACAAGCTGAAGAACGCAACCTTTATGTCAAGTTCTAAAACGCCTCCTGGAATCCCAGCCAGAGCGGCGCACCGAGCTTCCCTGGTTATCTTCTGCAGAGAAGGGCCCACTGTATGAAGTCGCCCATAACCTTGCTTCGCGTACTTTCGAAGGAGACTCTTCAGTGGCCGCTGCTCGCCGTCTGCAGCGGCCTCCGTGGAGGCTGTTCCCCGATTGTCCAATAAGCGAGCATAGCCCTGAACCTGGACCTGTCGCCTGTCGGCTCCAGACTCGACGTGGCCAATCAAGGCGGCGATGTCCACGACGTCTGCAACCGAGCAGACCACGGAGCTGCCGATCTGGCGAAGCTCCTGTTCGTCGTCAGACAAGAAATGGTCTGCGTCCCCAGGGCGAGCCCCCATGAGCCATCTTTCGCTGGGGGGCGCCGCCGGCGCAGAAATCTTGAAATCTCTGGAAAACTGCAGCATCACGCCAGCCATGACTGGGAATAGTAGCGCGTAGCGCTGCTGCTTGCCGAAAAAGTTCACGTCGGTGTCTTCCTGGACCAAGTAATCGGCCAACGGCCCGCAACTTTTCGCCAGCGACACAAATTTCGCATACGCGGAAGCTCTTGGAACGTCGAGTCCACTGCATAACTCTTTTGCAACTTTCCAGTCCCCCACTTGTCTACCCCTGCCTTTCGATAACTTGCGCGCCTCTGCGGGCGTCTTCTTGCCTTCTTCCTGCCACAACTTTTTCAGGCAGCCAGCAAGCGTGTCCCAGTCGGTGTCGCTGCCGCCGGATCGCCCGTTGCCGGCCCCCGATGAGGAGTCCATGACGCACTTGGGCCTGGGCTCGCACTGCTGGTTGGTCAGGCGGCGGATGTGCCAACGCGTCGACACCTTCATGTGGTCATCGAGATTTTCTGGTTCGAGCGTTCCCACAATGGCTGACGAGTCCCCGAGTTCATCCCAAGTTGGTTGTAGAATTTCTCTCAAATAAACATGGGCTGCAGCGGGGCATGCCAATATAGTCTCTAAAGCATCCGATGCGATTTTCAGAAAGCGGCCATTTTCATGGTCCACGTCCTTGACATCAGTGACCAGTGTCGCAAGGCCCACAGCCGACGTCAAAAAACGACGATCCACAGACTCCGTGGGGGACTTCCTTGGTGCTGCCTCCTCTCCGTGCCCTTCCAGGTCCAGCGCTGCAACGCTTCGGGGAACTGACATGATGGGGGCCACGTCGTCGTAGTTGCAGCTCTGCTGCTTCTTCATTCTGTTGAAGCGGACTTCGCTGGAGAATCCAAAGTTGGCCCTCACAATCAGCTCCTCGCCTGCAATGAAGCGTTTGAGCACGTCCACGTTAATCCGCATGTGAGACGACCCTGTTTTGGACTCCTTGATGCAAACTCGCTTCTTGTGTAGGCCGAAGTGAGCGCTCTTCCGCCACTCGTTGTCGTCAACGAATATGGACGGGTC
>CAUYUJ010015823.1:228081-239015 GCA_963575745.1 Prorocentrum cordatum | reverse complement strand
TAGGAGCAGGAGGAGGAGGAGGAGGAGGAGGAGGAGGGCCAGGAGGAAGAGGAGGGGGGCAAGGGCAGTTGGAGGGAGGAGGAGGGGGAGGAGGAGGAGAAGAAAGAGAGGGGTGGGTGGGGAGAGGAGAGAAGAGGAGAATGGGACGACGATGACCACGATGAGATGGGCGGGTGGGGGGGAGGATGACGGGGATGAGGAGGAGGAGGAGGAGGAGGAGGAGGAGGAGGAAGAGGAGAAAGAGCAGGAGGGGGGTAGCAGGAGCGCTGGATCGGCATGAGGAGACACACAAGACAGCTCGCCCGCTGCCCCCCCAACCCTACGCCAAGGGG
This sequence comes from Prorocentrum cordatum, assembly GCA_963575745.1. Classification (NCBI taxonomy): domain Eukaryota; class Dinophyceae; order Prorocentrales; family Prorocentraceae; genus Prorocentrum; species Prorocentrum cordatum. The sequence continues at coordinate 238,683 of CAUYUJ010015823.1, read as the reverse complement.
CGAGCATATATACGGGCGCAGCACCGCGCTGCATGCGTAGCCTTCGGCTGGGCCAGGCAGGGCAAGTCCCAACACTACATCGCGTGGCCCGCGGATTCCCGCACCGACCACGACTCCTCTCAGTCCCTACCTCCGCCCCCCCTCGCCAAATCCTCTTCGTCCTCGTCCTCCGTCCCCGCTCTCACCCATCCCCTTCCCGTCGTCCTGTGCGTGGCACGTGGTGCTGCTAGGTTACGTCTGGGAAATCTCCTTACCACCCGGCCTCAAAACTGGGAGCCGCATATCCTCACACCCTTCGCTTAAAATTGCCAGCAACAGATCCCCAACCCCCTCGCTTGAAACTGCCAGCGAAATTTGTTTACCGCCTCTCGCTGGAAACTGCCAGCTAAATTTTCTCACCCCAAGAACTTGAAACTTCCAGCGAAATATCCTCAACCGCCTAGCCTAAAACTGCCAGCGAAATATCCTCATCCACCTGACGCGCGAACGATCCCCACACCCATCCTTCAAAACTGCCAGCGAAATATCATCACCCTCTTAAGCTTAAAACTGCCAGCGACATATCCTCACCCCCTCGCTTAAACATGCCGGCGAAAGACCCTCACCTCTTTGACTTACAAGTGCCAGCGAACGATCCTCACCTCCTCTCCCACAATTGCCAACGAAATATCTTCACTCTTCTCGCTTAAAACAACTGCCAGCGGAATCTCATCCACCCGCAGCCTTGAAGCTGCAAGCGCAATCTCCTCACATCCCTCGCTCAACTGCCAGCGACATATCATCACCCCGCGCTTAAAACTGCCAGCAGAAGATCTTCAAACCTTCGGCTTAAAGCTGCCAGCGAAAGATCCTCACCTCTTCGCCTAAAACTGCCAGCGCGATATCCTCACACCCTCGTTTTTTTTTTACGTAAAACTGCCAGCGGAATATCATGCACCCGCAGCCTTGAAGTTGCAAGCGCAATCTCCTCACATCCCTCGCTTGAAACTGCCAGCGGCATATCCTCACCCCCTCGCTTAACACTGCCAGCCGAAGATCCTCAAACCTTTCGCTTAAACCTGCCAGCGAAAGGTCCTCACACCCTTCGCTGCAAACTGCCAGCGGAATATCCTCACTCCCTTGCCTAAAACTGCCAGCGAAATATCCTCACCCCCTGGCCTAAAACTGCCAGCGAGATATCCTCAACCCCCTTGAACTTTAAATTGTCATCGAAATATCACCACCCCCGGAGAGAAAACTGCCGTATAACGGCCGTTTTATTTCCGGGGATGAGGTGAATTGCCGTCTGACGGCAGTTTTAGATAAACTGCCGTCTAACGACCCCATGAAGAACTCTATTGTATACTTCGGTTTCTTAGTGTATAATGTTGTCTTATCTGGCGCGATCACCTGGGCCCCAGCCCTGGTCGGAAACTCCGTTTCGATCAGTTTGCTAGAACTGATATCAAAATCTCAAGCGATGAGCAACGGCATGCGCTGGCTGGAGGCCTGGGCCACTTGGGCAAGCAATGCGAGGTTCTCCTCATTCAGGCCGACGGGGTCGGCCAGGTAGATCGATTTTAAACAGAAGGGCTGATGATCTGGGACCTCAAGGCAAGCGAGTGTAGCCCGAGACTGCTGGAAGCCTCGTGGAAGAGGTAATCTGTAGATTCCAAGGTCTAGCCCGTTGCGTACTAGTACTCCAGTACCGTGACACGGGAAACCCTTGGCATTCAGAACCGCAGGCGACAAAACTGCTAACCATCCCCTGTTAGCACACACTTCTTTTTTTTGGCGGTCATGCGTTTGGAGGCGAGTTGCCTGGCAGCAGATAGCCTGGACTGATTCCGCCTTCCTGGATCCCAAGAATTTCTTAATACCAGTCCAGCTACTGCAATTGAAAGTACAAAACGTGAGAGTGCTACCCAGGCGACGGCTTTGCCTCAGCCGAGCCCGCATCGCCAGCGGGGCCTGACTTGGCCTTGGCCTGGCGCTTGGCGAGCCTACCCTGCGCTGCGACCGCCTCTTCGCTGAGGCCGTGGATGCCCGTGGATGTGCGGAGGACAGGCTCTCACCCTCGGCGACGTGCTTGCGAACCGCGCCGCGGTCGCCATCCACTGCCATGGCGGGTGGCCGAACGCCCAGACCATCATCAGGTTGGTCAGGGGGAATTGGCACCTGTACACCTCCAGCAGCGGGGGCTGCGGGAACTGCCCCTCCAGCTGGCACAGGTTGATCTACAGGCTGCTGCACCTGCGGCTGCTGCTGCTGTCGCCACTCCAGCTCCAACTTGGCGTTGGCCGCCTCGAGTTCCGCCTTGATGTGGGGCGGCAGTCCCTGCGGGAAACGCGTGTCCACGAAGGTGAGCAGAGTGTTGTCCTTATCATGAGCATTGAGGCGAGCTGCTGCCTCTGCCACTGCTGCCTTCGCCGCACGCTGTGCTGGTGATCCGCCAGTGACTGGGTCTTGGCGTCCAGCGACTCGCCCTCGAGGGCCTTGTTCTTTGCCTGGCGGAGGTCCTCGCAAGCCTGCAGGTACTGCTTGCCCTCCTGCCCGACCGTCTTCTTCCAGAAGTTGACCGCCTGGATGCATATGGCGACGTCGTCCTTGGCTGGGTCTGTGGCCTCAGGGGCGAGGGACGACTTTGGGCCACCGTCCTTCGGCGGCTGAACTTCATGTCCACGGGCACCACGGCTACGAGACCAACTGTTGCGATAGGCCTGCTGCTGATGGCTACCTCCTTCATCCTGCACCACTGATTTGTCTCCTGCAGCATGGGAATGATGGGATTGAGGCTTGAAGGGCTTGCCACATTCAGCACAACGCTTGTGTCCACCGGTCCCTTGCCATGTCCAACCCCAGCAGTGCGGCGTCTGGCAGTAGCATGTCTTGCGCTGCTTGGAGCCTCCCATCGCGGCGGGGAGACTGACTGGCCGTTCGCAGCTGCGACCAGTAAGAGACAGAAAATATGGCGGTGAGGTATGGCTGCTACCCTGGGCCGAGACAGCCAGGCCTGTGGAGGGCTGCCCTTCCACCTCGGCCTCGTTTTTCAGAAATTGTTGAGGATGTCTCGAGCGAAACGCTTGTTTTGTGTGATCGATTGTCCTCTCCTGGGGACCAGAATTCAGAGGATCTCTGAAGTGAAATGCTTGTTTTCACGTGCCCAGGTCTTGCGGATGTCTCGAGCGAGACGCTTGGTTTCACGCCTCCAGGTTGCCCAGGCAGAGGTCAAGCGCAAGGATTTGTTGAGGATGTCTCGAGCGAGACGCGTGGTTTCACGCGTCCTCGTCGCCGGCTGCCTAGCATGAGGATGTTTTGAGGAAGTCTCGATCGAGATGCTTGTTTGCACGTGTCCAGGTTGCCCAGGCGGATGCCTAGCATGAGGATGTGTTGAGAATGTCTCGAGCGATGCGTTTGTTCTCACGTGTCCAGGTCGCTAAGGCGGATGTCTAACATGAAGATGTCTTGAGGATGTCTCGAGCGAGACGTTTGCTTTCACGTGTACAGGTCGCCCATGCGGATGTCTAGAACGAGGAGGTGTTGAAAACGTCTCGAGCGAAACGCTTGTTTTCACGTGCCCAGGTCACCCAGGCGGACGTCTCACATGAAGATGTGTTGAGGATGTCGCGAGCGAACCACTTGTTTTCGCGTGTCCAGTTCGCCCAGGCAGATGTCTAGCATGAGCATGTGTTGAGGATGTGTTGAGCGAAACGCTTGTTTTCACGTGTCCAGGTCGCTCAGGTGGATGTCTAGCATGAGGATTTTGACAGGATGTCTCGAGCGAAACGCTTGTCCCCAGCACGTTCCGTAGCGCGTCCCCTTGGCACGTCCCGCGGTGCGTCCCCATGGCACGTCCCCTGGCACGTCGCTTGGCGCGTCCCTTGAGACGTTCCGCGGCCCTTCCTCCTGGCATGTCTCCCTGTCAATTAGCTCTGGGGCAGCTATTATGTGTTCAGGCAGCTTGAGCTTAAGATCCAGATCAGTTCGGTCAGGACTCGGATGCGAAGGAGGACTCGATCCACAACACTATAGAGCACAATCGCGGCATGGCACATCGCAATTCAGCACGACGCAGCACAGCACAGACTTCGGCACGGTACATCAAAATCGATACACTTAGCATTGCAACCTGGCACGTTCCTCGGCACGTTCCGTCCATTGGCACGTTCCTTAGCGCGTCCCCTTGGCACGTCCGGCGGTGCGACCCCATGGCACGTTCCGTGGCACGTCGCCTGGCGCGTCACTTGGGACGTTTCGCGGCGCGTCCTCCTGGCATGTCCCCCTGTCAATTAGCCCTGGGGCAGCTACTATGTGTTCAGGCATCTCGAGCTTAAGATCCAGATCAGTTCGGTCAGGACTCGAATGCAAAGGAGGACTCGATCCACGGTGCTATAGAGCACAATCGCGGCATGGCACATCGCACTTCAGCACGGTGCACCACAGCACAGCCCTCGGCAGGATACATCAAGATCGATACACTCAGCATTGTATTTGCCCGTCACCCAATCAGGTGTCTTTGAAAACGTTGCCATGCGTTACATTTCTATATTCCTTTCCGGGTTCGTGGGTCGATCATGCTTTAATTCTTCGCCCAAGCTCCGCCTGTAGGGGGACACGCCCGACCTAAACCTGGCAGTCGGGGCACCACGAATTGGACGAGGCGGATCAGCATGCATGGTGAGGCTTCGGGTTGCGCACAGACAGTCCTGGAGGTTTTCGCCGTTTTCGGCCTCCGGGGGCCCTTCCCGGGCCTCGGGACTGTCGAAAAACGAGTCAGGATGAGAAGCCGGTCCCGAGGAAAGGGTCCAGACCTCTGAGGGTCGGCGTCCTCAAAAAAACACGACGTCGGAGGCCGAAAATAGCGGAAGCAAGAACCTCAGCAGGCTCCGCCAACACCTCAGATTCGGAGTGCCGAGCGCCCCAGGGCGCCGCTGGGGGTCGGAGCCAGGGTTGTGGTGGAGGATCGATGGAGAGGAAGCATGTCGCCAAATAACTTCCATATGTCTAAAAGATGTGTTGAATATGTTTTCATCATGTAAAACACATGTTTTGACAATCTCCAGGGCATGTCTCCGACATCCTAAAGACATGTTTAGTTCGATGGTAGGACTGTTAGGGTGTCCATTGTCGTGGCATCCACAAAGCCAGGGTGTCGAGACCGCCCTGGGCAGCCGGGACTATTCGGGGGGCCTGCTGAGGCCAGCCGAGACTACTTGGGGGGGGAGGCTGCCTGTGCGCAGCCCGAAGCCCTGCCAAGCATGCAGCAGCAGCAGCAGCAGCAGCAGCAGCAGCATCGTCGTCTTGTTCTGCCGCGCGATCTGCCGAGGCGTGCTTGCTGCGGCGATCCTGCCGATCATGGTGGCAAGGGGCCGATCAAGGCTCTGAACTGTCCCCAGTCCCCGGGTGCGTAGCCGAGATTGACTTCCGCGGGGCGGGTTGTCGCCGCGGCTCGCTCGCTGCTGTGGTTACTGACGTGCGCCGTCGGCGTGAGTTTGTTCCCTCTCCTCCTCCTTCCCCTTCTCCTCCTCCTCCTCCTCTTCCTCGTCCTCCTCCTCCTCCTCCTCCTCCTCCTCCTCTTCCTTGTCCTCCTCCTCCTCCTGCTCCTCCTCCTCCTCCTCCTCCTCCTCCTCCTCCTCCTCCTCCTCCTCCTCCTCCTCCCCCCCTTCTCCTCGCCTTGCCTTTCTCCGCCTCCTTGTCGTGTCTTCGCGACCCGTCCTGGGTCTTCCCGCGCTGAGCGATCGCCGGCGCCGCAGCCAAGGTGTTTCCTCATCGAGAACCAAAGATGCCCCAACCCAAACAACACGATGAAGACGTGGCGTCACTGAGGTTCCCGTCTTTGCACTAGGGATAAGAAGTCTGGACGGTTTGGTTCGATGCATCTGCAGAAAAGACTCCCTGTCCCTGATGCTTTTGACCCTCCTAACCTAAGCCCCCTCCCAAAGGGTAAGGTTTTTTTGGGGTTACTCCTGTCTGTTTCTTCGTTCGGAGCTTGTCGCCCTCTTTCGCGGCCGGCGCTCTCCACCTGACCTGGCAGGCGCGGTGCGGAGGCGGCCCCGCCGCGCCCCGGGGGCGGCTGCTGCCCCCGCGCTTCGTGTGTCCCGCGTCGCCGAGGACGAGCGAGTTTCTGGACGCGTTTCACACAGGGTCAGGCGGGAAGAAACGCACACACACAAGTCATCTTCGATCCCAAGGAACATTTGAAGCATAGGCGAAGTGGATGGAGAAAGGCAGACCTCCTGATAATGTGCTGAACATATTTGGGATCCTGGGATTTGCGTCTCTATTTCCTTGCGTGCCCCTGGACCCCATTCAACAGGGCCACGCCAGTCTGTGGCCCCGCCCGCCCGACCCGCCCGCAACTCCCAGCCCCCTTCACTCGTGGTCGGAGCGGGGCGGAGCTGCGCAGCACGTCTCTCCCAGCACGCGCCCCCTGTGCAGTCAACCTGCAGAGTAAGGATGGGCAACCTTCCCGAGGGAGCCCTTGCATTATTGCCGCTTCGGCCCATGCTTAGCGACTTTCGCTGGCCAGCCTCGTTCGAAAGCTTTCACGTGGGCCTCCAAGGCCTGCGCATGCTTACCGCGCACCCTTATCACACGGGTTGACTGTAAGATGCCGTTTTCCCTTTAGGGCTCAGGAGCATCTCGAGTCAGACTGTCTCGAACGCGTGCCCCGACCTCACATCATGCAGGATCTCTTGTCCCCTCCTCGGGCTTTGCTTTGGGCGGCGGTCGCCGTTGGAAGCGCCCTTCTCGAAGAAGAAAAAACTGCATTAACATGAACTGTTGGTGCTCCGCGCGGATTTCTTGGATCGGCGCCTGGGCCTCCCTGGCGGCGCCTCCGGCGCCGCCCCTGGCGCGCTCCTGGCGCGCTCCACGCGCCAGGGAGGGGGGTCCGGCGCGGATCCTAGACATCCGCGCGGAGCGCCAAGAGTCTATGTTTAAGCAGTTTTGTCTTATTCATGTTCTTCGTCTTCTTCCTCCTTCGGCTGCCCACAGAGCGGGTCGTGCCCACAGCCCGAGGGCTTTCCGCCGTGGCCGCTGGCATCTTGAGGTTGATTCGGAGCCCCCCTGGGGGGGACGACGGTCGGGAGCTTTTGAGATGCCGTGTCGCTCCGCCAGTTCTGGCCCACCACGCTTCCGCGCGACACGCGATCCACTTCCCAGCTTCCCAGGCCTGGGGGGTTACAGTCGGGAGCTTTGGGATGCCGTGTCGCTCCGCCGGTTCTGGCCCACCACGCTTCAGCGCGACACGCGATCTTTCTCCCAGTCCCCAGGCGTCAACGTCTCGGGCCTTTCCGAGCCTCCCCCCCCGCGCAGCGGAGCGGCACGCTGTTGGCTTACAGGGCGCAGCGTGTCGCCGGGGCCGCCGCGGAGACACGTTACGCAAACGTTCCTGACCGTAGATGAGAGCGGGCTCTGGCCTCAAGTCGGGCATGTCCCTCTACAGGTGGAACATGCGAGAACGTTTAACAAAAAACAGTCTGGGGACGATGTTTCGAGCTGTTGTTTTTTCCCGGAAAGGGCATCGGCCCAGGGTTCTCTTTTAGTAGGTAAACCTGTCCCCCGGTGCCAACTTGAGGGAGGCCGGCGAATTTTTTCCCTGATAAATAACGAGGTCGAAGGAGGCCGGCGAATTAAAATTTGAGGATGTCTCGAGCGAAACGCTTGTTTTTGAAATCCCGATCGATAAATCACAGGGTGCGGGACACCTCAGCACGACCACACCGGGGGGGGGCCCAAGAGGGCCCCAAGAGGGCCCCAGGAGGGCTCCAGAGGGCCCCAAGAGGGCCCCGAGAGCACGACCCGATCGATAAGTCACAGGGTTCGGACCACCCCAGCACGACCACGCCCCAGCACGACCACACCCCAGCACGACCACACCCCAGCACGACCACACCCCAGCACGACCACACCCCAGCCACACCCCAGCACGACCACACCCCAGCACGACCCGATCGATAAATCACAGGGTGCGGACCACCCCAGCACGACCACACCCCAGCACGACCCCACCCCAGCACGACCCCACCCCAGCACGACCACGCCCCAGCACGACCACACCCCAGCACGACCACACCCCAGCACGACCACTCCCCAGCACGACCCCACCCCAGCACGACCCCACCCTAGCACGACCACACCCCAGCACGACCACACCCCAGCACGACCCCACCCCAGCATGACCACACCCCAGCACGACCCCACCCCAGCAAGACCACACCCCAGCACGACCACACCCCAGCACGACCTTACCCACAGCACGACCACGCCCCAGCACGACCACGCCCCAGCACGACCACGCCCCAGCACGACCACGCCCCAGCACGACCACGCCCCACCACGCCCCAGCACGACACCCCCAGCACGACCACCCCCCCAGCACGACCACCCCCCAGCACGACCACCCCCCAGCACGACCACACCCCAGCACGACCACTCCCCAGCACGACCACACCGCCTTGGTTGAGTGGTTGCCTGTCGTCGTGGAATGTTTCGTGGGGTGTCTCGTGGAATGTTTCGCGGGGTGTCTCGTGAAATGTTTCGTGAGGTGTCTCGTGGAATGTTTCGTGAGGTGTCTCGTGGGCTGTTTCGTGAGGTGTCTCGTGGGATGTTTCGTGAGGTGTTGCCCAGTTCGGTATCATGAAAACGTGTCCATGCTCCACATGTCTATATCCCTTTCCGGGTTCGTGGGTCCATCATGTTTGTTGGATATGTTTTGGCTACTGCTACTTCATTCGAACATCCGCCTGTGGGAGGACATGCCCGACCCGACTCTGACCCAGAGGGGCGCCCGCCAAGGCGAGGGCCTCGACGACGACGGCCCGCTGGAGCTCGAGGGCGAGCACGTGCAAGAGCAGGAGCAGGAGCAGGAGCAGGAGCAGGAGCGCGGCGCCCCGCGAGGCATGGGCCCGGGTCCTGCGCTGGCTCGCCTCTTCCTCCTCCTCCTCCTCCTCCTCCTCCCTCCTCCTCCTCCTTCTCCCCTCCTCCCTCCTCCTCCTCTCCTCCTCCTCCTCCTCCTCCTCCTCATCCTCTCTCCTCCTCCTCCCCTCCTCCTCCCTCTCCTCCTCCTCCTCCTCCTCCTCCTCCTCCTCCTCCTCCTCCTCCTCCACAATTACTCAATATGAATACTACTCTCCCTCTTCCCCTGATGACTGAATGGGAGTAGCCGACCCCCCCCCCGCGTACTGTTTTTACACACAGGTTTCCCCGGAGTTGGGTTTTCGCCTGCATTTTTTCCAAAATGCTGCTCTCGCTGAGGCGCTGGCCTCATTTTCGGGCCCCGCTCGTTCCGAATCGTGCTCCCGCTGCAGCGTGGGTCTCATTTCCCGGAAAGGGCTTGAGCCCAGGGTTCTCTTTTAGTCGTTTACCCTCGGAATTGACGGGAAGAGGGCCGGCGGAATTATTCTGCGATGAATTATGTGCGGGAAGAGGGCCGGCCGAATTATTTTTGAGTATGTCTCGAGCGAAACGCTTGTTTTCCAGAATTTGTTGAGGTTGTCTCGAGCGAAGCGCTGGTTTTGCAGAGTTGGGGATGTCTCGAGCGAAACGTTGTTTTCAGAATTTGTTGAGGATGTCTCGAGCGAAAACGCTGGTTTCGCAGAGCCGGCCGCGACACGGAAAAGCGCCCCGCGTAGGAATTCCGAGGATGTCTCGCGCGTGCCGCGTCCCGCGAGCAGGAATTTCGAGGATGTCTCGACTAATTCGTGCGTTTTTCGAGGATTTCCTTGGCCACAGAGGTGGGTATCTAACATGTTCTGCCCGAGCTGGCACCACGTCGCTTCGCGTGTCCAGGGCACCCAGGTGGGTATATAACATGGATGTCCCGAGCTGGAGCCACGTGTTTTCACGTGTACAGGCCACCCAGGTGGGTATCTAACATGTTGGTCCCGAGCTGCAACCACGTGCTTCACCTGTCGAGGCCACCCAGGGGGTGTCTAAGATGGTGGTCCCGAGCTGGAACCACGTGTTTTCACGTGCCCAGGTCGCCCAGGGGTGTATCTAACATGGTGGCCCCGCGCTGGAACCGCGTGTTTTCATGTGTCCACGCCACCCAGGGGGGTATCTAACATGGTGGTCCTGAGCTGGAACCACGTGTCCAAGCCACCCATGAGGTATCTAACATGGCGGTCCCGAGCTGGAACCACGTGTTTTCACGTGTCCAGGCCACCCAGGGGGTATCTAACATGGTGGTCCCGCGCTGGAGCCACGTGTTTTCACGTGTGCAGGCCACCCAGGTGAGTATCTACATGGTGGTCCCGAGCTGGAACCGCGTGTTTTCATGTGTCCACGCCACCCAGGGGGTATCTAACATGGTGGTCCCGAGCTGGAACCATGTGTTTTCACGTGTCCAGGCCACCCAGGGGGTATCTAACATGGGCCTCCTGGATCCTTCCTGGGACTCGGAACGGAACATCGAGAGTTTCTTTGTTTTTTGCCTCCAGGCGCCTCTGGGCGTTCTTGGGCCCTCCTGTGCTCCAGACGACCGCATGTTAGATATCCCCCCTGGGTGGGCTGGATCACGTGTTTTTACGTGTGCAGGCCACCCAGGGGGGTATCTAACATGGTGGTCCCGAGCTGGAACCATATGTTTTTACGTGTCCAGGCCACCCAGGGGGATATCTA
>CAUYUJ010015823.1:195581-225581 GCA_963575745.1 Prorocentrum cordatum | reverse complement strand
ATCCGAGCGATGGCGAGTACAGTCAACCAGCCTAGTATGGATTGGCAACCTTCCCCAGGGTGCCCTCGCATCCTTGCCTCCTCGGTCCATCCTGAGCCACTTTCGTGGGCCGCGCCCCGCTCGGAAAGCTTCGACATGGGCCTCTAAGGCCCTCGCATCCTTGTCGCGCATCCTTGTGATGCGGGCCGACTGTAGTGCGCCTCCTCGGCAGCGGCCGGGGCGCGGCCGCGCCAGCCTGCCCCGCCCCCCCACCCGGGGGGCGCTGAAGCAGGGCGGAGCGAGCGCCTGCGAGCGCCGGGGCCAGCCGCCTTTCACGACCTGAGGATGTCTCGAGCGAAACGCTTGTTGTGCAGAACTTGAACAGCCTGGGCGCCCCATGATGCCCAGGTGGTTTTGAGAGCGCGGACACAGCGTAATTTACTAAGGGGTGTGGCCCTGGGAGCGCGGACACAGCGTAATTCACGAGGGAGCGCGGCCCTGAGAGCGCGGACGCAGCGTAGTTTACAATGGATCGTGGCCCAGGGAGAGCGGACACAGCGTAATGTACAAAGGATCGTGGCCCCAGGAGCGATGACGCAGCTTAATTTACAATGGATCTTAGCCCCGGGAGCGCGGACGCAGCGTAATTTACAAGGCTTCCTGGCCCTGGCGGGGCGGACGAAGCGTAATCTATTAGGGATCTTGCCCCTGGGGGCGCGGACGATGCGTAAGTGACGAGGGATAGTGGCCCTGGTGGCGCGGACGCAGCGTAATTTACAAGAGATCGTGGCCCTGAGAGCGCGAACCCATAATCTACGAGGGACCGTGGCCCTCGGAGCGCGAGCCCAATATAGTTTACAAGGTGCCACGGCCCTGGAGCGTGAGTCTTGTGTCATTTCCGAAGGACCGTGGCCCTGGGAGCGCGAATCCAGTGTAATGTTAGATGGGCCGTGGCCTTGAGAGCGTGAATCCCGATTAATTTGCTAGGGGGTCGCGGGCCTGGGAGCGCAGACGCCGAGTGATTTATCGCGGATCGTTGTCTTGGGAGCGCGGGCGCAGCGTAGTTTACGAGTGATCGTAGCCCAGGGCGAGCGGGCGCACCGTAATTTACAATGGATCGTGGACCTGGGAGCGCGGTCGCGTCGTAATGGCTTCGGCCATGGGTCCGCCGTGCGTTGCCCCTTTCTGATTCGCGGTGTCTGGGGGGGAGGGCGGGGGAAAACGGAAAAGGAACAAAAAAAAGGAAAGGAAAAGAAAAGGAAAAGGGGCTTGCCTGGGAGCGCGGTCCCGTGCCACGTCCCGTGGCACGTTCCCTGACGCGTTCCCTGGCACGGCCCCTGGCACGTCGCCTGGCACGTTCCCTCGCATACGTTCCGTGGCGCGTCCCGTGGCGAGTCCCCCTGGCACGTCGCGCGGCGGCGCGTCCCCCTGCACGTCTCGTGGCACGTCTATTGGCACGTTCCGCAGCGCGTCCCCCCGTGGTACGTCCCGCGGTGCGTTCCCATGGCACGTCCTCTGGCACGTCCGCCAGCGCGTCCCTTGGGACGTTCCGCAGCGCGTCCCCCCGGCGTGCCCCCCTGGCGTTGGTCCTTCGAAACGGTTCCATGGACGAGAGGAGGAGGAGGAGGAGGAGGAGGAGGAGGAGGAGGAAGGAGGGAGGAGGAGGAGGAGGAGGGGAGGAGGGGCTGGAGGAGGAGGAGGAGGAGGAGGAGGAGGAGGAGGAGGAGGAGGAGGAGGAGGAGGAGGAGGAGGGAGGAGGAGAGGAGGAGGAGGAGGAGGAGGTGGGTCGATCCTGTTTTTCTGCCGTCCTTTGTCCGTTCTCCGTCCGCTGTTCTGCTCCGTTCTCCGCCCGCCGTGGCCGAGGCCACCAGGGTGCCGCCTCGAGCCTGCTGAGTCCTCCTGCCGTCGGGGCCTGGTGTTCTCGATGGGTCACGAGGTCGCGTCGACGTGTCGGGGGCCCCCAAGAGGGCGTGGTGACCGCACCGTGTGGTGAGTCAGCGGAGGTTCGAGTCGGGGTCGCCGCACGTTTCTGGGACTCGGGCCGCGCTCCGAGGGTCGGGCGAGCGTGGTCTCCAGGGCCTCAGGGCCGTGCAGTGGCGGATCGCGCGGGGAGGTCCTGTTGGATTCCGAGGTTGCCGCGCAGCCTGTCACCACGCAGTCTCGGGAGCCTCCAAGCGTGCCCGCTGGGTGCCTGGGCCAACGGAGGGGGTTCGGGAGCGGCGCTTGGGTCGTAGGCGGATGTTGTACTTCCTGCCGTCGCCTGCCCGACCTCACTCTCTCGCGGAAGGCGGTCCGAGCTTCGACGTCTGGCGCTGGCTGTGCCACGTCCGCTTCCCCAGGCGGCTGCGCCAACGTCCTCCCGCTGAGGTGCCCGCGGCTCCTGCGGCTCTTCCCCTCCCCCCCTCTCGTCCTCGGCCGCGGCCCGCAGGAACAGGAGCAGGAGCAGGAGCAGGAGAAGGAGATGATGGCCGAGAAGGAGGTGGGCAGCGCCCGCTCTGCCGGAGGTCCCGTGCCAGGGATCCACCGTCCGCCCCTCCCCCCCTGCCCCCACCCCCTGCCCCGATCCGCAGTGATGCAGTGGGAGCGTCAAAAGTGGGAGCAGCTTGGGTTCGGAAGGGGCTCGGTGCCCCCTGGGCTTGTCGATGAGGCCCCAGGCGCGCTTTTCGACAGGTCCGTCAGTTGACTGCAGATGACATGACAACTTGCAGCCTCTCTGTAGGTTTGGCAGTGGGACTGCGACCATGCAAATCCCCACCGCGCTTCTTACCTCTACCTCCTTGCTCATATTCGACCGTCTCTCTGGTCTTTACACAGGTTCCGCATCCTCGTGCTTAGTCTCGCTTATCCTGATCAGTCCTCCCCCTGCCCTTCCTATCTCGACAATTGAGCCCGCAGAGCGGGAGTTACGGAGGGCACTGCTCGGGGAAATTCGCCTACGGAGGTTGCATCTTTTGAAGGCCTCCTCGAGGTCACGTTGGGATTCTGGGGCTGTCTTGTGCCATCTTGGAGGCACTTTTCGGCCATCTTGGAGCCATCTTGGAGCCAGTTTGAGTGCCTCTTGGGGACCTCCGGGAGCGTTCTTGGGGCACTTGGTCGCTCTTGTGGCAGGATTGAGGACCTCTTGAGCTCATCTTGGAGCTCTCGCAGGCAATTTCGGGGCCATCTTGAGGCCTCAGAGGCCCATCGGACGCGAACGTGCAATCAGGTAAACCGCATTGATGTTCTGCTTGGTTTTTCAAGATGTTGGCCTCTCGGGGGCCTCCTTGGGAGGCTCCGTGGCCACTTGCAGCCGTCTTGGGGTGGTATCGGGGCCTCCCTGAAATGGGAATAAGGGGGGTGAAAGAAGAAGCGCCGTAGACCAACTCAGCCAAGAGGGCTGGTAGGATTATTGCTTGCCGCAGCCATCCCACGCCAGCTCTCTCCCCTCATCCTTACCAGCGGAAGGGGCAAGGATGCACAAGTAATTAGGCGATTACCCGGATATTGTCTGGATATGCGTCCACAACGTCGAGGAAGGCGGCCAGGTTGATCCCGAAATCTAAGGAGCCACTTCGATTCCGATATTTACCTTCGCTTTGGCACGTGCATTCAGCTCGGCCTGCACAGTTTCTAGACCCGCCAGAGGTGCTCAGATTGGCTGTCTGCGCGCTGCGAAGGGCAAAGTTACGACGTCGCTTGTGGCTGTGAGGGCTTCTCCGGAGCAAATGGGTGCACGTGGCATTTCGCACTTACGGGAAACCCGCGCAAGGGCAGATGATCGTGATTGGTCTGTGATGCAGTTTGAAAAGCTGAGTGGCCAGTTTGAGGCGATGTGCGCTTGGTGTCATCAGGCGGCGCGCGGCAGCCCCACCTCGGAACCACCGTGAGAAGGCAGCGCGCAAGAGAGAGGATCGCGTGCCACCTGCTCTGGCGGGCGCGCGACGCAGCGGACGGAGGCCAGCGAGGGGTCGACGGCCAGTGGCAATGGAGGCGAGCGAGGGGTCACAGGGCCGGTGATTTGTCTCTGCTTCCCCCGAGCATAGGCGTTGCCGATGCGCGGCGCGCCGAGGGGGGCAGTGAGAGGGGGGGCGGGCCTTCTCGGCGGGCGGCGGGGCGGCGAAGGATCCCCCCCCGGGCCTCCCGCAGAAGCCCCGTCTGAGCAGGCCCGCCCCCCATGCCTCTGCCCCCTGGGCGCGCCGCCGAGCCGAGCGAGCAAGCGAGCACCGATGTGTTAGGTCGGGCGTGTCCCCCCTACAGGCGGACTCTAGACGAACAAAAAGACACTCAAACCGCATCCAAACAGAATCCAAAAATCCCCCCCCCACCAAAAAAAACAAACTCGTTTCCACATTACTTGTTCAACTAATGTTTGAATCTTCCCCCTGTAGAGGGACGCGCCCAACTTTACGGTGGGTGTGCCGCCGAGCCGAGCGAGCACCGATGTGGGTAGCTGCACGCGCACGGGCGCCGCTCAGGGGCCACCATCGGGCAGTCCCCCCCTCCGCACTGGGCCGGCAGGATGCCGCTCGACGGGGGGGAGCGCCCGGTGGGGGCACCTCTACCGACCAAGCGAGCCTCTAGAGCGTGTTTGTTCATTGCTTGGAGCAGAATGGGCATCATAGCCCCCGGCCCCCCCTCCCCCCCCTTATAACGTAACGCCCCTCCCCCCCCAGTGCGCTCTGGGCACTGCCGCCGTGAGCTCGGCGGGGGGGATGCGTTACATCATACCCCCCCTGCCCCTCCCCCCCCCCTGCAATGCCCAGTATCGCCGAAAATGAAGAAACGCGATCCTACGAACGTGCGCTAGACGCTGCGTTTGGGAAGGCCTGTTTTGTTTGGGAATCCCGAGTGCCCCGTTGGTTTGGGAGGCCTGGGACACATGCTGCGGAAGGCCCGTACAGTTTTGGAAGGCCCGGTTGGTTTGGGAAGGCCGGGGCCTCGTGTTGCAGAAGGCCCGCTTGGTTTGGGAAGGCCTGGTCCGTTTGGGATCCCGCGGGGGCCTCATGTTGCGGAAGGCACGTTTAGTTTGGGATGGCCAGGTCGGTTTAGGAAGGCCCGTGCCTCATGTTGCACAAGGCCCGTCTGGTTTGGGAAGGCCCAGTCGATTTGGGAACGGCCGGGGGCTTATGTTGCAGAAAGCCGGTGTAGTTCGGGAAAGCCTGGTCGGCTTGGCAAGGCTCCAGGGCCTCAGGGCCGATGTTGTGGAGAACCTGGTACGGCGCGCACGTTGGGGCCATCGTTTTTCCCGGAAAGGGCGGGGGCCCAGGGTTCTCTTTTAGAGGTTTTACCCCTGGCCTCGGCTTGAAGTGGGCCGGCGGAAGCTTAAGATCCAGAACTGGCAATTCGAGCTTAAGATCCAGATCAGTTCGGTCAGGAGTCTGATGCCAAGGACGACCTGATCCACTATGCAATAGAGCATTGCACAGGTCAGCGCGGTATGGCGCATGTCAATTCATCGCAGCACAGCACAGCACAGCACCTGGCACGGTATGTCACCATCGTTGCTTTGCGTATTGCAATTGCCCGTCCCCCAAGGTTCGTGTCCTGAAACATCTCCATGCCTTACACCTCATTTCCCCTTTCCGCATTCCTGGGCCGATCATGGTTCCCGGCAGTGGCGTGGGCCCAGGGCTCTCCTCCAGTAGGTTTACCCCCGGGATCGACCTGAAGAGTGCCGGCGGAATGTGATTTGCGATAGCGACGAAGTAAGATCAGGTTTTTCCCGAAAAGGGCGCGGGCCCAGGGTTCTCCTTTAGAGGCTTCCCCCCGGGGACGACTTGAGACGGGCTCGCGGAATTATTTGGATAAATAACAAACAAGGTCGGGAGGGGCTGGCGAATTAAGATTTTGAGGATGTCCTGAGCGAAACGCTGGTTTATAAATTCCGATCGATAAAACACATGGTGAAGTAGACATTTTCGTCTATTGCGGACGTTTCGAGCGAAACGCTTGTTTTGCAGAATTTGTTGACAATGCCTCGAGCGCAAGGCTTGTTTTGTGTTAGATTGTTCCTCTCCTGGGGATCAGAATTCAGAGGATATCTCAGGCGAAATGCTTGTTTTCACGTGTCCAGGTTTTGAGGATGTCTCGAGCGAGACCCTTGTTTTCACGCGTCCAGGTTGCCCAGGCAGATGTCTAGCATGAGGATTTGTCGAGGATGTCTCAAGTGAAGCGCTTGTTTTCACGCGTCCAGGTTGCCCAGGCAGATGTCGAGCATGAGGATTTGTCGAGGATGCCTCCAGCGAAACGCTTGTTTTCATGTTTCCAGGTCGCCCAGGCGGATGTCTAACATGAGGATGTGTTCAGGATGCCTCGAGCGAGACGCTTGTTTTCACGCGTCCAGGTTGCCCAGGCAAATGTCTAGCATGAGGATTTGTCGAGGATGCCTCGAGTGAAACGCTTGGTTTCACGTGTCCAGGTCGCCCAGGCAGATGTCTAACATGAGGATGTGTTGAGGATTTCTTGAGCGAGACACTTGTTCTCATGTGCCCAGGTCGCCCAGGCGGATGTCTAACATGAGGATTTGCTTAGGATGTCTCGATCGAAACGCTTATCGCAGTAGAGTGCGTCGCAATTGAATCCCGCCCGTCCGTGGGGCGTCCCCTGGGGCGCTGGCGCGTCCCCCGGCGCGACCCTTGCGACGTTCTCGCGTGACGTGCCCTGGCACGTACCATAGCACGCCACTCGGCTGGCTCGTCTTCTGTCGCGTGTCCTGGCTCGTCCACAGACGTTTCCCCTGCCCGTGCCGTGGCGCGCACTTTGCAACGTCCGTGAGCATGACGTCTTCTGGCCGTCCCATAGCACGCGCCCTGGCACATCCCGTAACAGGTCCCTGACACGTCCAGGGCACGTCCTTTGATAAGTCCCCCTGCTACGTCCCCTTCCGCATACCCGATTGCGCCCCTGGCACATCCTGTGGCGCGCCCGTGAGCCTCAGCCCCGTGTCGTGTCGTTTCTTTTCGGAGCTGAGTCGGATTTTGAGGTCGACTTGATGGAACATCCCACACGTTTCCACTTCAACTAGCTCTGGGGCAATTATTATGTGCTCTGGCAACTCGAGCTTAAGATCCAGATCAGTTCGGTCAGGATTCGCATGCAAAGGAGGACTCGATCCACAACGCTATAGAGCACAATCGCGGCATGGCACATCGCAATTGAGCTCGGCGCAGCACAGCACAGCCTTTGGCACGGTACATCAAGATCGATACACTCAGCATTGCAATTGCCCGTCGCCCAATCAGGTGTCTTGAAAACGTCGCCATGCCTCATATTTCTATATTAATGTTCGGGTTCGTGGGTCGATCATGTATGATTATTTGTTCTTCCAAATCCGCCCGTACGATGACATGCCCGACCTAATACCAGTGGCTTGTGGAGGCGTTCTTGGGCGGGCTGGCCCTGGGGAGGGGGCCGAGACGCGCGGTTGGGAGCGCACGGCACTGGCGGACACCATGCGAAAAAGCATGCGAATGCCATGAGCTGCGTGCCGGCGCGTCCGTTGTGTGCGCGCGCGAACCGGGTCCACAGCGAACCGCGTCCGCACAGTACGTATCTTATTTTGCATATGTGGGGGACCTTTCCTGTCCTGCAAATGGCAGTCTTTTCTGATATACTCCGACGTGGGTTCGACGCGAGTGAGTTCGACACGGATTCGACACGGATTCGACGCGCTCGACACGGATTCGACACAGATGCGACGTGGATCGTGGTTCGACTGGACATGCAAGGCCCCCCGAAGATGCAGCACAACGTATCCTTCTCCCTCTTCTCTCCCGCCAGCTTCTCGTCCCTGGCCACCCGATGCGTTCCTCCCAGGTGGAGAGGACCCCGGAGGAGGCGGCAGAGCGCAACTACTCGCGCGAGGACGAGGCGGCGAGGCCCCCCCCCCCTTCCCCCGCCCGTGGCACGCGCGAGAGCGGGCCCGGGGTGGCGCGGCGACGGGGGGGAGGGCGAGGACGGGATTCCGAGTGCTCCCGTGGGGCGCGTCAGCTCCGCGCCTCGCGACCGAGCGGCGGCAGTCCCACCCCGGCGTGTATGCCTGAGGCGGCTGCTCGCAGGGCCCGCCCCGCCGCGCGGGAGAGTGGCGCCAGCGGCAGCGCGGGGCTTGACGGGGAGCAGGGCGAGGGGTAGGCCAAGGAGACCGAGGCGGAGGCAGAGGAGGACCACGCCGAGGGAGGGGGAGAGACGGAGAACGCGAGGGAGTCCAGCTGTGAGAACAGCAGGGTCGAGACGGCGCAAGGGGGG
Organism: Prorocentrum cordatum; assembly: GCA_963575745.1. Lineage (NCBI taxonomy): Eukaryota > Dinophyceae > Prorocentrales > Prorocentraceae > Prorocentrum > Prorocentrum cordatum. The sequence goes on along the minus strand of CAUYUJ010015823.1, from coordinate 217,379 downwards.
AATGAGGAGGGGGAGGCGCCAGAGGACGAGGAGTAGAGGTCGCCCCTGGTGGCGCGGAGATGATCGCGCTTCGCGCGGCGCAGCCTGAGCCAGATGCGATGGCCCTCACCAAGGTCTCCCTGCGAGCGCGCGAAGATAGCCGCGCGGGGCGCGATGCGCGAGGTCAGCCTCCTCCTCCTCCTCCTCCTCCTCCTCCTCCTCCTGCTCCATCTTCTCCTCCTCCTCCTCCTCCTCCTCCTCCTCCTCCTCCTGCGCAAGCAGCAAAAGAAAAGAGGGCGAGGTGCACGGGTCCTGAAATCCAATCGGGAGTCGTCATCAGGGCGAGAACTTAGTGCGGGGCGGGAAAGGGGGGCGGTGGGGGGGGGGCATGAGGAGGAGTAAGGATCGCAGCGGCGGGAAGCGTGAGCTGGCGGAGCCGCACAGGCTGCAAGCGCCCAAGGGGAGTCTCAGGGGAGCGGGACAGCCGCGAGGAGGGCGACGAGGAGAAGGACCGCGACGACCATATGCGGGCAAGCGGGAGAAGACGCATCCTTATCCGAGGTCTGCCCGACACTCCGTCGCGGCGGGTAGTGCCACACCCAGCACGCGACAGGGACATCCGTGCATGCCAAGAGGCGCACACCGCTTGCAACATCATCATCGGCCAGCCATGACAGCCACGATCTGTTGCACGACCTGTCAGTCTTGGCGAGCAGGAGGGCGGGCAGAGACGGCGATGATGAGGGGAGAACGAGGCACGGACGATTCTCGAGTGGGCTCGCCTGCGCAGGCCGTGCGGAGGATGTAGGCACGGCAGACGATCTGTACGAGCGGCTTCTTTTATCTTTTCCACGGTCAGCTTCTATCAGACCGTGGCAGCAATTGAAGTAGCGTGTACGGACGACCACCAACACCACGACCACGACCACCTCGACCACGACGTTTGCGACGCTTGCGAAGGGCCGCATGCGCTCCGAGTCGAGGGGGCGCCCGCGGCGGCGGACGCGGACGACGGCCGCCGCGCCCGCTTGCGACCACGACCACGACCACGACCACGGCGGCGACGATGATGGCCACGACGACGACGACGACCAGCATCAAGGGAGGAAAAACACCCAGACCCGATACTTGGCGTTTAGTACACGGCCCTGGGCGTTCGCTAAACAACCCTGCCCTGTTCGAGTCCTCCTCTGGGTGCGTTTACGAAACGGCTTCGCGCGTGATGATAACGAGGGTGAATTTCCGGCTCCCTACAGCAGCGGCAGCGGTTGCCTGCCGCCCGAGGCGGGGGCGGCGCGCGGGGGCGGGGTGGGTGGGTGGGAGACGTTGCAGGCGCCTGGAGCACGAGGCCGGTCTGAGCTGCAACGGCGACGGGGAGGGGAGGAGGAAGGAGGAGGAGGAGGAGGAGGAGGAGGAGGAGGAGGAGGGAGGAGGAGGAGGAGGAGGAAGGAGGAGGAAGAGGAAGAGGAAGAGAGGAGGAGGAGGAGGAGGAGGAGGAGGAGGAGGAGGGGGAGCGTGTCGGGGTGGTTATCAGGAGGGTGGACTTTCTGTTTCTGACAGCGGCGGCAGCGGCAGCGGCTGCGTGCGCGCGGGCCGGGCGTGGGGCCGCCCAGGCCCTGGCCTCTGGCGAGCCTGGCGGTGCCGCCGGAGCTGGAGAAGAAGGGAGCCCCCGCCGCGCCGGCGCGGCCGCCCTTGCAGGGCCGCGTCCAGTTGCGCCTCGTTCGCAAAAGTTCCTGACCTCAGGGGAGGAGGAGGAGGAGGAGGAGGAGGAGGAGGAGGAGGTGGAGGAGGAGGAGGAGGAGGAGGTGGAGGAGGAGGAGGAGGAGGAGGAGGTTCGTAGCCATTGTGGCTCAAGTTCGAAACGTGGGCCCCTGGCGTTTGGAGCTTGAACGCGGCCAAGGGGTGGCCCAAACATTTTTCCCGTGGTTAGGACACGTTCTTTCCTGTCGTGCGCCAGAGCACGCTTTGTTCTGGCAGCCTGCCCGTTCCCCCAGGCGTGCTGTCTCCGATGTCCCATGCCAACCCCGCGTTGATGCGCATGGCCGAGGAATGGGACGCATTCGCCACCTTCCCATCATCCCAGGTCGACACTCCTGCACGGGGTACTCCTGCTGGCGCTGCTGGCCCTGAGGATCCTTCTACACCTCGAGGTGAAGGTCGCCGACAGAATCGTGCTGCTGGTTCCGCCCCATCGGGTGAAGCTGCCGACTTCGAGGTCGTCCACGCCAGCCTCAAAGACTCCATCGAGGACTTGCGCGTCGAGCTGCTGCAGTAGGCCAGTGCCACCACGAGGACGCCCAACGACAGCTTGCTGGGTCTTGGACAGCGAGTTCAAAATACATGTGCTACGATGGCTTCGCAGGTCGAGCAGCGCATCAACGGAATGGAACGTGCACATGCTGGCCACACACATCAACTGTCGCGCTTGGCGGAGGAGGTCAAAAAGATCAAACGCGAGCTCAACATGGCCAAGGAGTCGCCTAGCGAGCAGCCCACCTTTTGTTCCCGAAGATCCCGCTGGACTCGACGTTCAACCGCGCCATCGACGTCACGACCGTCGTGGTCCGCTGCAGGGAGCAGATGGCTCAGCAGCAGGTTCAAGAAGTCCTTCTCCCATGGACCTCCCGTCTCAACATCAACAGCAACGAGTGGCAGTTGCAGAGTGAGAACCCCGTCGGGAAGCGCTTCGCGATCAAGTTCAAGGGCGGTGCGCAGTTTGCTGCGCGTCGCGTGCAGTAGGCCTTCAGCTTGCGCCGTCCACAGCGCCCTGGTGAGGAGTGGATGCTTTTTTCATGCCACATCTGTCTCTGGTGCACGCGCTTGGATTTCTGTCGGATCCGACAAGAGCCCGTGCCAGATCCGCCGCGAGGTCGCCTTCAGAGCAGCTAAGAAGTTTTCGGAGAGTCGGTTTTAAGGGAGGCGATTCTTCGTTGACAAGCTGCGCGGCGCGGTCTCTGTTAATTGGCGCCACCTTGACACTCCCCCGCTCGCCGATCAGGGCGCGCCGCAGATTCGCTGGGCAGAGGCGAACCTGGCGCTTGAAGGCATGTCCCGCGCGGAGCTCGAGGACCCACTGGCAGCCGCCATGGTGGGAGACAGCGCTACCCAGTGGTCTCGTTAGTATTTTGCTCGCTCTTTGAAGCGGTGCTGCTTCCTCCAAGATGCCTTTTAAGATAGCATATTGGAGTTCGGGTTCCCGCTTGCATCATCAGACTGTCGTGCGCGTGGCTAAATGCCAGCACCTCCGTCGCCTCCTCCGCCTCGGGGTAATCGTGGCCGCGCAGGAAGTCCACGGATCGAGGTCGATCGCAGAAGTGCAAGATTTCTGGCACCAACACATGCCCCCCCTTTTCTTTCGCCCATTCCTTTTTTCACAGCCGTGGGCGATATCCGCGGCTCCCCGAGGCATCGGGCCAGGGGAGGCGCGGCCAATTTCTCCCCGAAGGTTAACCCCGGCAGCGAGCGAGGGCGTATGTTCGGCAGCCCGTCTCCTCTTGTTTTTTTGTCTCGTTTTGTTCTTGGTCGGGTTCTCAGCGCGCATATATGTGGTCGGAATGGCTCTGCTTGGATTTCGCACTACAACGCTCAGAATCATGGGTTCTCACGTCAGCAACGTCGCCACGTCTGTCATCTCATCACCTCGGACCTCCTGGATGCCAGTAGGGACCCACACAGCAAGTTCGCCATCGTCGCCGGGGACATTAACTTCGGTTTGCAGCGGCCGACGCCGCTCAGTTCGGTTCTCCAACTGACGAGCATATCGCTGCCCCCATTCTCCCCCAAGTGCTGGGCGCTCCAGACCGGCGAGGGCTCATCCGCAAGCAGGTCGAATTCCAACTTGAAGCTCCTACCCGTGATCACGCTGGTGTTCGTAATCCCTCATGTGTTGATCGTCTCTTCGGCTCGGCCCCCGGGCGGTTTTGCCTCGGACGATCGCGGGGGGAGGGGCGGCTGGGCTGCCAGAACAACTACGCGCCAAACAAATCTCTGACCATGCTGCGTCACGTGCGACTCTCGTCACTCGTAGACGGACACCAGAAGTTGCCATGCCCATCCCGAGGGATATATTTCGTTCTCAGGAGTGCCGTTGGCACATGCATCGCGCGCTCGCGGCCGCAGAAGATGATCGTCTTGGTGTTCCTTCAAACATACATGCTACAAAGTACTTCTGATAGATGCAGCCAGATACGCACGCAGCGCGCCGTTGATTCACGCGCCGCAGGCGTTCGATGCGAAATTCATCGCGATCTGCACCTGTGCTCGCGCAGTCCCTCGGCAGGATGCGCGTCTCGCCGAACGGAGCTGCACGCCCCACCCGCTGGCGCGAGTGCGCCTCGTGGCCCCCCCAGACGCGGGCACGGTGGACCTCGTTGCCGCTGGCCTTTGCTGCGCTCTCGGACTCGCTGCGCGCTGAAGTTGCACGGCGCCGTCGGCAGGCGGCCCCAGGAGGTCTCGACGCAGCTGGGGGTGGGCGGCGACAGATTCGGCTTCGAGGACGGGTGGCGGAAATGAAGAAAGCTTGTCAGACTTGGCCCCCCTGGCAAACGCGCCCCCCTTGCTGGAGTTCGGGCCCAGGGCCGACCGTTGAAAGAGCCTACCCGCGTCTTCAAAGCGCCCACCTTCCATTGGGCTTTAGTTTTCTTTAGAAAAGATGCGACGCCCTTCGATGCCGATGGCCGACACAGCTCGGATTTATCTTGAGGAGCCCCCCCCCCCCGCCCCGAAGTCACGTGCCAGGCCCCCCCCCCCCATCCCGCCCTGCACCTCCGGGAAAGGTATCTCAAGCGTCAAACCGACTCTGGCCCAGGGCCTGACCGCGTCAGGCACGCTACGTGGCAGCATGCTCCTCTAGGATCCCCCGTCCGGTTCGACAGCCTGCAGTGGATCCTGGGCGGGCGCGCGCTCAGCTCCAACCCCAACGAACTGCTTGGGGCTTTCATCCAAACAGGCACGGAAGCAGGCGACAATGAAGCCGTTTTTCGGGACGTAGGTGGCGTTCGTCCCATGGGTCTCAAAAACACGGGCTGCAAGGTCTTGACTGAGGTTTGCTGCTGGGAGCCCTCTCGACGGGTCTCGACTCGAAGCAGCGTGGTTTCGTTTCTGGCAAAACTTTTGCACCGACATCGTGGACCTGGACACGCATGCCCGCGCGTTCTCCATGGGACCGAGGGGCTCGCTTCCGCTGCTAATAGGTTTTGATGTCGGCCAGGCGTTCCCGAGCTTGTGCCAGCGCTGGCTGACGCCGGTTCTACTGGTGCCCGGCCTTTCTCCTCCTCTCCGTTGGTTCTGCTCGGCCATCTAAGAGAAGGGCACATGTTGCGGCAGCTTGGGGGGGGCATCACGCACAACAGGTATGTCATCACCGCTGGCATTATTCAAGGTTGCCCTGTTTCGGGACTACTCTTAGCATTGTTCTCGATCCTTTCCCCAAAGAGTCCCGCTCGGTCGTTGAGGACGCAGGCCGTGGTCTCACGCGCGCGTGCGCGGACGATATCGGCATGGCTTTAAAGTGCGACTTGGCGTTCAGCGAGATCGCCTCTGTCTTTCGGAAGGCGAAGGAGGATGCTCACCTTTGCCTCGAGATTCCCAAGTGCCACATCGCCCCGCCCATTGGCATTGGCTCCCCCCAGAGCATCCATATTCACCGCAAGTGGCTCTCCAGGAACCTCAGAGGTTGGGACTCTATGGGCGTCTCGGGTAAGCTCAACTACTTAGGCATGCACTTGGCACCTGATGTTATATGGGGACTCGCGGCACGAACCATGTAGTAAATACCAGACGCGCTGTGCGCAGATCGCTGCTGGTGGCGGTTCTCGGGTCCGCCTCAGCTCAGGAAGACAGAGTACCAGCAGCTAGCACGCCTTTTTAAGACGCCGTTCAGATGTTGGAAAGAATGCCGACTGGCACTGCACCAAGGACTGGGGTGGACCCCAAACTTCTTCTCTTTTTGCCTTCTGTCTTGCCTCTCTGATCCGTGCCAGCCTGTGCATCCTCCCCCAGTGACGCGAGTGCGTGGAAGTTCTAGAAGAAACCGCGTGGGCGGAGCTCCCGGTCCTATCCCTCGTTGCGGGTTGCTCTGGTGGCGAAGGCGGCCACCGTTGGTGCCCGACTTTCTGGCTCTCCCGTCCCCTCGCTCAGAATCTTTCAGCAAGCCGCCCGAGGATTTCCATATTCCCCTTCTTTCAGGATCCCTGGTGGGAAGGCCACGCAAGCCCTTCGTGATCATGTCGCTGCGAACCCTCTTCTTCTTCCTTGCAAAGCTCTCCATTCCCAACGTCTCCTGTACTCCAGCCTCGTGTCCTCCATCTTCCCCGATACCCTCATCACCAGTTTCGGTGTCCGACTCAGAGGTGGATGTCCTGAAAGCTTGGCCGATCTTGAATTGATCGACTGGACTCCTATGTTGTTCTTCCATTAGTTCCCTCCTCTGTGTTGTTCTTCCATTATTTCCCTCCCCCCTTGCTGGCGGGCTGCAGCGATCAAAACTGTCGCCGCCGCGTGGACCTCGGACGATCGATGTCAGACAAAAGGCTCCTTGCATGTTAGGATGCCGCGCGTGTGCGGGTCGTTTCTGGCATTGTTGGGGGCGTCCTAGATCTTGCAGACTCCTGACTGACGTTGCCAGGCGCCCTCTCAACCATCGTCCTCTTGCTCGTTTCGGAGTCCTCTCCCCCTCCTTTGCCTCGTTCGCCAGCCCTGTCTCTGCCCACTGTCTGTCCAACCTTCTGCACTCTGTAGTATCTTCTTCAGCCCCCGTCCTTTCACCCGACCAGAGTGCGGGTGTGGTCAGGGCAGTGCGTTCTCAGTATGCGCGGCCAACGCGCAGCGGCAACATCTGTGGAACATGAGCATCAGGCGCGCCCACGGCCACGCCCGAGGAGGAGGAGGAGGGAACCGAGGAGGAATGGGGGAGGGGGAAGGGGGGAGGAGGAGGAGGAGGGAGGAGGAGGAGGAGGAGGAGGAGGAAGAGGAGGAGGAGGAGGAGGAGGAGGAGGAGGAGGAGGAGGGAGAGGGGGAGGACCTCCCATCTCCCCTTCTCCCCCGTCCTGCCTGTGGTCGTGGTGGTGGAACGTGGCCCCGCCCAAGTGGCAAGTGGCTCCTCCTCAGAAGTTTGCGGAATTTATCTTTCGCTCCTTTCCCCCTTTTTTGGACCTCCTCGGAGGCCTTCGTCGCCGCCGCTGGATTCGCCGCGAAATTCTGGTCAGAGCGCGCCCCAAGAGAGGGCCGTGGAGCAGCGGTATCGGTACCTTTTTGGTTTCCCTACGGTTTCGAGCCTTATCTGAAGCCGCAGACGGCCAAACCGCTTTCTGAAAAGTCCTGCCCCCTCTCACTTCCCCCCTCGGCGCGCCGCCGAGTTGCCGAGGTGGGTTCACCACCAAGGGGGGATCACCACCTCTTCGGGGGAGAGGACCGCGCTGGACCCCAAGGGCCCCCAGGAACTCCCGAAGACGCCCAGAAACGCTCACGGCCTCCTCGGTCCTCGATCCTTCGTCCTCGTAGACCCTCGACTTCCAGATGGAGGTGGTGCCTCCCTCCCCGCAGTGATGACCCCCATGGCACTGCCCTGAGGGTGTCCACGGTTCGGCCGACCTGGCTACGCCGGCATGACATCGGGTCGGATCGTTCGGTTGGTTGTGTCGTTCCACGTCGACGCGCCCCCCTTTCAGGCTGCCTGTGGCATGTGTTCTTGCCGGTTTTTCTGTGGTCTGGGTCTCGCGGTCGGTTCGGTCGGGTTGCGGCTGCGCTGTCGCCGTGCGAGGCCTTGCTACACTCAGGTCTGCAGGTCCACCCTGCCAGGTCGTCATGCGCCGTCATGGTGACAACAAATTATCGCCCGGATGGCGATTCCCGATCGGATTTCAGGACCCAGGCACCTCGCCCCCTTCTCTTTTGCTGCTTGCGCAGGAGGAGCAGGATGCGGAGTAGAAACGGAAAAAGGAGGGGGAGGAGGAGGAGGAGGAGGAGGAGGAGGAGGAGGAGGAGGAGGAGGAGGAGAAGGACGAGGGGAGGAGGGTGCCCTTGAGTCGTTTCTATCACGCTTCGAGTCCTCTGCATGGCCAGAGCCCTGGCCGCCCTCTGAGGAGCCTCGCGTCCTCTACCCGTGCTTCTGCAGTGAGCTCGGTTCCTGCAGACCTGTGTGTGCAGGTGCCGTGTGATGTGCCGTGGTGGAGCAAATCTCCCCCCCATCATAGCTGGCGCTGGCGTTGCCGATGACGGTGGCGTTTCTAGAGGCGCCTTCTCCCCTGCCCGTGGAGGCCTTCCTTTCCATTGCACTCTTCCACAATGTGGTGCGTGAGGCCCGCCACGGCATCCGCCACATGCGATTCTCCCCCGCGACCGGATGCCGGGGCTAGGGCGGGCTCGCCTCCAGCAGCTTGTGCGGAGGGACCCAGGGGTCAGGTGGGAAAGGGCGATTTTGATGCACTCACAGAGGCAGAAGAAACCTTGAAAGACCGTGCGCCCGCGGGGCGGGCAAATCGTGCCCCCCCCCCGCCGGGCACTCGCAGAGTACCGAAAACCATGCAGGGCCCCCCCCAGTGCACTCACTCAGGCGTAGCATGACAGGATCGTGTGGGGAAAGCCCTGGGCCAAGGTTCCCCACTTGAGTTTGCCTACTGCAGGTCGGCTTTTTGCGGAGTTCTGAGCCGGCTTCTTCCGCGCCTTGCCGTTCTCTCTGTGTTCACCTGTGGTCGTTCTGACATTATCTGTCCTCTCCGGTGGTGAAAACACTTGGGTTCCTAACGTCCCAGAGCGGGACAGACGTAAAAACACATAGGTTCCTAAGGCCCCAGAGCGGGACGGCGTATGCCCTTCCCCCTTCGGCGCGTCCCCTGGCTCGTCCTCTGTCGCGTTCCCTGGCTTGTCCCCTGGCGCTTTCCCTGCCTGTTCCGCGACGCGTCCCTTGCCACGTTCCTTGATACGTCTCTCGGCGCAGTTCGTAGTGCGCCCCTGGCACATTCCGTGGCGTGTCCATGCGCCTTGCGCCCCGTGTCGTCTCGGCCCGCTTCGGAACTGAGTCGGATCGTGAGCTCGAGCTGATTGAGCGTCCCACACGCTTCGACTGAAACCGGTTCTGGTCCATCTATGTGCCCAGGCAGCTCGAACTTTAGGTCGAGATCAGTTCGGTCAGCATTCGGATGCCAAGGGCGACTTGATCCACAACGCTTTAGAGCACAACGCAATTCATTGCGGCATGGCACATCTCGTTTCAGCACAGCTCAGCACAGTCTTTGGCACGGTACAAGACGATCGATATACCTTCACCAGTGCAGTTGCCTGTCGCCCAATCAGATGTCTTGAAAACGTAGCCATGCTGCGCTTCTCTAAATTGCTTTCCGGGTTCGTGGGTCGATCATGTTCTCTGTATGGGGGGCAGGATGTGTCCCCCCGTTCTGCTTTGAAGATCGCCCGTGTCTTTACTGTCCGTTGGCGGGATCGCCCTCTTGAAGGGCAGCGGACTTCATCATCTCCGTGTTCGTGTTGTTGCTCTGGTCTTCTCTTCTGGATCGTCTTCCTTCCCCTGTCCGCCCTTCCTCGGCTGGCCAGTCGTGCCTCCGCCGCCTCCTCATCCTCCGCGCTCCTCCTCCAGGCTCCTCTTCCTCCTCCTCCTCCTCCTCCTCCTCCTCCTCCTCCTCCTCCTCGTGTTCCTCCTCCTCCTCCTCCTCGTACTCCTCCTCCTCCTCCTTCTCCTCCTCGTACTCCTCCTCCTCCTCCTCCTCCTCGTCCTCCTCCTCCTCCTCGTCCTCCTGCTCCGCGAGGAGTCTTCTACAGGGCCCTGGCGAAGACGTCGGCCTCCGCGTCCACGCCTGCCCCGCCGTTCTACCCGCTGGCAGGAGCGCTGCCAGCTTTTGCGGGGCTGGCCTGGGGGGCGAGGGTTGTAGAGGAACGAGCAATGACATAAACATACAGACCCGAAGGTCCGCGTGGATTTCTCGGATCGGCGCTGGACCCCCGAAGGAGGAGAGTGAGGAGAAGGACGAGGAGGAGGAGGAGGAGGAGGAGGAGGAGGTTCCATCCATCAGGCGCCTCAGCAGCAACGACCCGCCGCCCACTGATACGACATTCCTGCAGCAGCTGGGCGTGACGATCGAGATCGCTGGGCCCCTCTTGGTGGGCCGCCGCAAATATCACATGAAGGCGCTTGCAGCACCGAGCCGCAGCGGCTCCGACTAGAAGCAGGCCCTCGTCAAGACCACCCCGGTCCTCCTCCGCTCCGAAGCGATCCGCACCGCGGACCCGGGCCGCACGAAGAAGATCATAGCGACGTACGTTCTGACAGCCTAGTTCCAGGAGCGTGTGCCCTCCACGTCCATGCGCGAGGTCGTGCGGGACGCCCTGGATCATTGAGGATAAAAGAACCCCTAACCCTAATAGCACACTGAAGTCGTGGCCTCACTGAGGTCCCCATCGGCATTAGGGGTAATCTTTCTGGGCGGTATGGCCTGCCACAGCTGCAGGCAAGACCTTTGTCCCTATAATGTTTTGGGCCCTCCTGACGTAGGTCCCCTCCCAAAGGCTAAGGGGCCCTTTTTGGGGTTCATCACTGGAGGAGCACACGCACGGGCACTGCGGCAAGGACCGCCGCCGTGAGCGCCCGCGCCCGCGCAGCCCCACGCCCGGACCCAGCGGCGGGAGCAGCAGGCGGGCGCGCCGTGAGCGCGGCGCGCGGCGCGGACGCGCCCGACCACATCTGGCCTGCGGGCGAGGAGAGCCTGGGCGGCGCCGTGAGCGGAGGAGCGGCGGGCGAAGCAGGGGCCGCGGCCTCGCCAACGACGACAGTGCCCTACCCGACGGACCAGCCTCCGGGGCACAGAGTGGGGGACGCGGTGGACGGTTGGAGTCGGTCCCAGCGCAAGCGGGCCGTGGGCCGTGTCACCAACCACCATGCCACGGACCAGTCCGACGGCAGCTTCCACCGCCTGGCGGGAAGCTGCGGGTCAAGGTGCCGCATCATCCCCGAGCTCATCGAATCCGCCCTCCCGCCAGCCCAGGCGAAGCGGGCTTCGGCGCCGCGTGGGGGCCAGGACCCGCGCGCAGACCCATCCGCCAGAGGTGAAGAACACGGGGGCCGCCAGCGCAGCCGTGGCAGCGCCATCCCAGCGCCTGGGGCCCCAGCAGGGAGACGGCCCCGGCAGGGCCGGGCCCACGACCCTCGAGCTCAAGCTGAGCCAGCTGGTGGAGGCGCTGGAGGAACTGGGCGACGCCGGGGGGGCGGCAAAGGATCGAGAGCACCTCATTGAAGCCCAGCAGCAGAGGCGCGCGGACCAACGGTGGCAGAAGCTCCCCCTGATGCCGCGGCGGCCGCCCCAGCTGGTGAGACTCCTGCCTTTTAATCTGACGCCGAGGGGGCAGACCTGGGGAGCTCGCCAGATGAAGCTCTCGGCTTCAGTGAGCTCCTGGCGGAGGCCGCCAGGGCCTGCCAGGGCGGCCGCACCGGGGCCCCCGCCGATGGGCCAGGAGGCCAAGCCCAGGCCCGAGCCAGGCAGACAGACTGCGGAGCGCGCCCCGCTGCCCATGCCCCTGCCCTCCTGCGCAGGCACGGTGGCGCGGCCGGATCAGAAGGGCCGCCTGGCGGATGAGAGCCATTGGGCGCGGCTCCGAACGGATTGGCCGGCTCGACCCAGGCTGGCGCACTTGCAAGACACGCTCCTCCCAGGGTGGCGCCTGGCGGCTGGGCCAGTGGCAGACCTCAGCGCGCAGGGGGCCACATTGCCCGAAGTTCGGGCGAGGGGCCACCTCATCCTGCAGGGCGCCCTCACGCGCGATGCAACCTGGGTGATGGTCGCGTGCGGGTTCTGCGGCGCCTCGCTGGAGACCGAGGCCCACCTGGAGCAGTGCCTCCTGGCTGCAGCGGTGCTGGGGCGCGCGGAGCCGACGGGTGTGGGCTGGGCGCGCAGCCCCCTCACGGCCGCGGAGGCACGCCGGCTGGAGGCGGCCGCAAAGGCGGCCGCGCGGCCCCCCCCTGTATGGCCAGAGCGGGGCAGCGAGGCACAATCACATAGCGGCCGAGTAAGTGGCCTCCCTCCGGCTTCTGTTTCCTGGTCCTCCTGCCCTCCCCGGGCGCCGTCGGGGGCTTCTGACGGCTGGCTCGGGCGCGTCCGGGGCTTCTGCCATTCCTGCTTTATCACCCCGCTCTGGCGAGGTCGCCTGCCGCGCAGCCACCCGCTCCAAGCGGGGCTGCCAGAGGCGACCTTCCGAGTCGGCCTGGCGTCGGGGGGGGGCATCGGGGGACCCCCTTCCCAGGGGGCTGGTAAGCAGGGGCTCTCCGCGTCAGCGTCGGGCGTTGCACGCCACGCCCCCTGGCCGCGGGGAGGCGGGCTGGGCGCCAGGGGGGTGCGCCTCTCGCGAGCGGAAGGAAGGAAATAGGATGGGAAGAGGCGGAGGAGGATGAGGAGGAGAAGAGGAGGAGGAGGAGAAGAGGAGGAGGAGGGGGAGGAGGAGGTTGAAGACGAAAAGGAAGAGGAGGAGGAGGAGGAGGAGGAGGAGGAGGGGGAGGAGGAGGTGGCGGGCGGGAGCAGGAAAGAGACATGTGAGCACGAAGGGGCGAGGAGGCGGATGAAGAGGAGGGGGAAATGGGCGCGCAGGAGAATGAGGAGGGGGTCGGGAGCGGGGACGCGAGGACCAAGCGGAGGAGAGGGAGTATGAGAGATGGCGGTGGAGGCAGGAGGGGGAGGAGGCAGGAGTAGGTGGAGGGACGAAGAGAATACATCGGAGGAGGAGGACGATGATGATGATGATGATGAGGAGGAGGAGGAGGAGGAGGAGGATCAGGAGGAGGAGGGGGAAGAGGCGCTTATATGCCATCATGTGCCATGCTACGCGCTGCTATATTACGCTATGGCACAGTGGTTTGGCACGCCATGCTTTGCAAGTCCGTGCCATGCCAGGCAATGCTATGACACTGCCGTAATGATACGCAATGCTATGCTATTCTCTGCCACGATGCGCTGTGCAACCATCATGTCACGCTTTGATGTGCGGTGCTATTCCATTCCATGTTGGGCCATGACTTGTGTGGCAGGCCAGGCCTCGCTACACTATGTGCTGCATTGTGTTGCGTCCCTATACGTAGCGCATTTGCGCCTTCAAAACATAACATCCAGTACACCGCATGAGTGCGATATTGCCCTTGGGCCCGGAACGGGTCTCCGAAGGCCGAAACCTGAAGTCACGAAAGACGTACGTGCCTCCTTCGGGAGGGCTCACTGGTACCCGTGACACGCGCGTCGTCTTTCCAGCTGCGCGTGCGATGCCATCGCCTTTGGCAGGAAAGCCTGGCACTCCTACAGCACTTACACGTGCTGAAAGGGGGCGTCCGACTGGCGTGACGCTGACATCGTGTGCCCTCCCCGGTTGCGGCCAGAGATGCTTCTGCGGCGTGTCGCGCCGCTGGTGCTGGCCCACCACGCTTCGGCGCGACACGCTGACTACGTCTCAGCCCGCGGGCATCAACGTCCGCTGTCTTGCCCCGCGGGGCGGAGCGACACGCTGTCCGCTCGCGGGGGCAGAGCGTGTCGCCTGGGCCGCAGCCGCGACACGCCGCGTAAACGCTCCTGACCGTATTGGTTTTGTTCCTCTCTGGCTACCCCTCCCCTTGCCCTCTCTTTTGTCAGGGGCTCTGGGGCCATTAGATGTCAGATGAAGGGCAACTCGCGACCTGGTCAGACTGCCGCACTGGCCGACACCATCGGGCCACGCGCACCTCGCTCCAATGGGCGCGAGCACCTTCGGGATCAAACGCCGAAGGTTTCGGTGGGGACCACTCGAAGCTGAGGATCCTGTGGCAGGCTGTTTTTAATCCCAGGACTTCTTGAGGGTCGGGGACGACGTCGGGGTGGTGTGGTGTATACTTGTTTCCCCGCTGTCCCGGGAAAACAGCGAAACATGTATACACCAGCATCCCGTGCACACCAGGATACGCTTTCCTGTGCAAGTGTCAGTGAGGGGATGGAACAAGCGCCAGCGCATAGAGTATAGAGTTCCGCTCCCTAAAACAATTGGTCCTCTCCGGCTACCCCTCCCCTTGCCCACGAGATTGTAGTGGCCTCCGGCCAGTGCCGCCGATCCGGGGCCCTCCTGATGCGTGTGGGAATGGACGATGACGACGACAACGGACGACCAACCGTCGACGAGCGGGATAAAGTTACTAAGACGACTGACGAACGGGTTAACGACGACGATCGACGACGACGGTGACGATCATGGCGACGACGACGACGACGACGACGACGACGAGGCTACCCCTCCTCCTCCTCCTCCTCCTCCTCCTCCTCCTCCTGCTCCTCCTCCTCCTCCTCCTCCTCCTCCTCCTCCTCCTCCTCCTCCTCCTCCCCTACCCTTGCCCACGAGATTTCACCGTGAGCAAGGGCATCCTGGGGCGGACCCAGGCGCCGCTGTCGGAGCTGCCAGGCGTGCCCCCGTGCGCCCTGGTTCGGCCCCGCCTCCGCGCCGGGGTTTGACCTCTCGAGATCGGCGAGGAGGAGGATCGGGCTGAACGAAAGGGGGGGGATAGGGAAAGGGGGGGGTACGAAATCTGCTGCATGCAGCTGGTCTCGGCCCCGCCGCCGGGCCAATTCCTCGTTACATGGCTCGGCGCCAGGAGGCGCCGTGAAAATCAGCTACGTGAGCTGATTCTCAACCACCCCCTTTGCTATCCCCCCCCTTCGCCCGGCCCGGGAGGAGGAGGAGGAGTGGGAGGATCGAGGGGGAGGACCGAGGACGAGGAGAAAGAGGATCTGGGAGGAGGATCGAGGAGAAGGAGGATCGAGGAGGAGGAGGAGGCCCGAGGAGGACCGAGGAGGAGGAGGAGGAGGAGGAGGAGGAGGAGGAGGAGGATCGAAGAGCATGAGGAGGAGAGCGAAGGCTCAAGGAGACTCGATGAGGACCGCTGAGGGGGAGGATCGAGGAGGCCTCCAGTTTGCCGAGGGCTGTCTGGGCCGGTCAATGTCCGGCCGGTTCTGGAGGGGGGGGGCGAATGTGGGTCGGGAGTGGACAGAACCCCCACCTTGACACGTCGATTAGTGAATTGTTTGTTTTTGGTTCTCGAGACGGCACCACGACCGTCATTTTACAGGCCTGCGCCCGCCAGGGTTGGGCCCGAGGTCGTTGTTACCAAACTACGTTTTTGCCAAAGGGAGTGACGGCCATCCCCGAGAGGGCGCTTTCTCGCACGGGACTAGGACGAGGAATCAATCCGTTCCAGGGCGTTCAGGAACGCTCTTAGACTGTTTGGAAACGCTCTGAGACGGCCGCGATGCCAGCGCCACCAGATCTCAGAGATTCTCGATGGACCCCCTCCCGAAGTTAACCTCGTCCTGGCTTCGTCTCGAATTCGGCTGGCCCGAGGTGGCAAACGGCATGAAAGACGAGGAGTGGGAGGAGGAAGAGCAGCAGAAGGAGCAGCAGGAGAATGAGGAGGAGGAGGATGAGGAGGAGGAGGAGGAGGAGGAGGAAACGGAGGAGGAAAAGGAAGACTAGGAGGAGAAGGAGGAGGGGGAGGAGGAGGTGGACGCGTTCCTCGCGGGAAGTTGGCCCTGGCAGGTTTTTCCCGCTTTCGGGTCCCCAGGCGCCCGGCGGGCTCCGAGGCAGACGAAAGGACGATCGAGCTGGTCCTGGCGGGGGCACTCGGGTTTTCGGTCCGTTTCCATCAGGGCCCTGTTCCACCGCGGCGACGGGAGCTTCGTTCGACTGCGAAACAGGGAAGCAACGCGGCGGTAGCGGCCCCGACGGCCCCTGCCGCTGCCGCCCTTGCCTCCCGCCTCCCCCTCCCCAAGTCCGCGTTGCTCCTGTCGCCTTCTCGCTGGCGGCCCGGCGTCGTCGCTAATCGCAGGAGTCGCCGCGGTGCGTTTCAATTTGGCGGGCGCCACCCCGCGATTCGCCCGAGCAAGGAAACTTTCTCCTTCATCGCACGAGCCTCCTTTTTTGTGTCAATCGCAAGCTGACGTTACTCCTTCTCCTCCTCTTCCTCTTCCTCCTCCTACTGCTATTCGTGTTATTCCTCTGCCTGCTCATCCTCCTCTTCTTCCTCCTCCTCATCCTTTGTGTCCCAGTGGCGGTATTCAATCGCTCCGCTCACTCCGCCGGCCCATTTCGCATCACTGTTGGTTGGTGGTGCTGAGCTGCAGCAGAGTTCCGAAACGCGTCCAGACAGTTTAACAGGTTGCGGGAGGTGTTCAGGAGGCCTGACGGAGTGCAAGGTGGCCCTCGCGGAAAAAAGTCATTCCAGGTGTGGGGTGAAATATTGGTGGCCTCTTGGGCCGCCCAGTGCAGCCGGCAACCCGGCATCGCCAACATCGCTCCACAATTTTAACGTAATCAATGATTTCAGTGTCTCTGGGGCGAGTCGAGGTCCTCTTGGAACCGTCCTGGGGTGTCTTGGGCGCTCCTCGGGCCGTCCTGGGCCATCTTGGGTCTCCTGGGCGCCTGCTGGCGGCCGTGGGGGCGAACTTTCGAGGAAGGCTCGATGTGCCGGGTCGAATTCCCCCTCCTCGGGCGTTCCCGGGAGCTTTTGGGGCCCTATTGGGGGGACAGACCTCAGGGGCCGTATTGTTATTTCGTTTGGGCCGTCTGGGGCCCGTTCTCGGGGTCTCGTGGGCTGTCTTGGGGCGGTACTGGTGGTTTCTTAGGCCGTCGGTCAGCAAGCCGAAAAGGCGACGTCGCCAGCATCGTCCCAAAACCTCAACGATATGAATGATTTTAGTATCTCTGGGGCATGTCGAAGTCCTCTTGGGGCCCTCCTGGGGTGTTTGGGGCGTTTCTCGGGCCGTCTTGGGGCCAACTTGGACAATTTTGAAACATGTTTCGCCTGAGGCCATGGGGCCTGCAACCCATTTGGGGCCTCATTGGGGGTTCCAGGGGCACCCGAGGCCGCGACCAGGAGTTCCAGTTTCTATGATCCCGACCTGCCGGGACCTAGCTGGGACCCTGCCAGGATTTAGCCTGGGTGCTTCTCGTCCGGGGACCCCACGGCCCGCCACGCTCGCGCGAACCAGAAACAGCTTCAGACTCTTACCGGAGATTGTGAAGGCCTGACGGCCGGTGCCGCCGACCTTGAAAGACATCGACGACGACCAGGCGGGGGAGGAGGAGGAGCAGGAGGAGGAGGAGGAGGAGGAGGAGGAAGACGAGGAGGAGCAGGCAGTGAGAAGGAGGAGGAGGAGGAGGAAGAGGAGGAGGAGGAGGAGGAAAGGAGGAGGAGGCGGAGGAGGACCCCCCCTTCCTGGGACCCCCCCCCAAGGAGGAGGACCGGAGGAGGACCAGCGCGGGAGAGGGAGAGGTGAGGGGAGGGGGAGGAGGACCCCCAGGGACGGATGCGTATCTGTCCCCCCCCCCCTCCCCGGGCCACCACCCCCCCCACCTGGGGAGGAGGACCAGACGAGGACAGGAGGAGGACCAGCGTGGGAAAGGAGGACCCAGAGGCGATGCGAATCTGACCCCCCCCCACCCCCGGGACCCCCCCCCCGCCGGGGAAGGGACAAAGGGAAGGGGCTTCCTTTTGACGTGATTACGACGTGGGTCGATTTCCCTCAATCCCTGGATTCCTCCCCCCCGACGACGGGAGAGTGCTCTCTCCCGCCAGACGGACACCCCACACACGCCGACAGGGTCGGCGGATTCTAGCACGCCTCTGGCTGGTTGGGCTGGCGAATTTTGCATCACTCGTCTTTCCCAATCGTCGCGCCTGTCATTATTTCCCTTCTCGCTTCCCATCCTCTGTCGTGGGTTCCGACCCACTTGCGGTGATCCTCTCCATATGTGGGAGGATACCACGTGTGAGTCTAGTCTTGCTCATCGCGTCGCTCTCGATTTTCTGTTCACTGCCCCGGCGCCTTCTGAGCCCGTGGCACGCTTCCCACTCCATCCTCCTATCTCCTGCGCATTCCCATCATCCGTTGCCATATCTATTCGTCCCGACGCTGTTCGCAGCTCTGTGTCCCGACTGGCCTGGCGCGGACCCCACCGTCTGCCGTGTGAGTTTCATGATCCCACCGTGGGGCAATTCACACTTGTATCATGCTGTGGGTTTGGGCTGGTGCCCGCCGCCAGTGATATTCCCGCCAATGCCAGAGTGACGCTATCCAAGTATGTAGTCCGCGGCAGCTCCCAGCGTACCCATCATTGGCGTTCATGACAAAGTTCCCTTCGTGACGATCGTTCCATGCACTTGAAAAGCGGTGGCTCGAACATGTGAACACCAGCTTGGCTTATCTTCTCGTTCGTTGTTGAGCGATGCATGGCTGTCCGCACACATTCCGGGATACGTAACCAATGTGAACATGAATTCTTGGCACGTTGCTTCACAGTGACTTTCGAAAAGGACAAGCTGGGCCATCCACACGCGTACCCACGCCTAGTTGGAGCTGGGCCGAAGACCGACCAACATCAGCACCCATGCTGGTCAGAGACGACGAAGGCTTCCGCCGTGGCGCCTCAAGTGGCGACGACCAGCGCGGCCCTCGCGGCGGTGGAGAGGCAGTTCGATGTGGTACACACATATAGCTGGAGAAGGTCAGGCACAACACATATAGCTGGACAAGGTCAGGCACAACACATTGCGCTGCCCAATCACACATCATAGCTGGACAAGGTCAGGCACAACACACACACACACACATATATATATAGAGAGAGCATCATCTACACACTGTTGCAGTCTTCTATGTGTTTCCAAAGCTTCCTCGGGGAGGTGTTAAGGACACCCCCGGACTTATCGCTAGCACCGCACGGTTATTAACTAATTCCAGGGGCGGGATTCGCCGAACGATATCTTTAGCATCGCGCGACCTCAACACGAAAACGTTTGCGACCCGTTAGCTATCTTACGGTTGGCTCACGATTTTCCTCGCGATTGTCGTTTGGATATCGGTGAGCTTCGTCTGTCTGAGCGCTAAGCTATCGCAACAGCGCAGCCCAGGTTGCCTGGACCCGCGTGCGGGCCGCCTCTGCCGCGCTGCGACGTAAAACGTCTGAGCGCTGGGAATATTTAATTGCTGCTTGAGCAAGATGCGGAGCACTGAAAACTCGTCCGATAAACTAGGAACTGTGTTTTCAAAGCTGTCGCTTGCACTTCCTTGTCTTCTCCCGATGTGATCTCTATTACAACCCCGAATGACAAATGGATTTGCGTCGGCTTTCCTCAGGGGTGGTCCAGGGTATCGCCCCGCCCCCCCGCACAGAGCGTTATCTCAGCACATGGGAAAGCCGAACATGATTGGTTCACGCCAGTAGCTTAATGATAACAGCTCTTAGTGATAATAGTAGTAGTAGTAGTAGCAGCAGAAGAAGTAGTAGTAGTTGTTGTTGTAGCTGTAGTTGAAGTAGTAGTAGTAGTAGTAGTAGTAGTAGTAGTAGTAGTAGTAGTAGTAGTAGTAGTGGTAGTAGTAGTAGTAGTAGTGGTAGTAGCAGTAGTAGTAGTAGCAGTGGTAGTAGTAGTAGTAGTAGTAGTAGTAGTAGTGGTAGTATTAGCACTAGTAGTAGTAGTAGTAGTAGTAGTAGTAGTAGTAGAAGTAGTAGACGTAGTAGAAGTAGTAGTAGTAGTAGTAGTAGTAGTAGTAGTAGTAGTAGTAGTAGTCGTAGTAGTAGTAGTAGTCGTCGTCGTCGTAGTAGTACTAGTAGTAGTAGCAGTAGCAGTAGCAGTAGTAGTAGTAGTAGTAGTAGTAGTAGTAGTAGTAGTGGTAGTAGTCGTAGTCGCAGTAGCAGTGGTAGTGGTAGTGGTAGTGGTACCGGTTGGCGTAATCCCATCAGTATCAATAGACGTACAAGCGATCGTAGTAGTATTTTGTTGTCGTATTATTGGTGCGACTACTACTGGTATGAATCGCGGTAGGATAAAATAAAGTAGTTATGGCAGTACGTAGTAGTATTCGTAGTAGTAGTAGTAGTAGTAGCAGTATTCGTAGTAGTAGTAGCAGTAGTTCACATACAAGTAGTAGAGGTAGTAGTAGTAGTAGTAGTAGTAGTAGTAGTAGTCGTAGTAGTCGTAGTAGTCGTAGTAGTCGTAGTAATAGTAGTAATAGTAGTAATAGTAGTAATAGTAGTAATAGTAGTAGTCGTAGAACTACTAGTAGTCGTGGTAGGAGTCGCAGGCGTAGCAGTAGTAGACGTCGTAGTAGTAGTCGCAGTAGCAGTAGCAATCGTAGTAGCCGTAGTAGTAGTAGTAGTACTGGTAGTAATAATTCTAGTCATGAGAATAGATGTGGTCGTGGTAGTGGTAATAATACGACTACTACAGCTATCGCTTTTGCTGTTGCTCATAACAGTGCTACGCCGATTGCTACTGCGATATCTACTGCTTGCACGTCGGCTGCTTCTATCACTCTAGTACGACTTCGAGTGCAAGGTCCACTCCTGCCAGCCCTGCTGCGATGAACGCTGGAATTCTTACGCTTACTACTACGATTACCACCACTACTTCTACTAACACTACCAATTCAACAACTACTACTACCTACTACTACTACTACTACTACCACTACTAGTACTACTGCTGCTACTAGTACTACGACTATTACTACTACTGCTACTACTACTTTTACTTTTACTACTACTACTACTACTACTACTACTACTACTACTACTACTACTACTACTACTACTACTACTACTAGTACTACTACTGCGCTTATTACTACTCCGACTACTACTACTACTACTACTACCACTACTGCTACCACTGCTGGAACCCCAACGACTGCTAGTACTGCTACTTTTATTTCTACTACTACTACTACTACTACTACTACTACTACTACTACTACTACTGTCACTGCTGCGACTACTTGCGCAAACTACGGCTACTACTACCACTACGACTACTATTGTTACGACTACGTGTCGCACGTATTATTACTACTACTACTACTACTAATGCGACGACTACGACTCAGAATGCTTCTACTGCTACTACTAAGTAGTACGACTGCTCGGACTACGGCTACTAGTGCGATTGCGTCTGGTATTGCTGCGACTACTGCAGTCGCGCCTGTCTGTGCTACTATCAGAGTGTTTGTGCTATCGCAATCACAACTTGAACTGCTGCGATTACTAGGAGTAGTAGCCCCCCTACTGCTGGACCACTACTACTGTTACTCCGGTTCGTATCGCCACTAGTGATATACGTACTACTACAAGCTACCAATACTACAACTACTACTACGACGACTACTACTACTACTACTACTAAATGTATAGACTACTACTGCTTCTACTGACACTACCACGAAGTGGTACGATCACTAAAACTACTGCGACTGCTAAGTGCAGTAATTGCGACTTGGACTGCTACTACTACCGCTGCACCTCTTGTAGCAAGATTATCAGACTGCCAGTGCGGCTTGCATTTTCAGTAGTAGTTCTACGACTAGTAGTTGTGCTACTCGTACCGCTAGCAGCTCTACCAATACAGTCACTACTTGTAATCTTACGATTGCGATTCATACAAGTACTACGAGTAAGAGTATCACTACAACAAACTACTACTACTACTACTACTACTACTACTACTACTACTACTACTTCTACTAGTACTACTACTACTACTACTATCGCTACTGCTTCTCTTGATACTGGTCGTCTTACGCCGACCGCTGCCACTACCACTACCATTACTACTGCTACTACTACTACTACTACTACTACTGCTACGAATAAGAAGTGTTACCGCTAAGACACGGGCGGGAATTTGTTATGTTCTGCGTTCCAAGATGCTGAGGTCACGCTCTGTGCGAGAGGTGGAGTGACACCTTGGGATGGACCGCGCCCTAAGGCGGCCGACGCACATCCATTGCCAACTCGGGAGCCGAAGAAATGGAGAGGAAGGGA
>CAUYUJ010015823.1:183081-193081 GCA_963575745.1 Prorocentrum cordatum | reverse complement strand
AGGAGGTGTTATCCTTTTGCCAGAAGGGGGTGGGCTATCAACAATTCCCTCGGGTTGAATTCCCCTCCTTCCGTTGAGTTGTTGCTGAGCGCACTCGTTTCTCAAATTGCCGACGTGGCGAAGTATGGGATTTCACGTCGAGCGCGCGTGAGGGTATTATGATAGAGTCCGCTGCTGCTACTCAAGGTATATGCGCAGGTGCCGACACGCAGCTTCACAGGCACAAGGTTGGGCAGCAGCTGCCTGGATAGCGGACGGGCGCTCGTTCAAGACATCGCGAGGTTCTGCGACCAGAATTCCTATTGCCGTGCAGCAGTGGCGGGGACGGAGGGCGATGTCTTAGCAAAGCGGGGTTGTCGCTGGGCCTCCTTTCGTGGCCCAACCTTGGTGCATTCCTGTCAGCGTGAAGGACGGGTGGCAGTTTTTTTTCGGCACGGGCCCACGGGGCGCTCAACCTGCAGGGGGCGCGCTTCGCGCAGGGAGGCGCAGTGGAGAACCACGCCAAGAGACACCCTGGTTGCCTCCCGGGGTGCCCAGGGCTTCTCCGGTTTCGATGGTTTTGCAATTGGAAGCGCGACGTTCCCACGCCGAAAGTCGATGGACGCCTTGGGGTATCATGGTTGGGTTTCTTGTGGAAGGTTTCTTGTACTGTGCAACGCCTGTAGGGACTAGAGAGCAGGGCACTTGGGATGGCAGGGTCTTGTGCAGCATCCTTGATACATCGCGGGCTTCTTCCGAAACGAGCAATGCTCAAAGATGAATTGTCGGTGCTCTGTGCGGATGTCGTGGATCGACGGTGGACCCCCATTGGCGGCGCCTTCGCGCGCCAGGGAGTCCCGAAAATGTACGTTTATGCACTTGTGGCTCCTCTGAATGCTCTGTTCCCCCTCCTCCTCCTCCTCCTCCTCCTTCTTCTCCTCCTGCGCACTCACCGCTCCCCAGCGGGGCTCCAAGGCAAGCTCTTCCACAGAAGCACGAGCGTCACACATCCAGCAAAGATGGGGTGTTCCTCTGCAACTCCTTGAGTTCAGGAGCTGGTCATTAATCATGTGTGTTATTGCCAGGAGGTAAAACCACAGACACAAGTAATCATCGATCCACAGGAACAATGGGAAAGTATGTGGAGTGGAGGAGACGACGAAACTCCAGATAATCTGGGAAATATTTGAATCCTGGGATCCGTGACCATTTTTTTTCTGTGTGTGTGTGTCTGGGCCCCTTGATGTATGTTGTCTGGTCTTGTCCTCCAGACTCAGCCGTTTTGGCTCAGGGAAACACGGGGCGCGCCGGGAAGGTACTGGCCGGGGGTGGGGGGCCCGAAGTGTTCGCCGCTGCCGACCGAGGCCCACAGGGCCATGGGGACCGCGCTGAGCTCCCCCGTGGAGCTCATCCTGGCAGCGCGCAGCGGGGGGGGGCAGGCAGGGCTCGTTTTTTGTTCGACGCCTCCGGTCCGATTCGGTTCGATCTCGATGGCTTCCCATTTTTTGCGCTTCGATTCGGCTCCGGACTCCGGCGTGGGCTTCGACTTCTCAGCGGAGGCCCTTTGGCCTGCCGGTTTCCGCCGATTCGACTTTTCCTGACTCGGCTGCCGATTTCCGCCGACCCGATCCACTTCGATCGCCGAGCCGACTTCTCGATTCGATTCTGGGCTCTCCTGGGCAGGGCGTGGGGCTGGAGTTCTGATCTTTGAGGCTCTCCAGCGGCAGCCGGTGGGCCGACAGGACGGTGCCACGGCAACACGCCACGTGGAGCGCAGTGGCCAAATTTGAAGCCAGCGCAGGGCCAAGCAGAGCCGCAGCAGAGCTGAAGGAGAAAGAGGAGAAGGAGGAGGAGTTCGGCAACGAATCACGGGAGCCTGGTACTTAATCTTTTTTGTGTGTCTTTAGCGTCATGGGAGTCGACGAGATAGCGCCGATTTAGCATCGGTTAGCGTCGATTCGTGTCGAATTAGCGTCGATTGGCGTCGATTCGCAAGAGTCGGCAAGATGGTACGGGCGACTCCCATGAGTTGCCGCCGAAGATGCTGATCAGAAGTGCGGCGAGGCATGGCGAGAGGGACAACTGGCTGAGATGGCAGGAGGCTTCAAGGAAGTAGTCGCCGAAGAAGGTGGATTTCTTGGATCCGCGCTGCCCCCCCCCCCCCCCCTGGGCGGCGCCTCCGGCCGGCGCAGCCCCTGGCGCGCCCCGCCCGCCAGGGTGGGGCTCCCAGCGCGGATGCAAGCAGTCCGCGCGGAGCGCCAAAAGTTCATGTTGATGCCGTTGTTTCAAGGGCGCCCTCGAGGGCGCGAAGTTGTTCGCGCTTCGCGGTTCGGCTCCGATTCCTCCTCATCCTCCTCTTCTCCCCTTGGAGGCGGCGCGAGAGCGCGAAGTTATTTGCGCTTCGCTCAGCGCGAAGCGCGACGTTGGGAGCCCTTGTTGTTTCTTCTTCTAGAGATGGCAGGGGGGGGTCCAGGATGCGATCGGCCCCTTGAAGCTCGCGGGCCTCGGGTCTTCAGAGAGGCGGGGCAGCGCCCCCATCGCCCTGCCCCCCTCGCCTTGCCCCCCCCCCCCCCCGGTGCGCGCCGCCGAACATACGGGTGCAGCGGAAGGGCAGTCAGAGCTTCAGGTGCGCCGTTGCCGAGATGCAGGCGGCAATCACCAGCCGAATCCCGCCCCCCAGACTCAGGATCCCAGTTGCCTCGATACGCCCGTTTTGAAACGCAGCCACGTCCCGTGTTCAAGACGTCCGTATCAATACGTTGCGTATTGGCTCCACGTATTGGACCACGTTTTGGCGAACGTATCGGGTCAGACCTGCGTTTTCAGTCTACGTGTGGAGCTCCGTATCAATACGCTACGTGTCGCGTGTTGCGTATCGCGGCAGCTAAGCCAGGATTTCAGGACCTTCCCCGCCCCGCACGGTCAACCAGAGCAGAGTTTGCCAAGCCCATTCCGAGGCAGAGGGGCGTGGAGGTCGGGATTCGAGCGGCTGAGGCAAGGCCGAGTGTTGTGCGCAGACAGTTTTCGGAGGTAGTCCCAGCCAGCCTGAAGTCGGGCCTGTCCCTCCACAGTGGGAATATTCAAAAATAGTTTTTAAACAATCGTATGGGGATAATTTGTCCTTGGGATTGTTTTCTTTTTTTTTATATCAGTTTGGAGTATTGCTTGAATATTTTAATTTTTCGACGAAGATCCCCCTCTAGAGGGACAGGCCCGACCTAAAGCTAGCCTCGGCCTTGGGCTTTCCCAGCGCTCCACCCGGGCTGTCTGCGCCCCGGGGCTGGGCGCTGAGGCCACCTCGGCACACCGCTGGCACGGGGGCTATAGGAGAGCCTGGATTCTTATAGGCTTACGCCACACCGCCGACCCCTTTGCTTTTTTTGGGGGGGTCGTGGACCTCCAGAAGGAGCCCGGGAAGGGCCAGACCCCCCTGATGAGCTCGGGCCGGACGCCCCCCCCCCTAGCTCCCTCCAAATCGACCGGACCGGGCTCCGGGGGGAGGGGCCTGGGGAGGGGGAAGCACCTCACACGCCGATGATCCCCAAGGGGTCAGCGGACTTTGGAGGGCTAGGAAAACTTTGATTTTGGAGGGGTACCCTGATGCAGGGCTGGACCTGAACAGTGTGTTGGGTGATTTCGTGGGCCGTTTTCGGTTCGACTTCGTTTTGCGGTAAAGGCGGCTTCGAGACAAAAGAGAGGGACAACGAAAACAAAACGAAAACGCAGAACACCGTTTAGGTTCAGCCCTGCCCTGCTGTCCTTCACGTGTGGGCGTTCCACCCTGGGACGTGACGCTCTTTTTGGAAATATCTCCACGTGGGGCACTGGTGCCTCGGCGAAGGGGCTCCTGCTCTGGATGCGCACGCTCGTCGGGGGGCCCGTTGAGGCCAACAGGGGACTACAGTCGACCCGCCTAGTAGGGATGGGCAACCCTCCCAAGGGTATCCCTTGCATCCTTGCCTCCTTGGTCCATCCTCATCGACTTTCGCTGGCCAGCCTCGTTCGAAAATCGTGATCGTGGCCCTCCAAGGCACCTGCATCCTTACCGCGTGTCCTTATGATACGGGTTGACGGTGCCTCCAGGGGCCGTCTGTGCGCACCCTGCAGCCGAGCCTTGCCAGACGCAGGGCTGGCGCGTGAGCCACGAGGACGCACATGAGATGCGGTGCTCGAGCTCCTGGGCTGCCTGGTGGGTGCTCGATGGGCACGGCGGTTCCTTCGCCGCGGTCGACAGCGCCCCCGCGTTCGCCAGCGAGTTCCACGGCGATCTCGGCGATAGCTCCACCGCGCTGCCGCCGGACAGCCGCCTGGAGCAGGGGTTCGTCGCTGTCGACGAGCGCCTCCGCGAGAAGGTGGGTGCGGATCCGGGCCGGGCGTCCGGATCCACCGTCGTGGGCGCCTTGTGCCTGCGGCAGGGCGACGACTTCACGCTCAAGGTGTGCAACTGCGGCGACTGCCGCTGCATCGTCGTCAGAGGGCCATGTGAGGAGGAGGCCACGGCGCAAGCCGCCGCGATCAGGGTGCCGCGGCACGTCGGCGCCCTGGGCGACGATCCCGCCGCGGTGCGCAGAGGCGGCGACGGGCCAGAGTGCAGGTGGCCCCTGATCGCCGAGACCGTAGACCACAAGCCGAGCCTCTCAACGGAGAGGGCGAGGATCGAAGCAGCCGGCGGCACCGTCTCCGAGGAGGAGCCGCCGAGGGTCGACGGGCTTCTCGCCGTGAGCCGCGCCATCGGAGATTTCGAGTTCAAGGCTTGAGTCGGGCCTGTCCCTGCACAGGGGGAACATTCAAGAATAGTCAGAAGTATCTTTTAAAACAATTTTGGAGTATTTCTTATTATTTTTCTTTTGCCCAAAATCCGCCTGCAGGGGGACATGCCCGATCTAATTCAAGGCCGACGCTGGGAGGCCTGTTGAGGAGCAGAAGGTCTCCTGCATCCCGGACGTTTACGAGATCTCCGGACTTCAGAAAGGCACCATCATCGTCCTAGCTTGCGACGGCGTGTGGGACGTCATAAGCGGAAATGACCTGGCCACACTGGTACGGGATAGGTTGTCCGCCGACCCGGATTTGGACCTCGGCGATCTTGCCACCGAGGTCATCAATTTGTGTTTGACGAGGAACAGTCGCGACAATATCACTTGTATGATTGCGCAGCTTGTGGATGGATCGGACTGGGCTTCGATAGCGGACGAGATGAAGGGGTACGAGAAGCTCCTTCCAGAGGTGAAAGACGTCGTCGACGAGGACATCAGGGCGCAGTATACGAAATTCCTCGTCAGGTGCGAGTTCCAGCAGGATGTGCAAGTCTGCTCGCTGTGCGCAAAGTGGACACTCGGAATGAGCCAGTGCTCTTGCAAGCAGGTGAATTACTGCTGCAGGCAGTGCCAGAAAAAGGACTGGAAGAAGCACAAGGCCGTCTGTACAGCGCAGCTGGGGACGACCACCAAGACAGGAGGCACAGAGTGAGGCCCAGAGCGGTAGCTGCTCGTGGTGGCTACGCGCACTCGCCCAGATCTATTTTCAT
Organism: Prorocentrum cordatum; assembly: GCA_963575745.1. NCBI lineage: Eukaryota > Dinophyceae > Prorocentrales > Prorocentraceae > Prorocentrum > Prorocentrum cordatum. The sequence continues at coordinate 187,575 of CAUYUJ010015823.1, read as the reverse complement.
GTTTTTTATGATCTGGCCCATGCGGGTGCGACGCACTAACGTCGGATGTGATTCCACAACCAAGCTTTGGAGGGTCGGTCGAAGACGCTCTCTCGGCGAGTCACCAGCCGCCGCCCCCCTGTCTTTCTTTGGCATGGCCTGTGAGGCCGAACGTTAGGCTCAATTTTGGAAGAGCTGCTGGGCTGTGAGTTCCTCCAGCTGTTGCGGAAACCGCCGCGGGATCATTTAGGTGTGTCTGTGCGTGACGCATCTTAGGCTCCTCGGGTCAAGCCCGAGAGCTCTGTTGCCGCCGAGGACTTCGTGGGAGCCCCTCGGGCTGTGTAGGGGGTCTCGGGGGCCACCCTGCGGCACCTTGAGGTCCCTTGATCGCCATCCCTGGCCAGGAGCGACTGAGTGCCCACGCCAAAGAGGAGACCCCGAGGACGACTTCCAGAAGCCCAAGATGACCGAGGAAGGCTTGAGGTCGCCCCCAGACGTCCCAAAGAAACGCTCAAGTCGGCACTGGAGATCCCGAGGGGGGCACCGAGACAGCCCCAAGAGAGTACCAATATTGCTCCAAGAGGACCCGATAGCCCCCAGGCGGAGGACGACGATACGGAGGGCGGAGGGGAAGGACGACCAGACAAGTCAGCGACCTGGCGCCGTCTCAGGGAGGAGGCGCTCTGAGCCCCCAGGGTGCCGAGGTCTAACCCGCCCCTGGCCCGGCAGACTACCGGATCTGCCCCAGAGGACAAGAATGGTGGAGATGCAGGCGGCCCGCCTCTTCGAGTGCCCTCTCCCCAGTTCCTCGGGGACGCCTCCTCCCTCGAGCGCCGCCCCTCCCCAGAAGCAGCGCAACCCAACGGAAGGCAAACTCAGCCGCGCGAGAAGGTGCGCAATGCAGCCGGAAGTCCGATGTATGAGGCAGCGCAAGACGATATGATGGCGTGCAAGACGCGGAAATGTGCTGCAACAGCAAAAGAGTGCGAGGTGCCATACTGCAAGCGAGGCAAAGTGAGACCATGTAGCGCCAATCAAAGCAATTCAACATGAGCCAAAACGATAAAAGAGGCAGCACACTGAATAAGTCAACTCGATCCCGAACACATCATATTTTGACAGCGCGATACAAAGCAAGGACAGTGATGAGTTAACAATGCTGCGCTGCACTGCACTGCTCTGCAAACATACGCAGTATGAAGCGTAGCGAAGTGCCGCAACATGATGTTATTCCTACTCCTGTGTTGTCCCAGCACAGTGCCGTTGTTTATTTTCTTTTGGGAGGGGCTCGATCTGGGCCTCAGTTTTCCAGTATTGCACTGAGCGTGTCTTCCGCCGGTCTCGCCCCACTTGAAGATGTTGATGGGGGGTCGCGTTGGCATCAGGTTTGCATGGTGGCTGGCGGCAGCTGTGCCGTAGCGCAGCTCTGCCGGGGGCGCCCGCGCTGCTGTTCCGATGCATTTGCCGCGGAGGTCTCCCGAGGGACTGCGGGAGGCGATGGCCCCCGGCGTCCTCACCAGACCCTCGCGCGGCCCCCTTTTACTCGAGGCGGCCTTCGGAGCAGGCGCCCTCTCCTGGGACAGCCGGCCGTGCAGCGGCACTTGGAATCAAGCAGTGGCGAAGCGTCCTGGCTCGCGTATAGGCCCACCAGAGGATGTTCTAAGACCCTCTTGTGGTCTGCACGACATGTTCCAAGAGCATTTCTGGCCGAAACTATCTTTTTGTAGCACATCAGGTTTACGTTCTAAGAACATGGATTCTCCTTTCTAAAAACAGAACAGGATCTACCCCCCTCCCCCCCCCCGGCGTTATCACTCCCCCTTCCAGGTATGTAAATCATTTATGATTATGACCACATGTCCATCCTACATATGAATTTACACTATTCCAGGGGGGCCGGTATCCCCCCCTGAGGGTCCCTTGAAAAAAAACACTACGCGGTGACATTTTTTGTTCTACGATAGCACTTGTTCGCGAATCTCTTGCAAACAATGGGACGAAGTGCACACGCGCGCGTCGTCGCGCGCGCATGCCGAAATCCTTCAAAAACCCTCGATGCCGGACGGATTTCGCAATGGAGTTCAAAACAAACATACAAACACACAGGGTTTCGCAACACTGATTTGCTAAAACAGCTTCCGCGCGAGCTCTTGCGAAATCTGAAGATCGCAAAATGCTATTAAACGGGCCTCGTGCGCGCGCATGTCGAAATCTGTCGAACGCCCTTGCGCGTGTGCGCCGTCGCGAGAACCCTTTTTGCAAAAAATGGGACGAAGTGCAGACGCGCGCGTCGTCGCGCGCGTATGCCGAAAACCTTCAAAACCCATCGGTTTCGGAAGGATTTCAAGATCGTGTGTCCAAAAAACATACAAACACAAGGTTTCGCAACACGGATGTTCAACAAAAGCGTGCGCGCGCGCTCTTGCGTCGTCTTCGTCGTCGTCGTCGTCGTCGCCGTCCTCCCTCCTCCCGCGTCGTCGTCGTCGTCGTCGCCTACGTCGTCTTCTGTCTTTCCTCGTGTTCGTCGTCGTCGTCACCTTTGGCGTCGTGGTCGTTTCCGTCGTCGTTGTTGCCGTGGTCGTCCTTCCTCCTCCTCCCTCGTCGTAGTTGTCGTCCGTCGTCGGCATCTCGTCGTCGTCCCTCCTATTTCGTCGCCGTCGTCGTCGTCGCCGTTGTCGTCGTCGTCTTCCGTCCTCCCTCGTCGTTGTCGAAGTCGGCGCCGCCGTCCTTCCTCCTTCTTCGTCGTTCGCGTCGTCGCCGTCCTCCCTCCTCCCTCGTCGTTGTCGTCGTTGTCGTCGATGTCGCCGTCGTCGTCATTCCTCCTCCCTCGTCGTCGTCTTCGTTGGCGACGTCGTCGTCGTCTTCGTCGTCGTCGGCGTCGGCGTCGTTGTCGTCGTCGAAGTCGTCGGAGACGTCGTCGGTGTCGTTGCCGTCGCCGTCGTCGTCGTCGTCGTCGTCGGCGTCGTTGACGTCGTCGTCGTCGTCATCGTCGTCGGTGTAGTCGTTGTCGTCGTCGAAGTCGTTGGAGACGTCGTCGGTGTCGTCGTAGTCGGTGTCGGCGGCGCCGTCGTCGTCGTCGTCGTCGTTGTCGCTGTCGTCGTCGGCGTCAGTGTCGTGGCCAAGTGTCATGTGGTACGTACCGTCACGGTGTTGTCTTAAGAGGTCTTGCGACCAAGTTGCGGGTGGGAGGGTCGGATGTTTGCACGAGCAGTGGAGAGGACAGTTTCAAGACGGTCAAATATTATTTTCTCCACATAGGCTTGCCCTATAGGAGTCCTAGCTCAAACCCTACCAATTGGTCCGTTGCCCCCTCCCCTTGATTCCTATGGCTATGCCTATGCCGATGCCTATGCCTCCCCCCTAACTCCTTTGCTTACGCCTATGCCTATGCCTGCTTGCTTGCTTGCCTGCTTGCTTGCTTGCGCGCTTGCGCGCTTGCTTGCACGCTTGCTTGCTTGCCGCTGCGGATTCCCAGTATGCTTCATTCCTCTGGTTCCTTGGTTTGGGACGTCTAATCTATTTGGAGTCAACGCTGGCTGAGACTTGCGAGTCGAACATGTTGGGGTTCTGAGAACATGCCGTGGCAGGCCTATAGGAATGCTGGGACGGTCGGCCCCTGCTCCATGAGCGGGAATAGCTGAAAGCCCACTTTGTCAAAACATCGTGGCGGCGGGACAAGTCACGACCGGAGTTCTCGACCGCACACGCACGCGTGATCTTCAAGTCGGCAAGAGGTGTGGGGGTCCTGTGGCCCGAGGCGGGGCCCAAGGACGCCCGTCGTGATCTCTGCCCGCGACGGCCAGATGCCAGGGGCGTGGCCTCGGTCGGACGTGTGCGTCTTTCCTTCGGCGAGGACCCTCGAGGAGCAGCCTCGATCCGTTGGCGACAAGGCCACGCACGAAACCCGAAGAAGCACGGGGAGTGGGCGCCCGAGCCACGGCCAGGGGAGGAGGAGGAGGAGGAGGAGGAGGGAGGAGGAGGAGGGAGGAGGAGGAGGAGGAGGAGGAGGAGGAGGAGGGGGGAGGAGGAGGAGGAGGAGGAGGGGGAGGGGGATGTGGGCGGGGCAGGCGCTCGCGGGCTGGGCGCGGGGAGCTCCTGCCCCCGCGCGGCTCGACGGCAGCGGCGCCGCACCGTCGGCTGCGGAGGGGGCGCGGCCCGCGTGCGGGCGCAGCTCGACGGCGGGAAGTGCCGCGGCCCGACGGATGACGGGGCCGCCCCCGCCTCCCCCGGGGGCGGCCGGCGTCCGGCGCAGCCACGCGCACGGAGCTCCTGACCAAGTCCAGGCTAGTATCGGCACGAACGAAGTGTGTGCGGAAAGCATGGGTACAATGCCCAACAGCAGTTCCTGTTCATTTGGAACAGGACTCGCTGTCCGCGCGCCGCGGCCTGTGTCTGTTTGGGACAGAGGGCCGCCTGCCCGACAGCGGCTGCTGTTGGTTTGGGACAACACTTGTTGTTGGGCATCGTACCCATTCTTTCCGTACCCATTTCGGGCGTCCAAATCTAGGCCTTTCG
>CAUYUJ010015823.1:155581-178081 GCA_963575745.1 Prorocentrum cordatum | reverse complement strand
CTACAGCGACGCTTGCGGCCTTGAGCGCCACATCACCAGGTGCAGTTTCGACGCTGCGCTGGCCGACGCCGCCGTCCGCTTTGTGGCCCAGGTCCTCCCAGTATGATGTTTTGTCGTTGCTCTTCGGTTCGTCCTGCGTCGCACGCGATCGGAGCATTGCGCGCCCGAGCGGAGCGACACGTCCCCGGCCAGCGCTGCGCTGCCGAATGCCGCCGTGTTGCCCCGAGCTTGTGGGGCCCCCGCGTGCGACCAGCGAAAGGGCTAAGGAGGAGGCCCCCATCTCGGATCCCCGACCTCGATCTTCCTCGATTCTCTCCCCCCCCCTTGGGTCCCTGGTCGCGGATCCTCCTCGATCCTTCCTCTCCCCCTCGTCCTCCCCTCCTCGCAGGGGGGGCTCCCGCCCTCGGCGGGGGCGCTGCGGTGCAGTGGCGCCGCTGCGGCCCGATGGGGGCGCGCCGAAGGCCTCTCTCGGCCGCCCAGTGTTGGCCGCGTGAAGCCGCGTGCAATTCCTCCCAGGGGGGGGCGGGCGGATTGGTCAGATTGAAGTGGGCGCGGAAAAGATGGGTACGAAGACTCAGGGGAGGAAAAGGTGCCCATGCCATTACCCTTCTTCCGTTGCAGCCTTTTTGGGCCTACCGGGAGGCCCTCGTCGCCAGCGCGCTGGCTTCGCCTAGAAGTTCTGGTCAGAACGCGCCCCGGGAGAGGTCCGGGGAGTAGCGGTATCGGTACCTCTTGGTTTCCCCATGGACGGGGATGTCTCGTGGGCACAGGAACGCATGGGTGCGAAGACCGACCGCACGTGCTTAGTCATCCTGAACCGGGTTCGCGGTCGGTGTCGCCGCGGACGTTGCCCATTGGAGGCAGGCAGTCGCCTGCCCAGCAGCGGCCGCTGTCGGTTTGGGACAGCGCTTGTTGTCGGGCGTCGTGCCCATGGCCTCCGCACCCACGTCGGGCGTCCGAGGCAGACGCAGGCAGTCCGCGGTGTCATCCCCCGCAAGGCAGGCCGGCGGCTTGGTGTCTGGTGCCCGCAGTCGAGGGCGCTCGCGCTTTCTCTCTCTGCCGTCGCTGTCGGCGGGGATGCTTCGCGTCGCAGCATCGACGAGGTGCGACTGGCGCGTAGTCGCGGGGCGAGGCGACGCGCGACCCTGGGCGGGGGAAGGTTGCGCGTCGCGCTGTGCGAAGCCCGTGGCAAGAACAGCATGGTGCCGTCGGTGCCCACTGGGGCAGCGTCGTGACATACCGACGTCAACGTGATGCTCACCGGCATGGTCGGCTACACCACCAGTTGGAACGTCAAGCGGGCCCTCCTCGAGCAGCCAGCCTGGATGGACGAGCCAGCCGAGACGGCTGAGACTGCGTCGGGAGCTGAGGCGGCACGCCGGGCTGAAGGCGCGTGGAACGGGGCTGGCCCTTAGCAGTTGCCGTGTTCGCTTTGGCGCGTGCCCTCGACGACGACAGTTTTGAGTGCACCGCCTGTTACTCGCCCTCTTGCAAGGCGGGCTGCATCCGTTGGCCGATCGCGCACTGCGAGACGCCGAACAAGATCTCCAGCGGGCCCGGTCGACAACCTGCAGGGGGCATGCTGTACTTGGCCGGGTTGTGGGCCAGCCAGCCGCATGTTGTGATTTGCAGGTCGGTTGTATGTGCACGTGTCTGCAAGCGGCGAGGTTGGTGTGGACAGGACCCGGCAAGGACCCATGGTTCGAGTAGGGGATCGACTACCGAATTTTGTTACCCCAAGATCTTGTTTTTTCGTCGAAACCACGAAAGACATGACATCTTTTTTTGTATATTCGACGATGACATCAGTCTTGGAGGTGAATGAATTCTGTAATCGATCCCCTACTCGAGTGCTTGTCAGCAAGCGCGTACCTCCCGCACGAGGAGTGAGCACATCGAGATACTCAGGGGGGACTCGGGACCAGAGCGCTTGTATACAACGATGCTTGGCGCTTGGTTGCCAGGATGTGGTTTCGCCACCGTTCCACATCCAATTCCAATCCCTCCCCTCCTCCACCCTCCGCTCTGGTCATCTCTGTGACCTCCCCCCCCCCATACCCCTCCCGCGCCACGGCACCGGAGGCTGCCAGACGAGACCACCACCCCGACCACCTTCTCTCCCTCCCCTCCCGCCTCCTGCGTCTTCATTTAAGTCCATACAGGGGGGCTTTCGACGAAAAATAAAACAGATTCAAAACATATTCCAAAATGGTTAAACAAATATTCGAAAATAGTCCCCAGCCTATTTTGTTGACTATTTTTGGATATTTCCCCTTTAGGGGGACAGGCCCGATTTAAGTCTTCATCTTCCCTGCTTCTGGCAGGGTCTGGTGGAGCCGAACCCGCAGCTGCAGCGCCTCGGGTCGAGCCACCGCGGAACCGTTGTTGGCTGGAGACGCTGCCGCGCGCCTCAGTTCCTCCGCGCGGAGCGAAGGTCACAGAGGCCCTGCGTCCTCCCAGCTCCCCTCCTCGCCCTCGCCGCAGGAGGCGATTGTCGAGGACGTCTTCAACCTGCACGACCCAGGCTGGGATCAGGAGGAGGCTGAAGAGTCAGGGTGGGAGAAGGAGGAGGAGACATACATTCATAGTAATAACAATAGTAGCAGTAATACGAATATAAAGATCATGGGGAAGCCGAGGACAGAATCATATCAGGAATGGTAGCAGGAACATAATCAATACAAACTTGGAGGAAGAGGAAGAAGTCGAGGGGGAGTAGGAGGATCAGGTCCACGTGTGGGAGGGGAAACACAAACAGAAGCATTAAGACGACAAGGAGCAGGAGAGGCTTCAGGATCCGATCAGGCGGATGAGGAGGCGGGTGGTTAGGAGGTGGAGGAGGAGGCGGCGGATGCGGAGGAGGCTGCCCAAATGAGCGGAGGAGGAGGACAAGGCCCATTCACGGAAGCGGAGGAGGGGGAGGAGGAGGGGAGGCGTGGTGTAGGTTCTGCTGCCTGGCTCGACTCGACTCATCGCTTCGATGGTGAGTCCGACTCCACTGCCAGAGTGTATCGAATCGACATCCGCCGCTTCGGAGTCATGCTCCGCGGGCTCGTGGTTGATTGGAAATGCCACAACATGTAATTAGTTTGAAGTCGGGCATGTCCCTCTACAGGAGGGATAGCCAAGAATTGTCAACACATAGTCTGGGGGCAATGTTCCGTGCTCTTTTGAATCTGTTTGACGTGTTTGGTTATGTGTCCCAACCATCCCTTGGTTGGGTTCGCGTTTTGAATAGAGCAGTGGCGCCTCCACCTTCTTCTCATCCTCCTCCTTCTCTCCCCTCCCCGCTCTCCTATCGGCTCTCTCTTCTCGCATCCCTCTTGGGGGTTGCGAAGTGTGGAACTGTCGCCACTTTCGGTGGCTGCGGGGGGGGCCGCACAGTGGGGCCCCACGCGGACCCAAACGGGACCTCGCCATCCCTGGGGGGTTGCGAAGTGTGAAATTGTCGTCATGTTTGAGGGTTGCTGGGCGGGGAGCATAATGGAGCCCCACGTAGATTCAAACGACGGGACCTCGCCATCCCTGGGAAAGGCTGCGAAGTGTAAGCTTGTCCCCATGTTCGAGGCCTGCTGGGCGCGGAAGCACAATGGAGCCCCACGTAGATCTCCAAAAGACATCGCCATCCTTGGGGGGGCTGCGCAGTATAAACCTGTCCCCACTTTCGAGGCCTGCTGGGCGGGGAAGCACAATGGAGCCCACGTAGATCTCCAGAAGACCTCGCCATCCCTGGGGGGGCTGCGACGTGTGAAGCTGTCGCCACTTTCGAGGCGCCTGCGCGCGCTTGGTGCTTGCACTAAGACGTGCAGGGAGGAAGCGGCAAGCTAGGCCTTGACTTCTTCGTGCACTAGTAACGGGAGTTGCTTATTTTCCGAGGCGCCGCAGCAACGCGCGGCGGTGCGTTGGCCACGCAGGTGTTGAGCATGTCGGCACGGACAACACGACCTTTCAGTGTCTGGTTACGTGTCCGCCTATGTCAACTTACCTTGTCCATGCTCCATCATCTCGCTGCTTCTGCCGAGGTGATTGTTCTTCCACCCGATGCCTTCCTTTTGCTCCCCCTTCCCAGTACAATTCCTCCTGGCCATTTGTACCTCTGTTCTGCGAATCGCCACGTACACCCCGCACGGTATAGAGACCGATCGGACCACCCTAAGGGTGATAAGGAGGCGGGGGGGGCGGAGGGGGAGGCGGTCGATTTGCGATGGCTCTGGGTTTGGTGGTGGTTTGTTCAATGTTCCTATTGTCGCGCGCAGTTGCCAATGGTTCGATCGGCCTATATATCGAATGACATATTCAGGACAACCGTGCGTGCACATATATATATATATATGTATATATAACCATCGTTTTAGATATATGTATATAGTCATGTTCATGTAGACGAATTGTATATGCACACCATCATATTGTATGTCTATATTTGTATAAATGTATATCGATCGACATCTGTATACCGATATACCTTCATACGTCGGCCGATCTACATATGCCTATCGACATACCTATATGCATATGTATATGTATGTATTTATGTGTATGCATACATATATATACATATATATATATATATGTCTATGTATATGTGTGGTTTCCTCGGCCGACAAGTAGGTACACATATATATATATATATATATAAGTGTGGTTGTGTGTGTGCGTGTAATTTCGGACTTGCTTGTATACATATATAACGTGACATATTCGGATATATCTAAATGTATACCGGGGCCCGCAGTTATATATGTATATGGAAATGTGTACACCGATTGAACTATATATATGTGTATTTATATATATACATATACCATCGGGACAAACATCGGGACAACCATCGGGACAACCATCGGGACAACCATCGGGGAAACCACCGGGACAACCATCGGGACAACCATTGGGGAAACCATCGGGACAACCATCGGGACAACCATCGGGACAACCATCGGGACAACCATCGGGGCAACGATCGGGGCAACAATCGGGGCTCCAATCGGGACAACCACAACCATCGGGGCAGCCATCGGGGCAACCGCAACCATCGGGACCACCGCCGGGACAACCGCTGGGACAACCAGCAGCCACGCCCGACGTTTCGGGGGGGGGGGCGGCCTTTTCAGCAATAGATGGCCCCTACCAGCGCAGGAACTCGCGCAGCTTCGCTTCGCCCGCACGCATGACACGGTCCGAAACCGAAACCGACATTCCGGTTCGGGTTATTTACGTTTCATCCCCCCAACCTACGATCCGCCGTGCGCCGTCTCTTGCGGCGTAGATATCTCATTATTGTCGGCGCACTTTATATCATCCCTTGGTGCCGATGGGCTGGGTACGTCGCAAGGTAATTTGTCTTCCTCCCAAAATCCGCCTTTGCCGCGGCATGCTGCGAGTGTTCACGCTGGCCCAATATCAGGGGGAGGGGGGGGAGAGAGTAAATAGTACGCAGGTTCTGTAGCAAACGTGGGGGGGGCGTGGCGGGGGAGGGCGACGGGAGGGTGTGGTAAAAAAGGCGAGGGAGAGGGACAGGTTAGGCGCGCTCGCGCCATACCTTACGTCCTATCCCTCCCACCCATCCCTTCCCATTGTGCTGTTTTCTCTTTCTATCCGCGGACACGTGTCATAGCCGACCTGAATTTCCACGAAAACCCCGTCGTGTTATACGCAATCGGAAAATATGTAGCCTGTTGGACGTGTGGGAAATGTGGGACGTGTGGGGAGGCGGGAATTGTGGATTCGTGGGAACTGTGGGACCTGCGGGACTTGTCGGACCCGTGTGACCTGGGGGACCTCAGTGGCTTATGGGGCCTGCGAAGCCTGCGGCACCTGTATTTTGGGACCAGTGGCACCTGTGGGACCTGTGCGGATGGTGGGACCTGTGAGACCTATTGGACCTGTGAGACATGCGGCACCTGCGCGACTTGGGGGCCTTTCTGGCACCTGTTGGACCTGTGGGACTGTGGACTTGCGAGACCAGCGGCACCTATGGGACCTGTGGAACCAGTCAGACCTGTGGTATCTGCGGGAATTGTGGAACGACCTGCGCCACCTGAGGGTCCTGTGGGACCGGTCGGACCTGTGGGGCCTGCCAGACCTCCGAGACCTTGGGACTTGCGAAACCAGCGGGATCCAGAAAAGTGGCCCACGCTGGTGAGAGAACGCCAGCCTGAGCGACGGGAGCACAGCGCCGATCTGAACATGAGGCTCATGCTGCAGCCAGAACACAATTCGTGAAACACCGAAAGCAGTCGGAGTGTGAAACAACATATCAGAAATACTACATCTGGACCCCGATGTGCGCACAAGTCGTACCCGGAGATGGCCCACTACCCCCCGACAGAGTCAGCGGAGAGAGGAGAGCAGTATTCATGTTGCGTGTTTGTAGAGGAGACAGAGGAGCAGCCACCCCCGACCAGACAAGACTGGGTTCGTCCAGGGCCAGCTGCTGGACATGTTGCTCAGCGCCCTCCTCATCGGACAGGACGTCGCGGAGAGAGCCTTCCCATCTGCGACCTCTTGCGAACCCGATCCTCGCGGGCCCAATCGACGCTGGTGGGTCGGACACGCTCGCTAGGATTCATCCTTGAGAAACCTGATCTTCAGTATTCGGGTTCACATGCGGTTCGGATGCAACTCCTAGGGGGTTCAGATTCTGACATCGCCCTGGTCCGACATCCCGCCCAATCCGGTCCTATCCCGCTGAATTCCGCTTTGTCCGTTGTTATCCCGCTTAATCCGCGGCCTAATCTGGCGTAGCAATCCCCCAATGGGGTTTAACCCTCCCTTGTCATTCCGACGAAGACCTCCCAGCAGTTGCCTCCTGAATGCGGTTGCCTGCTCCCGCCCCCCGCCCGACAAGTGGAGCGCGCCCTCGGCCGAACGCGGACCCCATCGGAAGCGGCACCCGCTGCGGCACACGCTGCGGCACTCCCTCCGCCTCCCTGGCGCCCTCACCAATCTTCAAGCAGTGACGAAGCGTGTTGGCTCGCCTACAAGCCCACCAAAGATTGTTCGAAGAACCTTTTGTGGTCTGCTCGAACTGTTCTTAGAACACTTCAGGCTGAAAGTGTCGTGTATGAGCGCATCGGGTCTACGTTCTAAGAACGTTGTTTCCGTTCTTAGAGCATCTTGGGGTTCTGAGAAGATTTCGTGCTAGGCCTATAGGAATGCCGGGACGGTCGGCCCCTGCTCTAAGATCTCTCTTTCCCCCGCCCCTCCGCGATCTCCTCGGCACTCCTCGAGGACGGCGAGGCGCTGGCCGTGCAGCAGTACGGGGGCAGGCTCGGCGCTCGGAGGGCCTCCGGTGCTCCTCTCGTGGGGGGCCGGGGGGGGGAGGGGGGAGAGGGGAGAAGAAGGAGGGGGGAGGAGCCTCGATCAATCAAGGTCTCTCCTCCCCCCTCCCTCCTGGAGGAGCCTCCTGGCGTCCCGCCCCTTCCACGGCGGGCCGTCCCGATGCCGAGCCGGACGGGGAGGGGCCAGCCGAGGTGGAGCCTCGCGGACCTGAAGGCCGAAATTGCCTCGCAGGAGCGTTTTGGGCCGTCGCCGCCGTCGCCGCCGCCGCTTGCCGCCGCCGCCGTTGCTGTCGTCGTCGTCGCCCTGTCCCCGCCGCCGCTGACGCCGTTGTCGTCGTCGTCACTGGGCGGTGGGGAAGGTCTTTCAACGCGGTGTGCTGCAACAGCTGTCCCAGCTGTTCTCCTCTGCACTCCTCGTCTGCCTCTTGCCTGGTATCAATTCTGCAACGGGGGAGGAGAATCCTTATTCTGCAATGGACTCCTACCCGCTCCTTCTCTCTCATTTCATATTTTCTGTTATCTCTCTCTGTCTCTCTTTCTCTCTCTCACACACTTTCTCTGTGACTCGCTCCCTCTCTACCTCTCTCTGTCTGTTTTCCTTCTTTCTTATTGCGAAGACCTTACGGCTGGTGCCGCCGACCCTGAAGGGAGGCGACGATGACGACGACGAAGACGACGACGACGACGACGACGACGAAGAAGACGACGGAGGCGGCGGCGGCGGGGGCGGCGACGACGACGACGGCGACAACGAAAAACATTAAAACAACTCGTTTGACAAATCATTGATGTTGCCATCTTGGGGTTCTGTTTGGGTGCTCCTCGGGGTCTCTTGGGCCTCTTGGGGGTCTCCTGGGTGTCCCTTCGTGACGGAAGGCTCGAAATCCAGGCTGATGCCCCTTTTGGGAGCCTCTTGGGGCCCCGCTTGGCGCCCTCCTCGGCCGTCTGGGAGACACTGGGCCGTCTTTGGCCGTTTTGGGGCGCTTCTTGGGCAGCCTCTTGGGCAATCTTGGTGCGTTTGGGAGGTCTCTTGGGCCGCCCTGGAGCGTCGGAAGCCCGAGAAGGCAAGGACGGTAAGCACACATCGTGAGCAACGGCATGGAAGTCAAGGGTCGTCGCCACTTCGGGCCCTCATGGAGCTCCCCTTGGAGCTCTCTTGGGGCGTCTTGGAGGTTTCCGGCACCGCTTTAAGAGTGTCCGTGGCCGTCTTGGCGCGACCGCTGTTTGAGGGCCCTCTTGAAGCAAGCCAGCCGCGGTACGAGTAAGTTCGAGGCGTGCAGGAGGCAAGTAATCGAAGGGGAAAGCTTCTCTCAGGGAGGGGTGCTCCCCCGCGGAGAAGGGGGGGGTCACAACCCCCGGGACCCCCACACCCCCACAGGGGAGTGATCAAAGGGAAGAGGCTTCCTGTCGGCTCGGTTGCGACGCTGCTCGATTCCCCTTTGGCTGTAACGCTTGAGTAAGAGGCTTAGGGAAACGGGGGGGAGCGGTGACGACGACGACAATGACGAGGACGACGACGACGACTCAAACGGAGAAGCTTCGCACATGTTTGACAAGCGCAAGCGAGCCCCATGGCGAAACGCAAGGAGGAGAGGAGGGGGGAGGAGAGGGGGGGGGGGAGAGGGGGGGAGGGCAATCTACGTTCGCTCGCGTCATCATACGTCCTACCCCTTCCTCCCATCCTTTACCATACCGTAGATATCCTTTCCATTCGCACAATCGGATGTCTTAGCATGGCGTAGCATTACATGGCATAGCATGGTGTTGAAGATCAACGCGTAGCATGACATACCACGGCGTAGCGACGCCCCAAAGTGGGGGTTTCTGCGGTCCAAAAAATCAGCGAATCGATTCCGAATGTGTAATCACTTTCGATGTTTGTTCGGGAGGCATTTTATAATTTGGGGGCCGATGGAAGGACCGAAAACCATGTCGTGGCATGGCACTGGAAATAATGACGCCAGCGCTGCAGCGGGAGCTCGATTCGGAACGAGCGGAAGCCCGAGAATGAGGCCAGCGCCTCAGCGGGAGCAAGATGTTGAAGCGAAAATCCAACTCCCAGGAATCTTTTGTGTAAAAAACAGTACGCGGAGGTGGACCGGAGATCTTCCGGACGTCCTCAGGGGAGAGAGGAGTACTAGTCATATGGTGTAATTGTTGAAACCGTAGACGCGCTAACGGCAATGTAGGTAACGGCGTTGTAGGTTTCGGCATTGTAGGTGGGACTGGTTCGTGGCCAAACCAATGGCAGGACATGGTGATTCGCGCTTTCCTACGATTCGCTGCGCCGTTCTTCGCTCGATACATCCGCACATTATGAAACATGTAGGAAAGTGTGGCTCGTGAATTCCTGCAAGTTGTGCTGCGCGAGCTCGGTGCCACAGAAATCCGATTCCCGACATCGCCCTTCACCAACATCGCCGTGAGCGCGGCCTTGAGGTGAGACCGCCGGCAGCCCAGCCCCTGGGCTGCGCCGCACATGCCCAGCCCGGCGGCCCCGGCCTCGCCTCGGGCCGCCCAGCCCGGCGCCGCGCGCCCGCGCCGCCCCGCGGCCCCCTCCCCGCGCGCCCGCGCCGCGGGCACCTCGCAGAGGAGCGCCGCCGCCCGGGGGGGCGGCAGCGTGCCGCCCCACCCCGGCAGCAGGGCCGAGCCGCCAGCGCTTGCCCGCGCGGGGCCGCGCTGCGGCAGGCCCCGCGACCCCGTCCGAGAGGCTCCGCCGCGCCGCGCGCGGCGCCCCGCCGCGCCGCCCCCGCGGAGGGCGCGGGCGGCCTCGGCGGCACCGCGCCTCAGTGAGACCCTGGCCGAGCGCCGCTGCGGCTGCGGGTGCGCCGCGCCGGCGCCGGCTGCTGCTGCCGCTGCGGCTGCGCCCGCTGCCTGCGACAGGCCGCGCCGCCCGCGCCAGCCGTGGGCCGACCGTCCGGCGCCAGCGCAGGGCCCAGCGGGCCCGGAGCCCTCGTGGTTGGCTGGCAGGGCGGCCAGCTCCACGGCGGCCGGAAAAGCTTCTCACACACGCCGGCAGGTTCGGCGGATGTTTGCATCCGTGTGTTGTTTGTTTGCTCGTGTGTGTCTCATTCTCTCTATTTCCCTGTGTCTCTCTCTCTCTCTCACTCTCTCTCTCTCTCTCCTCTCTTTATGTTGTTTCTCGTTCTCTCTATCTCTCTAAGTATTCTCTAAGTATTTGTTTTTTCTTGTTGCATCTTTGTTTATATGTGTACACACGATGTATTAATATAGAGCTGCATGTCCATATACGATGCAGCAGTTCCCATTGGCCCACTTTCCTCCCCAGGTGTAATTTTCGAAACCAGCGAAGATGAACGGTGGGCTACATTGGGAGGGTTGAGTGTGTTTTCGCGCGTCCCTATCACACCTCAGACCATCCATGCACATTTGATGTCCCGGGGGAGGGCGACACTGCTATTTTCCAGGGCTCCCCCCCAAACCTTCTCAAACCTTCAAAGATCCTCCAAAACCTCCTGCGCCACCAAAAAAAATGCCCCGACTCGTGATTCCGCAGCTCATGGATGGACAGATTCGCTGGCACTGCAGATTGTCCTGCCATCGCCTGGAACGTTGGCCCGTAGCCTGTCCCTGTTGGGTAGCGGGAGCTGAATCATGACAATCGTGTTGTTTGCTTGCAACGCACGCAAGAAAAATCGCCGGTGAGGAAGCCGCATGGCCGCATTGGAGGTTTCCTCCTTCCCCTATGCTTGACGCCTCGCGTATCCCCAACAGCCCGTCCAGAAACACTGCCGAATCGAGTTGCCTTAATCAGGGAAGCGTAGGAGCAAGCAGTGGAACAAAGATGGGGGCAGCTGTCAGACCGCGAAGCTCGGGATCAGCCTGATCACCTGGCCAGGCCCATGAGTCAACGGAGCGTTCGATCTGGGAGCCTCTTGGTAGCTCATTTGGGCAATGTTGGATGCCTTTGAGGCTCTCTTTGGGTCTTCCTGGGTCCCCCTTGGGACCCTCTTGGGGTCCTCGTGGGAGCCTTGGGGGTCCGCTTGAGGCAATATTGAAGGACATGAATCAAATAATGTAGGAGCTCCCAACAACGCCGCCACTCTGGACCCCGAGAAGTCGCCTCTTTGGGCCCCCCTGTGGGCGGTCCTCTGGCGCTCTTGAGGCCGTATTGGGATCGCCTTGGGCCTCCACTGTGGCTCTTTGGGGGCCATCTTGGAGCCATCGTGCGGCATCAGATTCCCGTCGGAAGCCCGAAAGAGCGAGACGATCAAACTCCTGGGATCCCCCGTGGGTTTAGGATGCTGGCCTCTCGAGCGCATCCGTGGGAGGCGCCGTGGGCCTTTGGGACCCTTTGGAGGCGGTCTTGCGGCGGAGACGTATTGGAGGACGCCTTGAGCCATCCTGGGCCACCTTGCGTAGTCTAGGAGGCTATGATTGCGCTACCTGGAGCCTTCTTGGGGCCACATGGTCCAAACGCCTCCCACGGATTCCCCCGAAATGCAGAGCTCGTGGAGCCACGCGCGTGTGATTCAATGAGTCTGGCCTTGGGCGAAGGCGGGGTCCTTTCCATTCTCCCCGCCCCAGGAGCCCCCCACATCGCCTCTTGCTTGGGGCGCTCTCGGGCCGTCCTGGGTTTCATGGGCCATCTTGGACCCATCTGGAGGCCTCAGAAGCTCGTCGGAAGTGGACCGACACCAGTGAACCAGCTATTTGATGTCCCTTGGGTGTGGGCCTCTCGAGGGCGTTCTTGAAAGGCCCCTTTGGCCACTTCTTCGCAGTACTGGAGCGGCGTTGGAGCCTTCTCGGAGCATGCTGGAAGCAGTCTTGAGCGGTCCTGCGATATCTTGAGCCATCATGGAGGGTATCGTGGACTATCTTGGGCCGTCTTGGAGCCATCTTCGGCCGTCTTGCGCGCTCTGTCCACTCGCGGCCCCCTCTAGACCCAGGGGAGTGGGTAGGGGGAGGGTTGGAAGAACGAGCTCCCTATACCGCCTACGCCCCAAAGGGCTGGTGGGAGTACCCAGCGTCCTGCCCCAAGTGCAGGCGCGCTGCTTGTAGTGATGCGATCCGTGCCGGTGCCAATGTTGCCTCTCCTGTTTCTCATCGTCAGTCCTCATCCTCTTCGCGGGCAGACCAGCGAAAAAGTGTTTGCGGGCAGCCCAGGCAAGGCACTTGGGAGGTGCTTGCGGGCGCCTGGGAACAGCAAGCTGCTCGCGGGCAGCCCAGGAAAGGCAGTTGGGAGGTGCCTGCGGGCAGTCCAGGCAAGGCACTTGGGAGGTGCCTGCGGGCCCAGGAAAGGCACTTGGGAGGTGCCTGCGGGCAGCCAAGGAAAGGCAGTTGGAAGGTGTTCGCGGGCTCCTCCTCCTCCTCCTCCTCCTCCTCCTCCTCCTCCTCCTCCTCCTCCTCCTCCTCCTCCGCGGGGGCGGGGATTGATACACGTCCACAGCCTCGGGGACCGATGTCCCAGGACCACGGGAGGCAGAGGACCTGGGTAGCTTCGGGGCCTTGCTTGCCCGCAGATACCCATGTCCATATTTCCCTTGGTGGTCCTGGTACAGCCGCGCTCGAGGCGGAGGGTATGAGTAAGGCTCCGCTTCGAACCTCCTTCTCCTCCCCCTCCCCCTTCCCAGGAGGGAACGGGGGGGAGAGGGAGAGGGGGAGGGGCTGGGCATGGGCGAGGGGGAAGAGAGGGAGGGGCAGGGCATCGATGGAGCTCACAGAGACCGCCAGGGAGGGGAAGGCGCCGATAGGGGGAGGGCAGGCAGGAGGCTCCCGACTCGTTCTTCGGTTTTCCCTTTCCTCCGTCGTTGCTCTGGTGGGACTGCAGGCTTTCTTGATCTTGCCGATCTTGCTGGAGAGGGGAGGGAGGATGGGGCAGGTGGGGGAGATGGGGGAGGAGGAGGAGGAGGAGGAGGAGGAGGAGGAGGAGGAGGAGGATGGAGGAGGAGGAGGAGGAGGAGGAGGAGGGAGGGGGCAGGTGGGGGAGGGGAGGCGGAGGAGGAGGAGGACGAGGACCACGACAACGGGCCCCTCCCTCCTGCCGGTGCTGCTGCCCAGAAGCAGCCCCTCTTGGCCCCTCGGCGCCCCCCCCCGGAGGGCACGGTGATTTTGGGCCTCGGGCACGGCGAGCCCCCCGGAGGCCTCTCCTCCTCCGCCTCCTCCCTGCTCCTCCTCCTCCTCCCTCCTCCCTCCTCCTCCTCCTCCTCCTCCTCCTCCTCTCCTCATCATCATCATCATCATCATCATCATCATCATCATCATCATCCCTGCTCCTCCTCCCTGCTCCTCCTCCCTGCTCCTCTTCCTCCTCCTCCTCCTCCTCCTCCTCCTCCTCCCGGCCTCTCCTCCTGGTGAACACGCTACCCTTCCCTCTTACCCCCTTCACCCCCCCGTCCCGTGGCTATCGCCGCCGCCGTCGCCGTCGTCGGCATCTTCCACGTCGTCCACGTCATCATCGTCGTCATCGCCGCCGTCCTCATCCCGCTCCGTCTCGTGCCTTGTTCTCCTCCCTCGCCTGCCTCTGCTCGTGCCCGCCCCCCCAGTGGCTCTCGGCGCCAGGGCATCTACCGGCTGCAGAAGGGCAGGTTTTTCGTTGTCTTGTCCTTGCAAGAGGCACGTGGGCGGGTGCTCCTGGCATTACCACCGCCTGCGAAAACCACAAGACCAAGCCATGATTCGTTTGCGCAATATTGTGCTCTTCGATGCCCCGCTTGGAGGAGCCGGCGCCAACTGGGCATGTATATGTCAGATTTTACCCAAAGCCCCTGCGGGTGGGGGGCGTTGGGAAGTTGTGGGGATTGCGATCCCATTGCCCGCATGGGGTCGGCGTTGAGGCGGCATACTGTAGCAGGACGAGACTAGAACCATTGATGCTCCTGACACGGGACCGGCGTGCAAAACATATAATACATTCATTGTTTGCTGGTGGGCGCAGTCAAGCAGGATCGTACGGATGAGCAATTTTCCACTCAGGGTGCCCTTGCATCATTGCCCCGCGGCCTGTCTTACCCTTAAGCCATGGGCCATAAGCTCCCAGCTTCGGCTGACTTTGGGCGTCCACGGGTCTTGCATCCTGACTGCGTATCCTTATGATCCAGTCGCACTGTGTGTGGGCAGCTTGGTTTGCCTGCGTGCTCGCGAGCTGCACCAGACATCCTTTGGCATCGCCCCGCCCACACTCTCCTTATCTCTCCAGCGGAGGTGAGCGGCATGGGCGCCCTGCGAGGGCTTTTGCCCCCTTGTGATCGCCATCGTTGCTCTGTTCAGAGGCTGCGGCGTCCAGCATGATCCATGTCACTCCAACTCGATCTCGTGTCTGGCTGGCCCGATCCGATGCGATTTTCCGATGCTCGCTGATCCTATGCGCCCCGACGCTTGCACGAGCTTTCTGGAGCACCCTGGCATGGCCGATCCGAGCATGGATTTCGACTCCGTGCTGACGCAGCCCGATCCGGCGCACATTTCGGTTCGGTCCGACGGCCCGACTCTGTGCGGACTGATCCTGCTCATCCGGGCTTCGTTCCTTTAGCGTCGATTCGAGTCTGGGAGTCGATGAGATAGCGCCGATTTAGCGTCGCATGTGTCGACTAACGTCGATTAGCGTCGACTAGCGTCGATTCGCAAGAGCGGACAAGAAGGGCTCCCATCAGTTGCCACCGAACGAGATTCGTTCGACAGGGCCCCAGTCTTCGACCTCTGATATTTGTCCACGGCGCTCGAGCCATGCAGGCTCAGGCCGCGCCGGCCCAAGCAATCTGCGTCGGTGGAGCCGTCCGGGACTTTTCGACGGCAGATTGTTCTCTGGTGTTTTTTACATTTCTTTTGCTTCGCTAGCAAGTCATGTGATCCTGGTATACCGTCTTAATTCCGTCTTCAGCGTCGATTAGCATCGAGTAGCGTCTGGTAGTCAGTGAGATAGCGCCGATCTAGCATCGATTAGCGACGGCTAGCGTCGATTTAGCGTCGACTCGCGTCGACTAGCCTCGATCAGTGTTGATCAGCGTCGGCCGACAAGATGGATGGGAAGCTCCCATGAGTTGCCACATACATTTGCAAGTGCTTGATGGTTGTTGGCGCTTCGCACGTTGGGCTCGCGATGGAATCTCCCACCGTTAAGTCGCGCAAGCATTCTGCTCTTCTGCTTCAGATGTGATCTCTAATCTGGTCGCCCCCCTCTAAGTCTGCTGGAGCAGAAGATCCCTGATATGATTGCAACGAATCGCCTCTGAGCGGTCGGACTGCTGATGCCGTCTACAGTCGTGTGTGACACCATAAGTTGGTCGATGCTTTCTTTGTGAACAGTTGTTGGATGTTGGTCGCCCATGCGTGGTCTGGTGTTCCTCTTGGCACGGAAGCGTCGAGGGAATGTGCGATATGGATCTCATGTGCGAAGTGGGATCGTGGCAGTCATTAAATTGCAGCTTCGAAGCAGGGTGCCTCTCACGTATGTCATGTTGCATCCTCGGGGGACCTTGTCTGTCCGGTCGAGGCCCTATCTGCGTCGAATCCATGTCGGATCAGTGTCGAATCCGTGTCGAATACGCGTGGGATCTACGTTAAATCCGCGTCGAGTCCGCATCGCGCCCGCGTCGGGCACAAGAAATGACACCAATTTGTGGGAAAGGCGAGGTCCCCCGAAGATGCAACGTGACGCATGTGGGATTATGGTTTGTGCGCAGTTTCGCACGCTTGCTATGGGCCGCCCATGGCGGATCAGTGGACCTTGGCCTTTTGTCTCCGATCCTCGCATCTTCTGGTCCTGTTTCGCTTGTCGGGTTCACCTGTCTTCGGTAGCAAATCATGGGAGCCTGGTCTGCCCTCGTAATTCCGTCTTTCGCGTCGATTAGCGTCTGGGAGTCGGTGAGATAGCGCCGATTTAGCGTCGGCTAGCGTCAATCAGCGTCGACTTAGCGTCGATTCAGCGTCGATTCAGCGTCGACTAGCGTCGATCAGCCTCGATTCGCAAGAGCCGGCAAGACGGGTATGGAAGGCTCCCATGAGTTACCACCGAGCGTGTCGTGGGTTCCCTCGTCGCTGGCCACCAGTCCGCCTGTCCAGTGCGTTTGCTCCTGCGCTGTGCCGCAGCAGTGCCCCACTCCAGGCGACACGCCGTGCGAGGGGGGGTCGAGGCGGGGGGCCGCGAGGGCTGCCACGAAGGCGCCATGGCGGGACCGTCCGCGGCCGGAGAGAAGGCTGCCTCGAAGAGCTCCCCCCTGCCGCGCCCCAGCCCGCGGGCTCTGCACCCGGGGGCGGCGCCCCTCGCCAGCGCGCCCCACGCGCAGCGACCCAGCCTTCGTCCTCGTGGCGGCGGCCGAGGCAAGACAGTGGTCAGTCTCGAGGGGAGGAGGAGGGGGAGGAGGAGGGGGAGGAGGAGGAGGAGGAGGAGGAGGAGGAGGAGGAGGAGGAGGGGGAGGAGGAGGAGGAGGAGGAGGAGGAGGAGGAGGAGAAGGAGCCGACGCCAGGAGCTGCGGGGGGGGGGTGTACAGGCTTGGTTGGCGCTGGAAACGGCGGGGCCGTTGTGTCGCCGTTTCCGGAAGAGTGTCTTGAAGATGGGAGCGGAGGAAAAAAACAGCGACCTGCAACGACGACAAAACAGCTCCGGGATTGGAACCGGAACGGGAACCGGACACAAAACGGCGACGGAACTGACAAAAAAAACGGCGGAACGGAACCCGCAGCAAAAAAAGCGGAGCGGAGCCAGTGAAAAAAAATGCCTTGTCGTTTCCATGGCCCACTGGGGGGAGGGGTTGGGATATCCTGCGGCACCGCTCTCGCTGCCCTGCACGCGGAACCTCGCTTGGGAGTGGCCTGGCCAGATGACTGGGGCGAGCTGCCCGGCTCGCGGGCCCGCCGCCAGGCCGAGCACCTCCGGGCCGCCATGCACTTGGCGCCCGACGCGCGATTCGCGGGCGCCTCGGCTGATGGGCCCAGTTCCCACCACCACTGCAATAGGTAGGACGGGGGAGAAGGGAGGATTGGGAGGTCCGCCTCCTCCTCCTCCGCCTCCTCCTCCTCCTCCTCTCCTCCTCCCCCTCCTCCTCCTCCTCCTCCTCCTCCTCCTCCTCCTCCTCCCCCTCCTCTCCTCCTCCTCCTCCTCTCCTCCTCCCCCTCCTCCTCCTCCTCCTCCTCCTCCTCCTCCTCCTCCTCCTCCTCCTCCTCCTCCTTCCCTTCTGATAGAAGTGGTGGATGCAGTAGTCGGCCCATTGTTCCTCCTCGCCAGCATCTGTGCAGAGCTCCGTGCGCAGGCGCCTTCGCTCCCCCATCCGCCCGGGATCTCATCGCCACGCGCTCTTCTCCGCGGGCGGTCGCGGGTTCGCCTCCCACCCCCGTGCGTCGTGATGCAGGGCGCCCGGCCCGCAAGCCCCATAGTGCCTCCTCCTCCTCGTCATCATCCTCTCCCTCCTCCTCCTCCAGCTCCGATCCGCTTGCCATGGGGCACGAGGGACACGCACGGGCCCGCGTCCACAGTCACACCAAATGAGTAGTTACTGCTCGCCTCTCTCCCCTGATGACGTCCGGAAGATCTCCGGCCCCGCTCCGCGTACAGTGCTTTGCACCGGATTCCCGGGAATCGGGTTTTCGCTCGGGTTCTGTTTCGCAATGTTGGTTTCGCTGAAACGCTGGCCTCATTTTTGCGCCCCTGGTTGTTCCAAATCGTGCTCCTGCTGCAGCGCGGGCGTCTTCGGTCCTTCCAATTAGGCCCCAGAACCTAGAAAATGGCCCCCCGAAAAAAACAATCGAACGAGAGTATACATGCGGTGTCGATTCGTTGGTTTTTTGGGCCGCAGAAGCCCCCCCCCAACTTCGGGGCGTCGTCGTTTTCAGGAAGTATCAAGCGGGAGCTCCGTTTCTGCTTTGAGAAGGCGATGTTAAAAGCAGAGCCAGCGGGTGCTCTCCATCAGCCCCGCCTTGTGTGGAGCTTTCCGGGGAGCCCAAGGAGCTAGACATGGAACCACGACTCCAGAACGGCCCAGACCTCTCGAAGACGATCCGCTGACCCTCCAGGGATCCCAGCGCTATGCCATGACATGTTGTGCGGTGTTGTGTTCTGCGCCGCCGTGCGATGCCATGCTTATCGTTGCAATGTTGTGCGTTGCAATGCTTCACCGCGCAGTGTCACGTCATGCTACGGCATGCTACGCTCTGCCGTGCTCTTCTACGCCACGCCATGCCGTGCTCTACCATGCATCGCGTACCCTCTCGAAATCATTGCCCTGCTCGACATCTGACTGTGCGAATAGAGAGGAGATCTACGCCATGGCAAGGGATGGGAGGGAGGGGTAGGACATCAGATATGGCGCGAGCGCACCTTGCTTGTCCTCCCCCCTCCCCGCACCCCTCCTGGGGGGTCTCCCAGCGGAGCCAGGGCCCACAACAGCAGGGGTCACCTGAGGACAGGCTTCGGCCCACTCCTATTCTAGGAGCAGGAGGAGGAGGAGGAGGAGGAGGAGAAGAAAGAGGAGAAAGAGGCGGAGGAGGAGGAGGAGGAGGAGGAGGAGGCGGAGGAGGAGGAGGAAGAGGAGGAGGAGGAGAGGAGGAGGGGAGGCGGAGGCGGAGGCGGAGACGGAGGACGAGGAGGCTGAGAAGGAAGGCGACGGGAAGAGTCTCCCAGCGGGGCCCGGGCCCGCAGCAGCCGGGGTCACCCGAGGATAGGCTTCGGCCCAATGTTCTTGTTTTGGTGCCCCCCCACATCTGGGGCCTGAGGCCCAGGCGGCGCCTGGGGCGGGGCCTGGGCCCGCGGCTGCGGGGGCCACCTGAGGAGAGGACTTCCAAGCAGAGGCAAAAGGCGTCCTGGCGTGCCTAGAGGCCCACCGAAGAATGTCCTGAGAACCGTTTGATGGTCTGCACGAGATGCTCCTTTCACACATCGGGCTCACGTTTTCACACATCGGGCTCGTTTTCACACATCGGGCCCACGTTCTAAGAGCAGTGTTTGGGCTCTCGGAACATTTTTTGGTGCTAAGAGCGTGCCGCGGAAGGTCCATAGAACTGCCAGGACGGTCGGTCCCTGCCCAAATTTTGCCACACTCTGTCAGCAAGGTGGCCAGTCCGGCGGCTTGGGGCCCAGGGGGTCTCCGGGAGGTATCCCGCGCCCTTGCCCCGCGCCGCGCAGGGCAGGTGGCCCGTTGGGCGGCGCGGCTTCGGGCCGCCGCGGGGATCGCGGCGGATAGGTCTGTCGAGATCCTCGCCCGCCCCACATGCAGGGTGCCCCCCAGGGTGCCGGTTGCAAAGCACACCTATTTCGGGGAAGCGTGAGACTCGAGTGCGCCGGAGCTCGGGTTTGCCGACGCCTCTTGACGAGCGCGTCCTGGATGGAGGGGGCTCGCGTCAGGTTTCAGACTGGGTCTCGTCGTTTTCATTGATGGCCCCGTCAGGCCCAAGCCGGGTCTCCCGAGCCTTGTGGAAGTCGATTAATGGCGAAGAAGCATGTTGCCAAATATTTTCCAGATGTCTAGAACATGTGTTAAACGTGTTTTAAACATGTAAAACACATGTTTATAACATGTTTCCGACAGGGAGTCCATTGTCGTGGCATCCACAACCCAAGCCGGGTCCCCCGAGCCCGAGTCTTACAGCTCCCCGACTTTTGTCATTGACTCTGCGTTTGCTCTCCCAGTGTTGGGGTCTGTCGATGCGCTCCTGATCGGGGGTTTAACCAACCCTCCTCCGTTGCCAGAGGGGGGCCCAAATATTGGGTTGTCTGCGCAGCCGAGGGTTTGCGTGTCGGCTCGGCTATTGCACGTTGGCCTTCACGTGATTTCAGGCATGCTTGGTGCATGTGGTCGCGTTTCCGGTTCGCAAGAAAAAGACACCATAGATCATCGTAGTCCGCAGCATGCGGCGGATATGGACATATTCTGGCCCTGGGGGTGGGGATGGGGGGGGCCAAGGGCATCCATGTTCACCACCTCTGCCGAAGTCCCCGTAGGCCGATTTCCCCAGGCGGTGGTCATGGACGATCACCGGCGGGGATTCCCCGCCTCGCACGTCCTTCCTCTCCTCAGAACCCAGACCCCCGACGTCATGTTTTTTCCAAACGTCGGCCCCCAGAGTTCTGGTTTTTCATCCTGAGTCGTTTTTTGACGGCCCCGAGGCCTGGTAAGGGCCCCCGGATGCCGAAAACAACGAAACACCTCCCGTCGTGATATTTTCACGACTCGAGGGGGTCTGGGAACCTG
This sequence comes from Prorocentrum cordatum, assembly GCA_963575745.1. Classification (NCBI taxonomy): domain Eukaryota; class Dinophyceae; order Prorocentrales; family Prorocentraceae; genus Prorocentrum; species Prorocentrum cordatum. Next base: position 157,656 of record CAUYUJ010015823.1, on the reverse strand, counting down.
TCGTCAGGGGCAGCGTTCGGGGGGGAATGGGCTCCGGTGGCGGGGGGGACATCGACCCCCCGTCACCCACTGGTCGGCGATCTACGTGTGTATATATATATATATATATTACACCCGAGAAAGCCCAATGAGTGGATGATTTGAAAATTCATATTATGGATCTTGAGATCGATTGTGAGATCGATCGTGAGACCGAGAGTGAAATCGATAGTGAGGACGATTGTAAGGTCGATCGTGAGACCGAGAGTGAAATCGATTCAATGAGATCGATCGTGAGATCGATCGCGGGATCGCTCATGCGAGATCTAGTGAGATCGCTTGTGGGATCGATATTGAGATTGATTGTGAGGTCGATGGTGAGATCGATAGGGAAGTGGGTAATTAGATCGATGGTGAGACCGATCGACAAGAAGATCGACCAGGAACCCAGGAACGCGGGAACCTCGCCGCCCTCCGGAATCGGCCCCGAACCTGGAACCCGGGAACCCGGAACTGGGAACCCCGGAACCCAGCGTGCGACCAAACTCGGCGGGACTTTTTCGCCAACTCTTTCAACTTCCGCGAGGACCCCTTCAGTGCAAGCACTGATTGGGGAATATATATGTATGTATGTATGTATGTATGTATGTATGTATGTATGTAGGTAGGTAGGTAGGTAGGTAGGTAGGTAGGTATGTATGTATGTATGTGTGTGTGTACGTGTGTGTGCGTGTGTGTGTGTGTGTCTGTGACAAAGCGTGTTCTACCGCTGCTGGCAGAAAACGGGGGGGGGTCACTGGGGGTTCCTTACCCGTCCCCCCCTCTCGAAAAACCGAGGGGTGGGTCACTACCAGTTCGAACCCCCCCCCTCGAAAACCGGGGGAGGTCACTACAGGTTCGTACCCCCCCCCCCGCCTCGAAAACTGGGGGGGGTCACTTCTGGTTCGAACCCCCCCCCCCCCCTCGCCGCAAGCAAACGATGCCCGCTCCTCGGGACAATTGGAGAATGGTGGGGATGTTGGGACAGTGGTGGGAACGGTGGTGGTGGGGACAGTGGTGCGGGGACAGTGGGACAGTTGTGCGGACAGTGGTGCGGACGGTGGTGGTAGGGACACTGGTGAGGAGACAGCGGGACAGTGGTGGAGACAGCGGGACAGTGGTGGGGACTGTAGTAGTGGGGACAGTGCTGAAGGCGCTTGTGAGGACAGTGGTGGGGCAGTAGTACAGTGGGGAAAGTGGTGGGAACAGTGGGACAGTGGGACAGTGATGGGGACAGTGGGGACGGTGGGACAGCACAGTGGGACAGCGGCGGGGACAGTGGGACAGTGGTGGGAACAGTGGGGACAGTGGGACAGTGATGGGGACTGTTGGGAAAGTGGGGAGAGCGGGATTGTGGTGGGACACTGGCGGGCAGAGTGGGGACAGTGAGACACTGGTGGGGGCACTGGTGGGGTGGGGACAGCGGGGACAATGGTGGGGACAGTGGTGGGGACGGTGGTGGTGGGGACAGCGGTGTGGGGACAGTGGGAATGTGGTGGAAACAGTGTGACAGTGGAGGGTACAGTGGTGGTGGCGACAGGAGGGCGGTGGCGAGGACGGTTGTGGGATAATGGGACAGAGGTACAGTAGGGACAGTGGTGGGGACAGTGGGGACAGTGGTGGGAACAGTGGGACAGCTCAGTGGGACAGCGGCGGGGACAGTGGGACAGTGGGGACAGTGGGAAAGTGGGTGGGGCCATGGAGAAAGTGGGGAGTGGAACCGTGGTGGGAACAGTGATGGGGACAGTGGGGACAGTGCGACAGTGGTGGGGGCACTGGTGAGGACAGTGGTGACGTTGGTGGGAACAGAGGGGACAGTGATGGTGATGACAGTGGTGCTGGGGACAGCAGTGGGGGATGTGGTGCGGACGGTGGTAGGGATCCAGAGTTGTTTGCTGGCGGTGAGCGTGGTGGGGGGGAGGGGGTTCGAACCAATAGTGACCCCCCCGGTTTTCGAGGGGGGGGGGTTCGAAACCCCCCCGGTTTTCGAAGGGGTGGGGAGGGGGGTATCGAAGCGGTAGTGACCCCCCCCTCGGTTTTCGAGGGGGGGGGAGGGG
>CAUYUJ010015823.1:148081-150581 GCA_963575745.1 Prorocentrum cordatum | reverse complement strand
CAGGATTGCCCGAAGAGGGCCCCAATATTGCCCGAAGGCGGCCCAGGACTGCCCCAAGATAGCCCCAGTGCCCCAAGAGAGCCCAAACATTGCCCTAAGAAAGCCCGGGATTGCCCCGACATGGCACCAGATTTGCCCAGGAGATCCCAAAGATTGCCCCAAAAGTTTCAAGTGGAGACTGGACGCTCCAAGAGTACCCCTGGAGGGACTCAAGACGGCCCAGGAGGGCCCGAAGATGGACCCAGAGCCCCCCGAGACGGCCTCAAGACCGCCCCAAGAGATCCCGAGAGCAGCCCCAGAGGCCCCCAAGACAAGCCCAAAGCAGCCCCAGGAAACCTCGAAGATGGCACCATCTGGGATGCGTTCAGGACGCCAAGGGAGGAGGGAGGAGGAAGGAGGGAGGAGCCTCCAGACGGCAATACTATTCCGCCACTGCGACGCAAAGGGCCCGCCCCCTCCATGGAAGTTCCCGAGGCGCTCCCTGCAGGTCCTCATGCCCCCCCCCCCTCTCCCAGAGGGCCAGAAGGTGCCCCCCAGAGGCCCACAAGGAGGATGTGAGTCATGCGTGGCAGGGAAGGCAGCGCCCAAAGAGGACCTCAATGCGGGCCTACAGGGCTCCACGATAGCCCGAAGGTGACCTCTTTCTCCCGCTCTTCTCGCCCTTCATCCCTCCTCCGTGCTTCCTCCTTACCTCCCTCCCCACCTGCGCTGTCTCCCCCGCCCCCTCCCTTACCTTGGCTGGTGGAGAGCGCAGGGGCAGGAAGGAGCAGCGGGGGAAACAGGTGCTGAAGCTGATGTGTGTAGACTTGTTTTTAATTGTGTATTCCTCTCCCGAACACAATTCCTGCTCGCTCCTTCCGCAGCGAACGCAGCGAAGGCGAGCCCCACCGTTCCCTATGTTTGTTGTGTGACACCCATTGTTTTTTTCACGCTGTATGACTGACTTACATCCATGTAGAACCTGAGCACACGCTCGCGCGCTCTCTGCACGATTGCTTTGGCGTGTACATGTAGAGGTATACACATATATACATGTACACACATTGCCACGCTTCGGCTGGGTCGCTCCCACCATCATCATCATTATCAGCAGCAGCAGCATCATCATCATCACCACCATCACCGTCATTCTCATCAGCATCATCATCATCCTCCTCATCAGCATCATCATCATCATCATCATCATCAGCGTCATCAGTGTCATCATGATCGGCATCATCATCACCACCATCATCATTATCATTACCATCATCATGAGCATCGGCATCACCAGTGTCATCACCATCAGCAGCATCATTACCAACCTCCTTATCAGCATCAGCACATCATCCTCCTCATCACCATCATCAACATCATCTTCATCATCATCAACATCATCAGCATCATCATCATCATCATCATCATCATCATTATCATCAGCATCATCATAATTTTTGCGAAAATCAGGATCACCACTATCGTCAACAACTTCATCAGCCCAATCACCATCACCGCCACCATCATTATCAGCATCATCATCAGCAGCCGCATCCTCAGCACCATCAGCATCACCATCATCAGCATCATCATCGTCATCATCACCAGCATCCTCATCATTGTCATCATCATCAACAGCAACGTCATCATCCCTCCTCCCTCCTGCTCCATCCTCTTTAGAACTTTCTTGCAGTGCCCAGGACCATTTCACCCACCCCCTGAAACCTCGTAGGGCCCTCCCAGTTCCTCTTCTCGTTCCTCCCTCCTCCTTCTCTACCTCCCTCGTCCTCCCTCCTCCCTCTTCTCCTTCCTTCCTCTTCCCTCTGTTCCTCTTCCTATTCGTGGCCTCGTCTGGCGATAAGCTTTGACTCGGCCCAGCTAGATGCCCCCCGATCCTTCTGGCCTCACCTGCCCGACGTCTCGCTGGCAGTGCTGCGTGGAGGTGGCAAGAGGTGCCTCCACCTCCCGACTTGCCTGCCGGTCTACGGCTTTCAGGGGCCCGTGCTGATCCATAATCCACCCAACGCGGAAGGGCCACCTGGCCACTTTGAAATTTCGCACCAGGGGCCGTTCGTGACGCTCGACGTCTTGCGATCCTGGATGCCTTTCTGCCAGCCCCCCCCCCCCATGGAGCGCCCCCCCGATGGAGCCAGAGTAGATGGGGTTGGGGGATCGCGCCGCATCGCCAGTGCATCGGCAATGCGGCGCAATGTGGAGCCCGATCTTCTCCACGCCGACGTCACCGACGCACCACCAGCGCGGCGATGCATCGGCGATGCGGCGCGATCCTTTGACCCCATCTGCTCGGACCCCATTTGGGAGGCCTCTGTTGATCGATTCCGGGAGGCGGCTGCACGTTGCCGATCCGTCCCCGGGGCCATGCCGATCTCCTCCAGTGGGGAACGAACGCGCCCGTCGTCGTCCGATCCCACGGCATGGCCAGGTGTCCAGGCCCTGCCGTTGGTGCTCCTCGTCCTCCTCCGCGTGGCGCCGTGGCGTCTTGCTTTCAGCTCCGAGGAGGGGG
>CAUYUJ010015823.1:133081-140581 GCA_963575745.1 Prorocentrum cordatum | reverse complement strand
CTCTCTCTCTCCCCTCATCCTCTCAACTCGCCTCTTCCCTCTCTCCCCCTCGCTTTCCGCAGTCGCTCATCAGGGCTACTAAGTCCACCTCTATTCTGGCATCGTCCTGGCTTGACATCCTCTTCCTCGCATCAGTTTCTTGTACATGGTCATACTGGCTGCTACTTCTTCATTCGGTGCTTTTCCAATCTGAGCGTATTCGACTCTTCACAATTGTGTCCCCGCTGCAGCATGGGCAGCACTTCAGGATCGGTGCATCGCTTCCGTCGTTCAGAATGGCGCTCTCGCCATTGCGCGGGCCTCGCTTCTGGATCAGGTTTCGTTTGGATCCCATGTCCTTGTCAATCTAATCCCCCTCCGTTATCATCCTCCCCTTCCTCCCTTTTCCTCCTCATTCCAGTTCCCCCCCATGCAATCTTCAAAAGACTATAAGGCAAGCCATCCGGCGAATAGAACAGGCTTCAACGCAATGAAAGGACGTTGGGATGGGTACGATGTCAGATGCGGCACGGGCGCGCCCAGCGTTCATCTCTCCTCTGTGTTCCCTCTTACCTTCCTCCGTCCCTCTTATAATCATCCCCATCCTCGCCCCCCGATTGTATACCTCCTTCAGCTCCTCCCACGCCTCTCTTGCGCAACCCAGGCTCATTCTACCCAACCTCCTTTTCCCATCCCTCGTTCTCCCCCCTCCTCCCTCTCCCTACGTTTTGCCCCTGTCCCTCCTACCCTCCTACCCCCCCCCCTCTCTCATCCTCCCCTCCAGCTCCTCTCCTGTACCATTCTACCCCCCTCCCTCATCCATCCTTCTTCCTTGTGAATGCCCCCTCGTCGATGCAGCCGCCGTGTCAAGCCGCACAGAAGGCCTCTCATCACTTTCTCTAAACGTTCTTCCGAGAGGAGTGCTTGGATCGGAAATAATACGCGTGATTGTTTCTCGTGGACTTCGAAGGCGCGTTCTGCACGTCTGAGCACGATGCGTCGATGTGCCTTCGAGGAGCCACCTATAGTACCAAAGCATCGCGTTGATCTGCATCACCAACACGCATGCGTGCTTTTCAATAGGTTCGGGGAACATTGGTTGCTCAGCAATCGGCGCGCTGGGCAGGTCCATGGGTTCGTCATTGATGGACCACGCGAGTAATTCGCGAATCTGCGTTTCGCTAGCGATGCTGAACAATGAAACTTCGAACGTGACTCGGCAGCGCATCTAGAGAAAACAACAGTCTCCTCGCACTCACTGCGAAATGGCAGCAGAGAGTCGCTGGAGAGGGTGATGTTGTCATCTTGCCGCCGGACTCCACTGAGAAGCAGTTGAGCAGTCATGTTTCTGCGTATGATGCTCGGGACGCTGGGTTAATCAAGAAAAAAAGTAGCTTGGCTTGATTTTGCGAAGTACAGAAACGCTAGGTGTTCGAAGAAATGACCCGCCCAGGCGCTCCGAGTGATGAAGCGCGGGTGGTTTTCAAAGTGTGATTCTCTCCTATGGGCCGCACGCATTCGGTTTAAAAGCTTCTGATGGCTTCACGACCAAAGAGCGTCTTTTCAGTTTGGGGTCTTGGTTTGGTGCGCCACAACAGTTTGTTGCCAGAAGTTGAACATGGCGAATCGTTTACACAAATTCTGCATGGGTCTTCTTTTTTAAAGTGTTCGCTTGGTACTCCTTCATAATGCAAAACAGTACTTGGCAATTTTGTCACAACTCCGCGGATGGAAGGTGCTTCCTTTTCCAGACTGAGGTCTCGCTGGAACGGTCTGCTGTGGACGTTGGTGGTATTGTATGTGCCTTCCCTTATAGGTTGCAAGATGGAGGGCGCTTCCTTTTTCGAAATGGGGCTGTCGCGCGGGATTTACGTCTACAAAATGGGGCTTCCCGCAGCGGCCAAGAATCATGCTTGGGATCTCCGCCACACACACACATATATACAGAGGCACCCTCAAATGGAGTGTTCCTGTGCCTCAGGGGAGGGTGGCGGTGTATAAGTGACCACTGCGAGCTAGCGGCGTTCTACACCGGCGCCCTCCCTGAAGGTACTTGCAAAGTTCGTCGCAGGGTGCCTGTCTATCTACCGTTGTGGCCTACAATCAACCCGTGTAGTAAGGATGGGCAACTTTCTCAAGAGTACCCTTACATTCTTATCTCCTCGGTAAATCCTCGGCCACTTTCGCTTGCCGCGCCCCGCTCGAAAAGCTTCGACGTGGGCGCCCAAGGCCCTTGCGTCCTTATACGGACCGACTGTAGACTTCATGGTGGCGGGGCCAGTGCGGGCAGGCGGGGCAAGGGGGAGAGGGTGTCCCGAGGCAGCCATTGGCCCAGTGCTCCGCCACCGTCGCCGTCTTCGCCGCCGCCGCTAGTGCCTTCGACCTGGCCGCCGCCACCGCCGTCATCGTCGTCGCAGGGGGGGCAACGAGGAGGACCACCTCGCGTCAAGACACGCGGCTGGGTCTTTCGGCAGGTTTCCCAGGGGACCTCGCAAGGGCCCCAGCACGATCCGAAGCGACTCGGGCTGAAAAGTGGCTCCTGCAACGAGGACATAACGACACCGGAGATCTGGTGAGGGGGAAGGGGGGAGCAGGAGGAGTAGGGGAGCGGGGGATGGAGTAATCCAGCGCCGAAGTCCGCTCGCAGAACTCAGGCCTAACATTGGCGCGGGTCCAGGCTTGTGCTACTCCAAGGAGTTCGGCCCCCCCGCGCGCAAAGCTCGTGGGGGCCCAGGTGGTCCCCCAGACCTCATGACCCCATCCAAGGCACGAGCTCTTCTTCCCCAGCCAGGGGGCTCCAAGGGCACCAAGCCTGGAGCAAAACGGACCGCGAAACCGACACCTACGGGGTGCGACAGGGAGGAGCTGCCTATAGAAGGAAGCTGGACGACGGAGGACTTTCGGGGGCAGGCAGTGCCCTGCCCAAGAGGGCGGTGCCCCCTCTGGCAGCACGTCCCGCTGCCGCTGTCCTGCTGCACCCTGCGCCGCTCCTTCGCTCCACTCTCGCTCTTTCCACGCCCGCCCTCTGCGAGTAGCCTTAGGTCGGGCCTGTCCCTCTACAGGGGGAATATTCAAAATAGTCACAGTCAAAAAAGTATTAGGGGGACGATTGTTTTGACTATTTTTGAATATTTTTGGCTTTTTTAAAACTAATTTTAATTTTTCGCCCAGAATCCCCCTGTAGGGGGACAGGCCCGACCTGAGAGTAGCCAGCCCGTGGGCTGCGCGCGCCCCGGGGTAGCAGGACCGCTTGCCGGCGCGTGGGCAGCCTCTGCTCCTCCTCTGGAACCTGCGCTGCGCTGGGGGGCAACGACGCAGACTTCGCCTCCATGGCTGCGCGCCGCATCGCGCAGCTGCCAAAGGTGCCCGGCGCAGTCGGCACCTTGCTGAGGCGCCGGCGGCCGCGTCGTATCGCTCTCTGCCCGCGAGTCAAAAAGAACCAGGGCCCGCCCAGCCCAGAGCTGCAGGGAAGGCATCGATCGAGGACGGTCCCGAGGGCCTCCCCGGGGCTCGGCACGGCTCTCGGCCCCACCCGCGGCAAGCAGCCACCGCGGGGTTTTGCGCCAAAGCATCTCTGCGCCGAAACCGCGGGCGATCGAGCGAGGAGGAGGAGGAAGAGGAGGAGGAGGAGGCCGAAATCACAAAGTACAATATGTGCTTTACTCAGAGAGTTACCTGTCCCGCTTTCGTTCCCAGGCGAAACCAAGACATGCCACGCGCTTTTTCGTGAAGCAGCCTGACCGTTGCAGGCCACCCCACGGATCGCTTGATATCCGTCGTTTCCCGATGGGAAGCGAAGGTGGTCAAGAGCAAGGCAGGCTCATGCGCGTTTTATTTGTGATGCAGCGGGACGCCAGCCGCCCCTGGGCCCAGGTTCAGGTCGCCCGGCTCCCCATCGCCCAGACGTTCTCGAAGGTGGACGAGTTCGAGAAGCTGGCCACACAGGCGCCGGGGTCTGGGTTTCCTCCGCGGGAGCGGGGGCCGGCCGTGCTGGTCACGGGCATACCCCATCCTTGTTACGCCCCTCGTGATCCTCCTCCTCCTCCTCCGCCGCCTTCTCCTCCCTTTCCCCTCCCCCTCCTCCTCCTCCTCCTCCACCTCCTCCTCCTCCTCCTCCTCCTCCTCCTCCTCCTCCTCCTCCTCCCCCTCCTCCTCCTCTTTCCCTCCTTCCTACGATCCGCTCCTCCTCCCTCCTCCTCCTTCTCCACCTCCTCTCCTCCTTTCTCTCCTCCTCCTCTTCCTCCTCCTCCTCCTCTTCCTCCTACTCCTCCTCCTCCTCTTCTCTTCCCTGACCTGGACCACCTCCTCCCCCTCCCTCAGTGGGTTTCGCACCTCTCCTCCCTCCTCCTCCTCCTCCTCCTCCTCCTCCCCTCCTCCTCCTCCACCTCTTCCTCCTCACTCCGCCTCCTCTCCTCTTTTTCTCTGACCTGGACCTCCTCCTCCCCTCCTCAGTGGGTTTCGCATCTCCTCCATTTCCTCTCCTCCTCTCCTCTTCCTCTCCTCCTTCTCCTCCTCTTACTTCTCCTCGTCCCCCCTCCTCCTTATTCCTCCTGCTCCGCACCCGCTCCCCCCGCCCTCTTCTCCTCTTCCTCTTACTCCTCCTCCTCCTCCTCCTCGTCCTCCTCTTCCTCCTCCTCCTGAACCTCCTCCTTCTCCTCCTCCTCCTCCTCCTCTTCCTCCTCCTCCTCCTCCTTCTCCTACTCCTCCCCATTTCTCTTACTTCTCCTCGTCCTCCCCCTCCCCTTCCTCTTCCCCCTCCTCCTCCGCAACTGTTCCCCCTCGTCCCTCTCCTCCTTCCCCTCCTCCTCCTCTTCCTCTTCCTCTTCCTCCTCCTCCGTCCCCCTCTCCGCCCCCGATCCTCCGCGTCCTCCCGAAGCAGGAGGAGGAGGACGGGGAATGGTGATGATGATGCTGCTGCTGATGATGTTGTTGTTGTTGGCGATGATGGTCATTATCATGATTAGTATGCCGATGATGGTGATGCTGATGATGTTGCTGCTGATGATGCTGATGACGATGATGCTGATTATGCTGATGATGATGATGATGATGATGATGATGATGATGATGATGATGATGATGATGACAGCAATGCCGATACCGATGTGAATGATGATGTTGGTGGTCGTAATGATGCTGATGATGATGTTGCTGTCGATGCCGATAGTGATGATGATGATTCTAGTTATGACGATTATGATGATGGTGACAATGATGCTGTTGAAAGCTGATAATGCTGCTGCTGATGATGATGTTGATGATGCTGGTGATGTTGATGCTGGTGATGAGGACGATGATGCTGATGACGAGGATGTTGCTGATGAGGACGATGATCGTGATGCTGCTGCTGATGATGGTGGTGGTGATGAAGATGATTATGCTGGCGATCCTGATGATGATGCTAATGGTGATGATGAGGATGATGACGATGAGGATGATGATGATGCTGATGATGATGACGATGATGATGATGGTGATGATGCTGACGGTAAAGGTGATGGTGATGGAGATTGGTGATGGTGATGTTGATGGTGATGGTTGTGGTGGTGATGATGATCATGATGATGCTGCTGCTGATGCTGATGCTGATGCTGCTGCTGATGATGATGATGATGATGATGAGGAGGAGGATGATCATGATGATTAGGAGGAGGAGGTGAAAACGGGGCCAGGAGGAAGGCAGACAGGGAAGAAGGGAGGAGGAGCAGGAGGAGGAGGAGGAGGACACGGCGGAGGAGGCGGCAGTCGACGAGGTCTGGCTCTCGATCGCGGTGCTCGCCGCTGGCTCAGCAGGCTTGTTGGGAAGCGGCTTGTGCGTACTGTGTTTGTTCCGGTCCTACTCTTGTCTTTGTGCCCCGATCTCGGAAGCTGCTCGGAAGTGAATCCTGACTAGGATGTCCACGCATCTGGGAAAAACACAACAGGTTCCTTTCGCCGTCTCGGACTTAAAAAGACCCTCCCAGATCGACCAGGCGCGGATAATTCACCGTAGATGTAGGGTCGATAGCCCTGGTGGCGATGTCTTATGACTTCTGGGCTCGGAGCTGACCTCGGGAGCTGCTCCTTGGGAGTGGATCGTGATGGCGGCCTGGAAGCGATGGTTGGATGTGGTGGTCCCATCCCCACTCATCCTTCTGAGTGCTCTCCTCATTTGCCCCGTCGTCCTCACAACTTCGACGATGCTGCTGCTTGAACTTCTTCTCCTCCCCTTTTCCCTCCTCCCTCCGTCTCCCCAACCACCCCCCCGCCCTATGTCTCCTTTTCCTCCTTATCCTCTCTTCCAGGCTCTCCTCATTATTTTCTGTCCTTCTTTCCTCACCCCCTCCCTCCCTCTCATGTCATCTATCATTATCCTTTTTTCCTTATTTCCTCACCCCCCCATCCCTTCTCCCTTTATCAGCCTGTCCCCGTTGCCCGCAGCACCGTGGCCGAAGCTGGTTCCCGTTGCCCCGCTCCCGCTCATCCCCTGCAAGCCCCGGTCGTCCTGAAGGAGGAGAGCGAGGAGGAGGATGCCGACTTTCAGCAGAAAGAGCACGGGCTCTAAGCAAAGGGGCCTTCAATAGCACGTCATGGGAGCCGTGTACACCCATTGCACTTCCGTCTTTGGAGTGCGTCCACGTCGTAATCAGCGTCTGGTAGTCGATGAGATAGCGCTGATTTAGCATCGACTAGCGTCGGTTAGCGTCTGTTTAGCGTCGATCAGCGTCGAACGGCGTCGGTTCGCAAGAGCCAACACGATGGTAATTACGGCAGGTTTGTGCGGCGTTGGCGCGTTGGTGACGCCGGCGAGGGCGTTCAAGGCTGAGTTTTGCGACGCAGAAGCACCGATAGACATTCTAACACCACGGGACCTGGCTGAATTCAAGCTTGAACGATCAGGGCCGCGATCGGTTCAAGGTTGAACGATCGACGCGGTGTCGAAAACCTGTGCGCTTCGACGCCGCGCGAACCTACAGTATGGGAGGCCCCCATGAGTTGCCACAGCAAGGGTTCCTGGAGGGTTTTCTCCTTTTCCGGGCCCTTGGGGCCCGGGCCCCCCTTGATCGTCAACAAACCTGCGCACGTACACTACTCCTCCTCCTTGTCCTCCTCCTCCTCCTCCTCCTCCTCCTTCCCCTCCTCCTCCTCCTCCTCCTCCTCCTCCTCCTCCTCCTCTTCCTCCCCCTTCCCCTCAAACTGTCAGGAATCGTTTATTAACATGTCGCCTCGCCGTTTCTGGCTCACCGCGCTTCGGGGCGACAAGTTGAAGACGTCGCAGTCCCCGAGGGTCCGCGTCCCAAGCGTTCCCTAGCTTCCCGTCCCGCGGAGCGGAGCGACACGCCGTCCGCTTGCAAGGCATAGCGTGTCGCAGGGGCCGCCGCCGTCGACACGCTAAGCAAAAGTTCCTGACCGTAGCACGAAGGAGGAGGAGGAGGAGGAGGAGGAGGAGGAGGTGAGGGATAACGAGGAGGGGGATGATGAGAGGGGGGGAGGGAGGAGGAGGAGGAGGAGGAGGAGGCGGAGGAGGAGGAGGAGGAGGAG
>CAUYUJ010015823.1:97500-132981 GCA_963575745.1 Prorocentrum cordatum | reverse complement strand
ACGTGAGTAGTAGTAGTAGTAGTAGTAGTAGTAGTATTAGTAGTAGTAGTAGTAGTAGTAGTAGTAGTACCAGTATCAGTAGTAATTGTAGTAGCAGCAGTAGTAGTAGTAGTTGTAGTAGTAGTAGCAGTAGTAGTAGTAGTCGGCGTAGTCGTCGTAGTAGTGGTGGTAGCAGTAGTAGTAGTAGCAGCTGCAGTAGTAGCAGTAGTAGTGGTAGTTCTTGTCATTGCAGCAGTAGTAGTACTACTAGTAGTAGTAGTAGTAGTAGTAGTAGTAGTAGTAGTAGCAGTACCAGTAGCAGTAGCAATAGCAGTAGCAGTAGTAGTAGTAGTAGTAGTAGTAGTAGTGGTGTTTGTAGTAGAATTGCCGATCGACGTAGTTCTAGTAATAGTAGCCGTAGTAGTCGTAGCAGTAATCTTAGTAGTACTTGTAGCAGCAGCAGCAGTAGTAGTAGTAGCAGCAGTAGAAGTAGTGGTCGTAGGCGTAAAAGTAGTGGTTTAGTAGTAGTAGTAGTAGTAGTAGTAGTAGTAGTAGTAGTATTGAGTAGTAGTAGTAGTAGTAGTAGTAGTAGTTGTAGTAGTAGTAGTAGTAGTAGTAGCAGTAGCAGTAGCAGTAGCAGTAGCAGTAGTAGTAGTAGTAGTATAGTAGTGTAGTAGTAGTAGTAGTAGTAGTAGTAGTAGTAGTAGTAGTAGTAGTAGCTAGTAGTAGTAGTAGTAGTAGTAGTAGTAGTAGTAGTAGTAGCAGTAGTAGTCGTAGTAGTAGTAGTAGTAGTAGCAGTAGCAGTAGTAGTAGTAGTAGTAGTAGTAGTAGTAGTAGTCGTAGTAGTCGTAGTAGTCGAAGTCGTAGTCGTCGTCGTCGTCGTCGTCGTAGCCGTAGTAGTGTTAATTGTGGTTGTACTACTAGCATTTGTTGTAGCACTAGCATTTGAAGTCGTAGTAGTAGGAGTAGGAGTTCCTATGTGAATTGGATTCGGAACTTATGTGAACCGAACACGTTTCCAAGTGACCCGTATACGATGTTTATGTGAACCGTATACGAATCTTAGTTACCGAAACCTGAAGGTGGCCTACAGCAACTTAGGGAGCCCCAGAAGTGTCGAAAGAACTCGAAATAGCCCGAAAGTAGTCCGAACGACGTTGTTTCGGCCCCTGGGAGCCTGTTTGGGGCCGCATGGCATGAAAACCATAAGATAAACGAGAAGGCGGGGTGGACTCGGAGACGGACTCGGAGAAGGCGGGGTGGACTCGAAGGCGGGGTGGACGGGAGGGCCAGCGGGGGCCCGGCAAGGTGGCGCCGTGGCGCCGCTCTGCTTTACAGTGCAATCGACAACCAAGCAGTGACTCTGAGCAGTGTGACAACTGGATGAACGTGTAACGCGCCAGGTGGGTAGATCATTCGCAGGACAGGGGGGGAAGGAGGACGCAGAGGCTTCTCAGGAGCCTCGCAAAGGCCTTGTAGGAGCCTCGTAGAAGCCTCTTAGGAGCCTCGCAGAGGCTTCGTAGGAGCATCGCAGAGGCCTCGCAGGAGCCTCGCAGAGGCCTCTTAGGAGCCTCGCAGAGGCTTCTTAAGAGCCTCGCAGAGGCTTCTTAGGAGCCTCGCAGAGGTCTCTGAGGAGCCTCGCAGAGGCTCCTTAGGTTCTTCGCAAAGGCTTCCTAGGAGTCTCGCAGACGCCTCTTAGGAGCCTCGCAAAGGCTTGTTTCGTAGGGACCTCGCAGAGGCCTCTGAGGAGCCTCGCGGAGGCTTCTTAGCAGCCTCGCAGAGGCTCCTTAGGAGCCTCGCAAAGGCTTCTTAGGAGCCTCGTAGAGGCTTCGTAGGAGCCTCGCGGAGGTTTCTTAGGAGCCTTCCAGTGGCAGCTTAGGAGCCTCGCAGAAGTTTCCAGGAGCCTCGCAGAGGCTTCTCAGGAGCAGTTGTAGAGCTCCTCGCACTGGGGAAGTTTCATCCGGGAGCTCTTTCTAACTTCCACCAGGGAACCACCCCCCTTACCAGGGAGCCAACCCTTTCACAGAGGAGCAACTTTTCCCTCCGCTGGAGGGGTCTCTGAGCGGTCGCCCGCTCTCCTCCTCCTGCTCCTCCTCCTCCTCGTCCTCCTCCCTCCTCCTCCTCCTCCTCGTCCTCCTTCTCCTCCTCTTCCTCCTCGTCCTCCTCCTCCTCATCCTCCTCCCTCCTCCTCCTCCTCCTCCTCCTCCTCCTCCTCCTTTTTCTCCTCGTCCTCCTCCTCGTCCCCCTCCTCCTCCACCTTTCCTCCTCCTCCTCCTCGTCCTCCTCCTCCTCCTCTTCCTGCTCCTCCTCTTCCTCTGTTTTTCTCCTCCTCCTCCTCGTCCTCCTCCTCTTCCTCCTCCTCCTACTCCTCCTCGTTCTCATCCTCCTCCTTTTCCCTTCTCTCCCTTTGCCCCTCCTCCTCTTTCTCCTCCTCATTATCATCCTCCTCCCTTTCTCCCCTTTCCCCCTCATCATCATCATCATCATCATCATCATCATCATCATCATCATCATCATCATCATCATCATCATCAGCATCATCATCAGCAACATCGTCATCATTATCACAGCCATCATCATCCGCATCATCAGCAGCAGCATCACCATCATCAACACCATCACCATCGCCATCGTAATCATCATCATCATCAGCAGCATCGTCATTAGCATCATCAGTATCATCAGCATCACCACCACTATCATCGCCATTGTCATCATCATCATCGTCATCATCATCATCATCATCCTCATCATCATCAGCATCTCTTTCCTCATTATCATCCCCCTCTTCCTCCTCCTCCTCCTCTCCCGCCTCCTTCTCCTCCTCCTCCTCCTTTTCCTCTTCCTCCTCCTCTCTGCTGCCTCCTCCTCCTCCTCCTGTCCTCCTACTCCGCCTCCTCCTCCTCCTCCTCCTCCTCGTCCTCCTCCTTCTCCTTTCCTCCTCGTCCCCCTCGTACCCCTTCCACTCCTTTTCCTTCTGGATAACTCCTCCGTGTCGCACCCCGAGGCCCGTTTTTAGGGCGGGCCGGGCGTTTCGCGTGAGACTTCCTCAGAATTTATGATCCTGAAGCTTAACAAGTGATAACAGCTTCACAGATGGAGGGCAGGCCGTTTTCAAAATGTGGCTCTCGGATTTGCGCCGCGCACATTCGTTTTAACATTTGCAAGAGTTGCCCGGATTGACGGCGGGTTGTTTTCAAAATGTGGCTCTCGCATTAGCGCCGCGCACATTCGTTTTCAAAATTTGCAAGAGTTTCACGGATTGAGAGCGGGTCGTTTTCAAATTGTGGCTCTCGCTTCAGCGCCGCGCACAGCCGTTTTCAACATTCGCAAGAGTTTTACGGAGTGAGGGCGGGTGGTTTTCAACATGTGGTTCTCGCTTGAGCGCTGCGCACATTCGTTTTCAACATTTGCAAGAGTTTCACGGATTGAGGGCAGGTGGTTTTCAACATGTTTTTCTCGCCCGAGCGCCGCGCACATTCATTTTCAAAATTCGCACGAGCTTCACGGATTTAGGGCGGTTCCTTTTCAACATGTGGTTCTCGCTTTAGCGCCGCGCACATTCGTTTTCAATAACTATAAGAGTTTCACGGATTCCCATGATCAGCGTACCAGAAATGGTATTATGGAAGGATTCAGGATTATGCGGGTGCAACATTAATGTTGATTCATGGTGTTGAAGTCCCAAAAACGGCGCTCTGGTACGATTCCGGATCGTCAAGACGCAGCAGTCCGGCTGATACGTGGAGTTGAAATCCCGAGAACAATGTTTTGGCATGCTTCAAGATCTTCAAACGGATGTCTTCCCCACGAGGCAGTTCCCTCAATGGAAATGAACCGTCGTGGGGGCCTACGAGGAGGGAGCTTGGAGGGAGGGTTAATTCCAACATTGTTGATGCCTCTTGATTTTACACTGGTCCTTTTCCTTTTCCTCCTCCTCCTTTTCCTCCTCCTCCTCTTCCTCCCTCCTCTCCAGCGGCCAGGGCGAGCTGGCGAGGGGGCTCTGCTGGCTGAGGCTGGACAGCGCCTCGCAGCATTTCGTCAAGCAGGCGGGCCGCTCGCCTGCTCTCCGCGAGGACTGTGTCTCCTCGAGTCCCGAAGCAATTGCGACCGGCGTTGTTTTGGAGGCTTCGAGGGGACCTTCGCCGGGCCTCGGGGCCGTAAAGGAACGACTCGGGATGAAAAAAACGGTCCTGGGGAATGAGTCGAGGCATCGTGAGGTCGACGTTGTGAAAGAAATCACTACGTCGGGGGTCTAGGTAGGAGGTTGGAGGGGAAGGGGTGGGGGAGAGCCGGTAAAGTGCTGGATCCGGGGCTTAGCTAATACAAATGAGCATCTGGTTGTACGCATTATATGTATATCATGTGCGTTTTGCAAGTATACGCCGATTTTGTACAACTGTAACTAACTGCGTGGTTGTATAGATGTAGCGTTAACGTGGGTGTACGTTTGTCTACGCATTCGCTGACGCCGGCTGCTCACATGTCAAGGCACTACCTCTGAATTTGTGTATGAATGTACACATACGGTTGTGTATAGGTATGCGCGTACAAGAATACGTACATGCATGTGGTACTCGTTGTGCCATGTTGGAATATACGTGTGTGTATACGCATGTCTACACATTCGCTAATGCTGGCTGTTTACGCGTGAGGGTCATGCACATGAGCATGAGCATGTGCATGTATGTATGCATATGCATACATGTGTGTATGGTCGTTTGTACAGGTACACGCGTAGGTGTATACAACAAGGGGTGTGATACTGTAGGTGTAATGTATAAGTTAGTGTATCAGCATGCCGACGCATTTACCGAACCCCCTATATGAGTCAGCTTCTGTGTTTCTGTGTATATATAAAGAAAATATGTCAGTGCGTATGCACGTATGGTTCGTTTTCTATGTACGCCTCCATGTTCATAGACTCACTTGCATGTATTCACAGACACATGTGTCTATGGTGTGTATATACATATAGATCACTCGACGACAGTGCTGACGATGATTCTCGCGCTCGGATGACGCGCAACCAACGGCTGCAACGCCGCGTCCTGCACGCGTGGACTGGACGGTGGAAGCCAGACGCGCCAGCATGCGCGCAGGGCTGGCAGACCTCTGGTCGGCTGCACGTTGCGGCGAGGACAGCCAGCCGCGGCGAGCCCTCAGCGGGACCGCCTAGCCTTGCGGCCCTCGTCAAGGTGGCGCTGGTCCGCGGCGCGCTCACGCCGGCATGCGCGGCGGATCGCGCGGCGCTCGGCGTCCTCGGTGGTCGCGGCCACTACAGGCGTTCGCAGGCTCGCGCGCTTCGCTAGGGGGTGAGGCAGGTTCGCACCTTGCTGCCGCGGCGGCCAACCTAGCGCGGGCGTTCACGGTTGAACGCCGCCAGTGGCCCGGAATTGACCGATCTCGAACGATCGGCGCTATCGGTCAAGCAGTGGCGAAGCGTTTTGGCTCGCCGATAGCCCTACCAAACAATGTTCTAAGGACCTTTTGTGGTTTCCACGAAATGTTCTCAGAACATGTCTGGCGGTTCTGCCTTGTTTTATCACATCGGGTTTATGTTCTAAGAATACTGTTCTGGTTATTCGAACATTTTTGGGTTCTAAGAACATTTCGTGGTAGGACTATAGGAATGCCGGGACGGTCGGCCCCTGCTCAAATCGGAGGCCGCGGTTATGCAGGGTTGAAGATCCAGACGGTGTCAGAACCGGACGCACAAGTCGTCACGACATAAGCTTGCCGCTCGAAATCTGCTGCGCACAGCTGGTCTCGGCTCAGCCGCTTGGCAGCTTTTTCTATGCATGGTCGCTGCCCAGGGCCGAAGACTTGGAAAATCACTTGAACGTTGCTGATCCTCCAGCCCCCATTCGTCCTCCCAGAGAGAGGGCTCTAGACCAGCCTCAACCCGGGGAACGAGGAGGGAGGGACCCCAAAGACTCGAACGTCAGGCCTGCGGGAGGCTTCTCGTCGCAACGTCTGCATTCCAATTGAACCACCGGTCAGCTTCGCTTCCCCCTCAACCTGGACCCACTCTTGTCGTGACGGAACTCACGTCGGAAGGTGATTGGACATTTCTAGCTTCTGGGGGCCCTCAGTTCTCAGGGACCGCCAGAGAAAGACTCGGGATGACAAGCTTGGTCCCGAGGAAGGGGTCATTACTCACTGCATCTCTGGGCACATTCAGAAGCATGTTGGCGTTTGTGATTGTATTGTGCAGTCCAGCTTGCCGCTTGCGCCCAATCGGTTGACAGGTAGACGCCGTCTTCAACCTCCTGGACAGCGACGGCGATGGTCGCATCGGCGTCGCTGATTTCAAGTCGGTATTCAACCTTGACGACTTTAATTGGGAGAGCGTCCCAGAGGCTGAGGATGTTTTTTTTTTTGCGTTGCGCTTGTATGCGCACCGAGTGATCGGCATGGCGAAACTAAGACTAGTGGAAGGGCTGAGGAGCACAGGGAGTGGCACAGTGCTCATTATAGCAGCGTGCGAGCTTTAGCTTCCCTGCACATCAAGACTATCGAAGAGGGTTTGGTGAACCAGTGTCTTGAGAGTACTCGTGCCCATGGGTGTGTTCGAGGCGTGAAGACCGCCGCGCAGGGACGTTCAGAAGAAGAGAGAGAGAGAGAGGGGGGGGGAAAGACCAACTAAGATCGGAAAACGGCGAACCTGTTGGACAGCGGGGGCCCCAAACAGTGCGTCGTTGCTCTCTGTGTGCGTGATCTGTGTGTGGCTGGATCTCCATGGTGCAGTCTGCGTGGTGCAGTACCAATGTCTGTTGTATATGTGTATATATGTGTGTATTATATATATATGTACATGGATGTGCTGAAAGCTATGTGGTGCAATCTTCTCCGAGCAGTGCTTGCACCAGGGATTCGCTCTTCGCCCTGGAAGTTCCGGGGTGCCGTTGTGGCCGAGGTCCCGCCACGCTGCCGCCCGAGGACGCCCCGCGGGCGCCTTGCTGCGCCGGGCGACTCATGCCGAGGCCTCGCCCCGACTCCTCGACCAGAAGTATAAGAGTGACCTTTCGCCGGAGTGACCTCTGGTGCGGGCCCAATGGGGCCCCCCCGATCTCCGAACGCGAGGTGGCAGCGGCGTCTTGCGCGCTTGTTTGGCACCCACCAGGGCGGCGTCGCCGCCAGCTGCGACCTTCGCCAACGCCGCCTCGGCACGGCGGTGTTGCTCCAGCGTCCCGTACACGCGGACCCCGGCCGCACCGTCTCGGACAGGGACCTCCACGGCGGCGCCCGAGCGCAGCAGCTTGAGGACGGCACCCCGCACGGCGAGCAGCCGAGTCTGGGCTGCTGGAGACAGTTCGCCCCCAAAAAGCCGCGCACCAGAGGTCACCTTTGCCCAAAGGTCGCTCTCACGCGCGTAGCCGAATTCCGCCCTCGAGGCCGCGCACTGGGCGCCTCGTGCGCGCCCCTGTGCACCCGGGGGGGGGGGGGGCCTGCCGGGGCTTCGCCCGGAGATCGCCCGTGGGCGCCTCGCGGGCGCCCCCTCCCCCCGTGCGCTGGACGGGTCTGCCTCCGCCTCCTCCTGCTCCTCCTCCTGCTCCTCCTCTTCCTCCCCCTCCTCCTCCTCCTCCTCCTCCTCCTCCTCCTCCCTCCTCCCTCCTCCTCCTCCTCCTCCTCCTCCTCCTCCTCCTCCTTCTCCCTCCTCCTCCTCCTCCTCCTCCTCCTCCTCCTCCTCCTCCTCCTCCTCCTCCCTCCTCCTCCTTCCCCCCGTGCGCTGGGCGACGTTTCTGAGGTCTCGCCCTGTTGCCGCCCTTCAGGCCGCGCCTGGGCGCCTCGTGCGCGCCCCGTGCACCGGGTGGGCTTGCCGTGGCTTCGCTCAGGTCGGGCAGGTCTTCCTACGGGCGGATCTTCGAAGAAACATGCGGCAGAGTCAGCACAGACCCCTTCAAGAGAGTCACGGGGGCACGAGGGGTCGTCCCCGGGCTATTGTTTTCTACCATTCTCGAGTGTTCCTCCTGCAGAGGGACATGCCCGACTTCAGGCCTCGCCCGGAGAGCGCCCGTATGCGCATCGCGGGCGCCCCCCCCGTGCGTTGGTCGGGTCGAACGAAAGGGGGGGATCGGGAAAGGGGGGGTTACGAAATCTGCTGCATGCAGCTGGCTTCAGCCTCACCGAGGGGCCCATTCCTCGAGGCATGGCCGCCTCCGGCGCCGGGAGGCGCCAGGAAAATCAGCTACGGGAGCTGATTCTCCCCCCCTCCCTTTGCTATCCCCCCCTTTCGCCCGGCCCGAGTTGGGTGGGTCCGCGGGGGTGCTTGGCCTCGTGGCCGCCTCCTCCTCCTCCTCCTCCTCCTCCTCCTCCTCCTCCTCCTCCTCCTCCTCCTCCTCCTCCTCTACTCGGGTCGCCCACGGCCCCAGTGGAAACCGTGCACACGACGGGCTGTTTTTCAATCTCCAGATTTTTTAAGGGTCGGGGACGTAGCTGGGGTGGTGTGGTGTATATACTTGTTCCCCCGATGCCCCGCGGAAACAGCGAAAACGTAGACACCAGGATCCCGTATACACCAGGATCCGCTCTCCTGTGGGAGACTCAGTGTGAGGTCAGACAAAGGCGTCGGTGTATGGAGTTCGGTTCCGTAGATTCCTCCCCATCCTCTTCTCCCCTGGGGCTTATTAAGTCGGGCAGGTCCCTCTACAGGAGGACGACCCGAGAAAAACTCGACTGGGGACGATGGTTCATGCTCTTTTGGCATTTGTTTTGAATATTCGTGTTTGATTCTTTTTATTTCTTTTCGAAAATCCGCCGGTAGGAGGACCGGCCACTGGGGGGCGGCGCGAGAGCTCAAAGTTAATCGCGCTTCGCGCAGCGCGAAGCGCGAAGTTAGACGCTTTCAACAGAGCTTGCGCCACAGAGCTTGCACCACACAGCTTGCATCGCGCAGCTTGTGATGGGCCTGTTTTCCACCACCACCACCACCATCAGTTCGAAGGGGAGGGAGTCCTCTTCCTCCTCCTCCTCCTCCTCCTGATCATCATCATCTCTTCGTCCTCCTCCTCATTCCTTCCCTCCTCCTCTTGCTCCTCCTCCTCCTCCTCCTCCTCCTCCTCCTCCTCCTCCTCCTCCTCCTCCTCCCCCTCCCCCTCCAACTTATAGTGGTGGTGGTGGAAAACAGGCCCACCAGCTTGTACCACGTTGCTGCGCCACCACCAGTTGGTCACGCAGAAGACGCGCAGGTTGAGCCCTATAACGAACACCGTTTTCGGCTCCGAGTTACTTCTGGATCATTTCGGGGACCGTGGTTTCTGTGTACTTCCTATTCTGGCCTCATGGGATGCGCTCCACGCTGTCTCGCCCTCGACTTGTCTCATCCATTGCGCAACAAGCCTTCCCCTTGCCCTTGCAGACGTTCCCATCATAAATGACACCTCTTAATATTCAATGCAGGGTCTGTCAGCTGATTGTTCTGTCCATGTAGCGGGCAGATGTCGCGCGGTCCCCTATGGGTGGACTGGGCATGCCCCCGCTGCCTCCGAGCTGGCTCGGCTCGCGCCCCTCCTCCGAGCATAGCCGGGCTCCGCTGCGCTGCTGCGCGCGTGGCCACGAGGCCAAAATTGCCTGTGTGTGTCGGTGGCATTGCCCTTAGCGTTATGTCGGGCGTGTCCCCCTACAGGGGGATTTTCGACGAAAAAATACCCCACAAATACTCCAAACAGGTTATATAATATTCAGACGTGTGCCACCGAAACGCGTCTATAGACGCAACGGGGGCCGATGCGTCCATGACGTTTTTCTCCACAAGTTCTAGCGCGGAGCTCCCTGGGTGCAGCTGGTTCGCCCAGCAACGGGGTGAAGCACGGCAAGGCGGAATGTCCTGGGGCGGCGTGGCCACGGCGCAGTGTGGACGGCGCAAAGCCAACCACAAAGGACCGCAAGGCGTCGGGCGGACGCCGCGGCAGCGGCACCTTCTCTCTCGCCGTGCCCCGCCCACGATTCCAGGGCCCTTAGAGGCCTGGGCACACGGGTTGAGGATTCGAAGGCTCCGCAGTCCTGTACACAGGAGGCCATTGCTCTGGAGGCGTGTGCCTGGGAGGGCCTTCGGGTCCTGAGCCTGTGCGTCTACTGCCCTGGAGTCTTGGGCACACGAGGATATGGCCCTGGAGTCGTGAGCCCAAGAGTCCACCGCCCCAGAGTCCTGGGCCGAGGAATCGAAGGCTCTCGAGTTTTGTGCACAGGAGGCCATGGCCCTGGAGTCGCCTGCCTGGGAGTCCCAGGGCCTGAGTCCTTTGCAACAGGAGTCCAGTGCCGTGGAGCTGTGGGCCCAGGATCAGGAGGAAAAGAAACACAGACACAATTAATCCTCGACGCAATTCATGTTTTTATGTGTGTGTATCTATGTGTGTGTCCTGGGGGCCCTTCAGAAGAGTCCAATGCCCTGCAGGTCATAGTCAAATGACAGTGGGGCCCTGGAGCCACGTCCTGGACAGATTAGCCCGACTTCCATGGCTACGCGCGTGCCCACAACCAGCCCCCCCCCCCCCAAAAAAAAACACAAGTTCCCCGCTCATGAGCTTACAGCCTCCCGTCTCCCAAAACTCAGTTGGCAATGGCCTCCCCAGCACGGAAGTTCCAATGCAAACCAGGAGCAAAGACGCCATGTGTGGAGTCGCAAGCGGTACGGAAAGTGGTCGCTAAATCTTGCCACGCCTTTCCAAAGCGGAAGCGGCAGCACTCGAGTTTACACAACTCGTCGTGTCGCTCGTTGGACGAATTCCTGACAAAGGGCATTGACGACTCAAATTCGGAAATAGGTGGCAGGGAACACATGCATGGGGCAACCTTGCGACGCATTTGGAGATATTGGGGGCTCGCTGGAGGGAAGGGGGGGGGTCATGTGCTGCGGAGAACATTCAGCCCCGCGCTGCTCGCAGGCTGTGCGTTGCTCACCCTCTCCCCTCTGCTCCCTCTTCCCTGTCCTCGTCCTTCTTGTCCTCTTCGTCGTCGTCCTCCTCCCCTGCCCCCCTCCCCCCGTCCCATGGCCGCCCCATCGTCAGTGTGCCACTTGCCCGATGGCTTCCCTCGGTGTTGTTCCCAGCAGGCAGGCGATCGACGCCCAGGATTGGTAATGGGCTCGTCTGTGCCTGTGAGGGCGAAAGGGCGAGCTAGGTGGTGATGATCCCGTGGGAGGAGAAGAGGAAGCGGGGAGACAGTATGAGGATGATGAAGAGGACAACGGCCAGAAGGATAATGAGGAGGAGGATAAGGATTAGGATGGGGAGCACAGGGTCGAACAGGAGGAGGGGGCGGCGAGATGGAGGAGGATGGCTTTCACGGAGGAGGATGGAGGAGGATGATGATGAGGAGGAGGAGGAGGAGAACCAGTGCAAAGCCCAAGAGTCATCAACGATGTTGGAATTTACCCTCTAAACTCGATTCTTCATAGGCCCCTGCAACGGCTCATTTCTATTGAGGGAACTGCCTCGTTGGAAGACAACCGTTTGAAGACCCTGAAGCATGACAAAACATTGGTCTCAGGATTCCAACGCCACGGATCACCCTGATTGTTATGTCTTGACGATCCTGGCTCGTGCCAGAAGACCGTTTCTGGGAGTTCAACACAACTAACCAACGTAACTGTTGCACCCGCGTGATCCTAAATCCTTTCCAGAAAACACAATTTCTGCTACGTTTATTCTGGGAATCCGTGTCACTCTTGCCGGTTATATACACACATGCGCGCGGCGTTAAGGCGAGAGCCAATGTTTGAAAAGGAGCCGCCCTCAACGTGTGGAACTCTTGCAACGTTTTACACGAATGCGCGCGGCGCTAAGGCGAGAGCCACATGTTGAAGACGACTCGCTCTCAACCCGTGAAGCTCTCGCATCTTTTTTGATGTGCGCCTCGCTAAGGCGAGAGTCACAGCTTTTGAACGACCCGCCCTCCATCTGTGAAGCTGTTGCCAGTTCTGTAAGTTTCAGATTCATAGGTGGTAAGGAAGTCTCCGGGGAATTGCCCGGCCCGTCGTAAAATCTGGCTTTGGGGTGCGACAGGAGAAGTTATTTTTAAGGAGAAGGAATGGAGGAGGAGGAGGAGGAGGAGGAGGAGGAGGAGGAAGAGGAGGAGGAGGAGGAGGAGGAGGAGGAGGAGGAGGAAGGAGGGCGAGGAGTAGACAAAGGCACCAGGAGAGGGAGAAGGGGGCTGCGGAGGTGCGAGCAGGCAGAGGCGCGGACGCTGGCAGCAACCTGGAGCCGGAGCCGCGACCCGTATAGCCCGAGGGGCACGGGCCCGGGAGCGTCTCAAGACAGCCCGGGAGGGCCTGCCCGGCCCCTCGTGGCTGCCACCGCGGGCCCAGCGCGCCGCGCCCCGCCCGCGCGCGGATGGACACCCGCGGCGGGCAGGCGTGGCCGCAGTGGGGCGCGGCGCGGCCAGCCGTGGCGTCGCCGCCCGCCGCAGGCAGGCCCCTGTGCGCCGCGCGCGTGCAGGCCTTGTCGCCAGCGCGGCCACGGCCGGCCGCGTCGCCGCAGCTCCGCGGGGCAGCGTCGCCGGCGGGCCTGGCGCGCCGCGCGGTGCGCTCGGGCTGCTCGCCGCCGCCGTGCTGCCTCGTGGCGGAAACACCCTCGAAGCCTCGCGGCGCGTGGCCCGCGACGCCCGCGCGCCCAGCGCCGCGCGCGGCCTCCCCGCTGCCTGCCGCGCGGTGGGGCTGCGGGGCGCCGCAGGGCGGCGCGGCGCAGAGGCCGACGCGCGACTGCCCCGCCCCAGGCTCGCCCGTGCGGGCGGCAGCCGCGCGGGCGCGTGCCGCGCCCCCGGCGGAGGCCGCCAGCACGATGCCGGCGCCGGCGCTCGGGGGCGTGATGCTGGCAGCCCTGCAGGCCGCCCGCGTTCATCGTGTCGGCGCGGCGCCCGTGCTGAGCGGCCCGCCCAGGCCCGCGGCAGACACCCTCTCGGCCACCATCAGCGTGGCGGCGGTGCCAGAGGCGCCGACCACCTGCTCACTGACGACCTGCTACGACAGCCCCGTGCGTCGCATATCGTCCTGCGACACGCTGGCCGAGGTGGTGGGCCCAGCACCCGCGCCCTGCCAGGCGACGCCGCCGCCGCACAGCTCTCTGGAGCACGGCTCCCCGCCTGCCGCGCCCAGTGGCAGCCCCGCGGCCAGCGGCGAGCGGGAGGCCGCGCGGTCCGGCTGGGCCTTCCTCTCGGACCGCGAGGTCCAGGAGCTGGCCGAGCAGCGCCTGAGCGGGCTCGTGGCGCCAGAGCTGCTGCAGCGCCTCGGCCGCCGCGGGGTGGTCTCGCTCCTGCTGGCCTCCGAGGAGCGAGGCGGGCGCCGCGCGGAGGCAGCGATCTCCGCCACGGTGGGGTCGTCCTGCGCCTCGGATGCGGCGCCGCTCCTGCAGGCCGGCGACGCTGCAGGCGGCCAGCCAGTGCCCAGCGCTGCGGCGAAGCCACGAGGCACGGGGCCGCACGCCCTGGAGTGGCCGCAGAGGGCGGCGGCGCTGTGTGCGGCCCCGCGGGTGGCCGCTCCGCCGGCGTGGCGCGCGGTGGAGCAGCTGGAGGCGCAGGAGGAGCTGCAGACGCCGCCCTCGAGAGGCCCAGCGGCGAGAAAGGACACGGACGAGCCTCGGGCCCAGCTCGAGGTTGAGGCCGCCCTGGACGCCCACGCGGCGGGCGCCGACGTGCTGGGGCTCCTGGGCCACGACGGGCGCGCGATGGCCTTCGAGGCCGCGCTCGACCGTGCCGAGCGGGAGTCGAGGGCGAAGCTTGCGGGTGCCCTCCGCGGCCTGAGTCTGGCCGCCAAGCAGGGGGAACTCTCGGGCCCCGAGGGGGCCCCGTACATGCTGCCGGAGGACCGCTACGGCGACGTGCTGCTGTGCAGGATCGGCCCGCTCTGCGGGCAGCCCCCATGGCCTCCAGCAGGCGAGCTGCCCGGGCCGGGTGGTGGGCAGCCTTGCCCCAGGAACTGCGGCCACGTGCCCCAGCCTGAGGAGCAAGAAGCGGCATACGGCAGGATCGCGCCGTGTCGATTGCCAGCGACACCAGCGAAGGCGTTGAATGTTGAGCGCCGCCGGTGGCCCAGAATCGGCACATCGTTGAGCGATCCAGCGTTTCTGAGGCCCCCGATCCTTCAGGTTTGAACGATCCCCGCGGTGTCAGGAAGCAACGCTGGGGTCGACACGACGCGAGCCTGCTGGAAACATAATTGAACTTTCGGAGCCCCGCGCGGATTTCTTGCATCGGCGCTGGACCCCCCCTCCCTGGCGCGCGGAGCGCGCCAGGGGCGGCGCCAGAGGCACCGCCGGAGAGGGGGGCCCCAGTGCCGATCCAAGGAAGCCGCGCGGAGCTCCGAAAGTTTACGTTTCCGCTTAAGTCGGGCGTCTCCCTCTCCAGGAGGAATGTTCAAAATAGTCTGGGGGCGATTTCTCGACTATGCTTGACTATCTCTGAACAGCTGTAGTTCTGTGTTCTGATTATCTGTTTTGCACTCTGCCCTCCACAAGCCCCCTGTAGGAGGACGGGCCCGACCTAACTTTTGCGCTGCCTGCTGCTCCTCTGCCACCACGCGGGCGGCCCAGAGCCGCCGGACGCCCGCGCGCAGGCGCCGCGGCCGGAGCAGCGGGCGCTGGAGCAGCTGGCCGAGGAGGCCCAGCGCCTGCTCCGCGCCGCCGCCGAGGGCGAGCGGGCCGAGGGCTGAGCCGCCGAGGGCCGAGCGTCACAGAAGGAAAAACGCCAAGCCTGCCCCCCTTGCGCTTCTATTTAAAACGATATATGGATTAATTCATGTTCGATGTACTATTTGTATACATATATACATATATACTTATATACATATATATACAAATATACAACATACATATACGTGTATATATATATATATATATATATGTGGAAAAGACGACGAGAGGTTTTTCGCTATTTTTCGGCCTCCAGGGGCCCCCACCGGGCCCCGGGACCGTCAAAGAACGACTCAGGACGAGAAGCCGGCCTCGGAGAAGGGGTCCGGACCTCTGAGGGTCGACGTTGCGAAACCATCACGATGTCGGAGGTCTGGGTAGACATAACTTTCGGCGCTCCACGCTGCGCGCCAAAAGTTTATGTTTATGGCGTTTTGTCTTCTTCCCGAGCATTTTCTCAGGGTGGAGGGCAAAGGGTGAAGACTGAAGTGCCGTTTCAATGGATTTTCGAGTCTCGCATCTGCAAGAGGTGCACCACAGGACGGATTGATCTTCGAGGTGCAAAAGCCCATCTGGATTTCACCCTGAGCCCTTCGCCCTAAGGTTAATCGGGCTTGTCCCCCTACAGGAGGAATATTCAAAATATTAAAAAAAAATTGTCTGGGGACTATTTGTTTGACTATGTTTGACCATGTTTTGAATCTTCTCTGACGGTTTAGAGAAAATCAGACAAACCCCCCTTGTATGGGGGACAGGCCCGACCTAACCCTGAGGAGGTGCTCCGTCTTCGGCCAGCGCCTGCTCCGCGCCGCCGCCGAGGGCGAGCGGCCGCCGAGGGCCGAGCGCGAGCCGAGGGCCGCGGGCGGGCCGCGCCGGGGGCCTGGCCGGGGGCGGCCTTCGGCGGCAGATCACGGGAGCCTTGTGCACCGTAGGTCAGGCGATCGCTCACACGGATCAAGGGGGCGTCCGGCTGCACGTAAGGGTGACCCTTCGCCGGAGCGACCTCTGGTGCGGGCCCACAGGGGTCCACCGATCGCCGAACGCAGCGCGATAACTAGTAGCGTCTTGCGCGCTTGTGTTTGGGCCCCCAGCGGCTCCCTAAAAGCCGCGCACCAAAGGTCACTCTTACCCAGGATCACTCCTGCGTGTAGTCGCGGCGTGGATTAGCGACGGGCCCCGTTTCCGTGGGAAATCGCAGATTGTCGCCGCCGAGCGAGGCCGCACCGGCTGCATTTTGGGGAGGGCACCTCTCCCGATCCATGGACTCGGCGACCGCGCGCCAGATCCATGGATCGCTAATCCACGCTTGCGCGCCCCCGAGTTAAGTCGGGCATGTCCCTCTACAGGAGGGATATTCAAACATATTTGTTCAATCTAGTACGGGGACGATGTTTTGATTCTTGTCTGACTGAGTTTGAGTATTGTTTGAGTATTTCGCATTGTTCGATCAGAGTCCGCCTGCAGGGGGACATGCCCGAGCTAAGTGTACCGTCGACCCGCATGGTGAGGATGGGCAGCCTTCCCCAAAGGTTACCCTTACATCCTCGCGCTGGCCAACCTCAAGGCCCTTGCATCCTTACCGCGCATCCTTCTGATACGGGTTGACGGTACCCTCTTAACTCCGTCTTCAGCGTCGACTGGCGTCGATTAGCGTCTGGGAGTCGATGAGGCAGCGCCGATTTGGCGTCGGCTAGCGTCGATGAGCGTCGATTTAGCGTCGATGAGCGACGATCGAGCGCCGATGAGTGTCGATTTAGCGTTGATTCGCGTCGATTCGTAAGGGCCGACGCGATGGTATGGGAGGCTCCCATGAGTTGCCACCGAAGGTGTCCGGGTCGCCTTTTTTCGATTCTGCTGCCGTAGCCGCCGCGCCAGTGATCACGAGCGATGCGAACAGATCCGTATCCTCGCCCTCGCGGTCTACAGATTCTGTCGGCGGCGAGCGAGGGGGGGAAGTGAGAAGGAGAAGGCCCGGGGAAGGCCGGGAAACTTTTCTCAGAAGATTTTTGGGGGCTTCCGATTCTTCTGAGAAGGCCCGCCACGCCACTTCCCACCTCCCCCCCCCAGGCTCGCCGCCGATCCCGGGGCGCGGTCCCGCGGATACGGGTCGCCCGGATATGCGCTCCGCGCGGGGCATCCGCCGACGAAGCGCCCCACATCCGCGGGGTCGAGGCCCGAGGGCTTGGCCCGCGAGGCCGCGGATGCGGAGATGCTGTTCGCCCGCGAAGTGTTGGCGGCGCCTCTGTAGCCAACGGATAATGCCCAGCAGCGGGCGTCCTGGATGCCTGCGACCCAACGCGCACAAGCATGCCCACGACTCGGACAGAAAGAGCAACAAGAGCGCTCAAGCTTGCGCAAGAAGTCCAGCCTCGCGCGAGCTTGGTTCCCCACTGCGTCAACAGCCTTGCGTTCCGAAACGTCAAGGCGTGCTACATCAATTGAATTCGCAGAGTTCTTAAAGAGCGAGCCGGTATCCTAATGAGGTACTCTTTATGGTGAACACCATTTCAAAGAACGCTGTGCAACTTAAGTTTCCTTTCCACAGCTCCCTCATTCAAGAGTTCGAGTTGTCTTCTCGAGGTTGGAGTCTCAATGGGATGTGGGGGCATCAGGGGGAGTTTGAGTCTGGCTTATGTTGCCTATACTTGCCTGCGATCGTTGATCGCGACCGGGGTTGTCGCCGGTCGCGTGAAAGACGAAAGGAAATCCACGTATCATTCACTTCGTTTCTCGCTCGCCGTCTCGGGGTCTTGCACCGAGAGAAGTCCACGCAGAAGCCCGCCGCAGCACGTCTGCAAGGTCGGCGCAGTGAGAAAAGGGACGCAGCAAGATGGGGTCCGAGGTTTTTTTTTTGGAAGAGGGAAGTGGGATCTCGCTAGACCACCTGTCGCCCAAAGGGCTGGCGGGATCTGCGCAGGAACCGCGCTGTCGCCCGAGACTTCCTCGCCTTCTCCTCTTGCTAGTCCCTCGTGCTAATGCCTCTCGTCCTCCGTCGTCTCCCTCCGGGGCTCCTGCCATGATCTTCTGCGGCGCTGCAGTCTCTGGGCAGCGTCGGCTCTCCGGGGACGGGTCCGGCCCCCAGGAGGAGGAGGAGGAGGACAAGGAGGAGGAGGAGGAGCGAACGTCCCCAAGGAGAAGGAGGAGGAGGAGGAGGAGGAGGAGGAGGAGGAGGAGGAGGAGGAGCGAACGTCCCCGAGGAGGAGGAGGAGGAGGAGGATTGCACTGTAGTGTGGAGCCCCCTCTCGCTTCCCCCCGCCCTCTCGCCGCGCCGCCCCCAAGAGCGGGGACGCAGACCGGCCGCAGCTGCTGCGCTGCCTGCCTCCAGGGTGCCTTTTGGGTTTTTGGGGTTTCGATGGTTCTGCGGCGGAAAGCGTGACGTTCCCACACCGAAAAGCAATGGACGTCCTACAAGCCTCGTCAAAAATAAGCAGAAGGCTTCTGAAGTCGGTGATTGTGGGGTCAGCGCTACTCCAATGCTGACGGATGCCTGTTGACTCGGACGCGGTGTTGTCCAAAAACCGACCCCGCACTCTCAGCATTGAAGAACGCGCTTTCTGACAAGTGCCCGGAAGCGTCGTGCTCCAGGATCTCAACTTCCATTTCTGGATATCCTTGACGAGGTAGGGATCTCAGGGTTGGGTTTCTTGTGGTCGAGCTCCTATTGTATACGACTGCAAAAGCACCGCGGGGGCGCAGGCGATCGGCGGGCGGTCGGCCCCAGCCCCCTGGGGGGTGGCGCTGGGAAGCAGCGAGCAGGGGGATCGAGCCGGCGCGGCCCGGCAGCCTTCTTGTCGTCGACGTCCTTCCCTTTCCCCCACCCCCGCCCCCTCGCCCTCCTGCGGTGGCAAATCATGGGATCCCTCTATTCCCTCGTGACTCCGCCTTCAGAGCGCACTAGCATCGAGTAGCGCCCGGTAGTCAATATGATGACGCCGATCATGTAGCGTCGATTCAGCGTCGATGAGCGTCGGCTAGCTCGATGAGCGTCGGCTAGCATCGATTAGCGTCGATTTAGCGTCGACTTAGCGTCGGCTAGCGTCAATTCGCAAGAGAACAAGGTGGGATTGGAGGCTTCAATGAGCTGCCACCGAGTCCTCTGCTCCCTACCCCTCCTCATTCTCCTCTCCGTCTGTGCCCCCGTCTCTCGGCCTATCGTTCCTCCTCCCCCCGAGCGCTAAAAAAAAGCCCCGTTCCTCCATGGCCCGAGGAGCCCGAGAGAAAAGAAGGTCGGGGCTTGCTGATGACGAGGAAGCGCGCGAGGTCCCAGCGTACGTAGGGGGGAGCCAGGTCGGTGAAGCCGACCGTCAAACTGCACAACCGCACACGGTGCCAGGCCGCACAGCAAGCAGGCTGACCACGGTGCCTTCTCGGTGATGGAAGCCGACGTCCAACAGAGCCCTGCCATACCCCAACTGGGCTTACACGGGGTTCCACATCTGCCACCGCATGCACCGCATGCCTGGATTGGCGATCGCCAAAAGGCAGAATCGACGCCAGGCCAGCCAAGGGACCGCGAGGAGAACGATGAGGGGGACGGCATCACCACGGCAGGCACGTGCTGCAGAACTCGGCCAGCATCGCCATGTTGTCGATGCCGTATCCCTGCCCGTTGCGTCCGTGCCACGTTTCGTCTTCGTGGGGGGCACGGAGGGCACCCTCCGAGCCCGTCTCGCCCAACACTGCGGCGCCCTCCAGGGCCACGGGTCCGAGCTTCGCTATTTTTCCTAGCCTTGCTTCCGCTCCGCCAGGGTTACTTTGGCGGTCGGCGCCGTGCTCGCCCTCGACGGTGCCGCCGGCGCTGTCGGTGAGGGCGAAAGTGCCGTACGTCGCCGCGCAAGGACAGGAGCTTCGCGGTGCCGCAGCCGTCCAGGTCTCCCTGGATCCACCCGTCAACCGCGGCGATGGATACATGCCCGTTGCCCGTGGTCGCCAGGCTCGTGAAGATGTCGCAGAAGGTCGCGCAGTTGCCCAAGTTCTCTTCAGCTCCACCTCCGTGTGACTCTTGCCACAGTCAACCCGCATAGTAAGGATGGGCATTCTTCCCAAGGTACCCTTGCATCCTTGCCCCATTCGGCCCGTGTTCTGCGACTTTCGCTGGCCAGCCACGTTCGAAAAACGTTACCATGGGCCTCCAAGGCCCTTGCATCCTTACCGCGCATCCTTATGATACGGGTTGGCTATAGCAGCGCCGCGCTGCCATCAGGGAGGCCCATGGAGGCGAGGGGGGAAAGTAGCCCCCCCAGGCACCAGCAACATGCCGGGCGTGGCGTCGCGCGCCACCGCTAACGAAGTGTGCCCGTCCCGCCCGCCCTACCGCGCGCCCGGAGAGAGAGAGAGAGCCGAGGCGAGGGCGGCGCCACTGAGCCAGACAGGCAGGGCTCTCACCGCGTCTGGACCCCGTGCGTGGTCCATGCGGGGCTTGAGCCAAAATGGCTGCTGCTACGGCGCTCTTCCTCCTCCTCCTCCTCCTCCTCCTCCTCCTCCTCCTCCTCCTCCTCCTACTCCTACTCCTCCTCCTCCTCCTCCTACTCCTCCTCCTCCTCCTCCTCCCACTCCTCCTCCTCCCACTCCTCCTCCCGCTCCTTTCCGCTCATCCCTCTCCTCGTCCTCCTGCGGCTCCTCCTCGAGCTTGTCCCCCTTTCCTGGGGCTCCCCCCGAAACGAGAAGTGAGCGGTGAGGGGGCAGGAAGCGCACAGGGGTTCTCCGGTGCTCGACGACGGCTTGGCGCATGGCGTGCTCGGTACCGCTCTGTCTGTCGGGAACTGTGGCTACCGCGGCCTGAGACCAGACCTGCACACGAAGAGAACAAGACAGAGAAACAATCAAAAAGGAAGGTCTGCCCCCTCGCACCATAGCCCCTCAGGGCGGGGGACAGAAGAAAATATATGTGTGAAGCACGCCACCTGGTGCATTCCAGGGCGCACGTTGCGCCAACAAGCGGGCCGCCTTTCTGGCACGGGCGGGTTCTCTCTTCAGCCTGATGAGGTCGAGCTGAGCCTCAGACAGGCCGAGAGGAGGGGGGGGAGGCGAGGCAGACGAGGGAACGAGCCGAAGGGGGGAAGGAGAGATGGGCAGGCGAGACGGGTGCCGCCTCCTGCTCCAGCAAGTCCAAGAAAGCCTGATCCTCCTCCGCTTCTGCCTCCTCGGGCAGGTTGGGTGCAGGAAGCTCCTGTCCCTGCGTCGGTGGGGGGCTGAACACACCGCTCGAATTCTGAATTCTGAAGCGATCTCGCTCGGGGTCGGCCTTGCGACCCTTGCTTTTCCTAGGCGCATAATCGGGAGCATCCGAAAAGTTTCGTTCTCCTGGGTCAGAGACGTAAAAGTCGAGCAGACCGCGACGCAGTTCCTCTGGATCCGCACCGAAAACGAAGTCAGCCTCATCAGCATACACCGCAAGTATGTCTCTGAGAGAACTGGCAATGCCAGAGGCGACGGCCTTGGACAGTCCAGAAGAGTAAGTCTTCTTGGCAGCAGCCCTGAAAGAGCCGGCGGAGGCTTTGCCGAGAAGGGTCCTGTGAGCATCGGGGCCATGAGAGCATCTGCCCTTGCCAGGGGCGTCCTGGAGAAAGGAGGGGTGGGAGGGCATACGGAAGCCAGGCAGACGGGCGGGGGATCTGCCTACTGTGTCCCAGGCGGTGTCCGCTGGGAGGTGCTCGCATGGGTCGAAATCCACCGCACAAGAGTGAGGAGCAGACACAAGAGCGACGAGAGGGGGCCAACGGAAAGAGGTGGGAGCGTCAGCGACCCACGTGGGGGGGAGAGGGTGCTCCATCCATCCACTGGTGCCAGCCGCCATGTGAGCAGCTAAAAGGCGAATGGGAGCGTGCAACAGCTGGTATCCAACAGGAACTTGGTTGCCTTGGCGGGCCGTGCACCAAGGAGCTCCCCAAACATGTTCCTGGGTCCGCAGGGGGGGGTGGGGCCTTCGCACCACCAAGCAGCACTCCACGCCTCGCAGGGAGGCCCCCCCCCCTGAATTGAGAACCCTCCTGTCACGCACGTGCCCTAGCCATTCATTAATAACCGAAACTTGCGTGAGGTCCCCTCTCTGGGGATCTATTGCGACATCCACTGACAGACAGTCTATGAACCAAGCCGAAGACAGCCAGGCATACTCTATGTGATGCTGGATATCCCCAGACTTCCTCATGCCCGAAAACAACTGGAGCACGAACAACTCCGGCCTCTTAACCTGGAAGGGCAGAGCGGAGGCCGCAACACCAGAGAAATCCTGAGGCCGAAAAGGCCAGAACCTATCATCCGGAGGAGGAGGCTGTATGGGAGGGAGGGAACTAGATAATTCCAGAAACTGATGGGCCGTCTCAGAAGTGAAAGCAAAATCCTCCAATATTAAGATCTCCCGAGCTTCTTCCACAGAGA
The DNA here is from genome assembly GCA_963575745.1 of Prorocentrum cordatum. NCBI lineage: Eukaryota > Dinophyceae > Prorocentrales > Prorocentraceae > Prorocentrum > Prorocentrum cordatum. The sequence continues at coordinate 110,998 of CAUYUJ010015823.1, read as the reverse complement.
GCTGAGATACTATATCCTTCTCTGGAGCTGGGAACTGGCAAGACCTGGCTGACATACTGCGGGGAAGATTGGACGCCATCGGCCACGGCCAGCAGCTCTTCGCTGCCTGGCAGCCTCATGGTCAGCACTGTTGCGAGCCTGGCATGTCTCCGCGGAACACGCTCTCGGCCCGCTTAGGAGAGGCGCTGCACTTTTTGGCGAGGCGAGAGCGCGGTGCTCTGGCCCCGCACAGGGGGCTCGGGAGGGAGGGCAGGCAGCGGTGCCCGGCAGTGCCAGGCGCGGCCCCGTGGAGATCCGAGGACGGAGCAGCCACCCCGACCCCCGCAGCTGGCCTTTTGCTCCGCGGTCCTGGGCCACTGCCAGACAGCCTTGCCCTCCTCGATCCCCTCGTTCGCTGCGCTGGCCGGAAGCTCTGGGCCTCCAAGCTGGGGCCCGAGCAACTGGTCCAGGGTCTAGGCCTCCCAGATGGGGTCCGAGCAGATGGGGTCGGAGGATCGCGCCGCATCGCCGATGCATCGACGATGCGGCGACGATGCGGCTCGATGCGGATCCCGATTTTCTCGACACCGGCATCGCCGACGCATCGCCAACGTCGCCCATGCATCGCCGATGCATCGCCGATGCATTGGCGATGCGGCGCGATCCTCCGACCCCATCTACTCGGACCCCATCCACGCGGCCTCTAACTTCGATGAAGGTTTTAAGAAATCATAAACCAAAACTTTTGGCGCTCCGCGCGGATTTCTTGGATCCGCGCGTGGGCCCCCAGGCGGGGCCTCCGGCGCCGCCCCTGGCGCGCTCCGCGCCGCCCTCCCTGAATCCAAGAGATCCGCGCGGAGCGCCAAAAGTTTATGCTGACGTGGCGTGTTCTTTTTCTATCACTGGGGTCCGAGGATCGCGCAGCATTGCCGATGCATCGCCGACGCATCGCCGATGCGTCGGTGATGCGGCGCGACCCTCCGGCACTACCTACCCAGACCCTCTCTAGTCACTCGCTTTTCGGGGGTCCCCAAACGGGGTGGTGACCACACCGCGCGGTGAGTCGGTGGGGATTCGGGGTCACCGCACGGTTTTGGGACTCGGGTCGTTCTCCGAGAACGTCTCGGGCGACTGGGGCATCCGAGGTCCCAAAACCGTGCATTGACGGACCGTGCGGTGAGGTCTCTTGGGGGATTTCGAGGTCACCGCACTGTCTGTCACCGCACCGTTTCGGGACTCCAAATCTAGGCACTCGTTTTAAGTCGGGCGTGTCCTTCTACAGGAGAAATGTTCAGGCATAGTCAAACAAATTGTAAGGGGACGCTTTTTCGACCAGGTCGGACTATGTTTGAGCAGTTTGGGACTATGTTTGATTTTTCTTCGGAAGCCAGCCTGTAAGAGGATATGTCCGACCCAGCACTAGCTACGGTCTCGGGCATCGGGCTTGCTCAGCGCTGTCGTGTGTGTTTGGGGGGGGATCGATATAGTGGCAGTGGGAATCCTTCCACTTGTGCTGGCTGAGGCGTGGTAGCACATGATGGGGCTGTGCTCCATGGGGAAAAATCCCAGGCCCTACCTTAGGAGGCCTCTATCGGAGGCAACGATAAGGGGGGGGGGGGAATAGGCATAGGGGGGGATGCATCGACCCCGTATCGCCCATTGATCGCCGATAGGGGCCCGACAGGCGCCCGATAGGGGCCCGATCGGAGGCCTATCGCCGATCTATCGGCGATGTATCGCCGAGTCCAGGTCGATGCATCCCCCCTATGCCAGTCCCCCTCTATCGCTGCCCCTCACTCTATGTGAACAGCGTCGCTTGCCAGGGTGGTGGTTGTGGGGGGGGGGGGGCCCTCCCGCTCCGCTCGTGGGCGGCAGGTAGCTGCGCGCGGGCAGGCTGGCGTGAAGTCGGGCGTGTCCCTCTACAAGAGGAACATATAAAAAAGTAAAAGAATACTCAGGGGACGAGTTGTTGACAATTTGTGTTGCTCTCTGGGAGCTTTTTGGGGGGTACTTTTTATCTTTCGTCCAATCACCCCCCTGCAGCTGTTTGGGAGTATTTTGGGGGGTATGTTCCCTACCTAGGCTCTGCCTAGAAGGGCCGGGCAGTGCTCCCCGCCCCGGGCGGTTCTCCCAGGATCCGCCCCGCGGTTCCCCCAGTGACGTTCCCTTAGCTTAGCGTTACTTATATAATCTTAGCTTAGCTTTTTTCATCTTAGCTCAGCTTATCTTCATCTTAGCTCAGGTTTATCTTAGCTTAGCCTTGCCTAGCTTAGCTTAGCTTAACTTAGCTTAGCTTAACTCAGCTCAGCTTAGCTTCGCGCAGCGCAGCATTAGCATAGCATAGCATAGCATACCCTTCCATGGCATAGCATGACATATCATAGCAAACCATGGCATACCATATCATATCATAGCATATCATGTAACAACGCAGTATATCATAGCACAACACAGCATAGCATAGCAGATCATATCATAGCATAGCGCATCATATTATAGCATAGCATCGCTTAGCATAGCACAGCGCAGCATAGCATATCATAGCATATCATAGCATAGCCTTACATAGCAAACGCAAAGCCAAGCAACAGCAAACATACCAGCAACGCGCACGCAACAGCAAAAGCAACATCAAAAGCAAAGGCAAGGCAATGCAACGCAAACGCAAAGCCAATGCGGAACTGTAGATGTAGATGTAGGTGTAGGTGTAGATGTGGATGTTGGTGTATATGTAGATGTAGATGTAGATGTAGATGTAGGTGTAGATGTAGGTGTAGATGTAGATGTAGATGTGAGTCTCGCGTTTGATTTTGATGTAGGTGTAGATGCAGGTGTAGATGTTAATGTAGCTGTCGGTGTAGATGTAGATGTTGCTTTCCTAGATGCTCCAACTCCCAGGTAGGGTCGCACTGGGATCATTTTATTCTTCGTCCAGAATCCCCCTGCAGGGGGACACGCCCGACTGAAGGCTGGCGGGGCGCAGCGCGACCGGCCCCCCGAAGGGAGGCCCGCCCAGCCCCCGGGGCATGCAGCCAGAGAGAAGCGCTCCCAGCGGCCGGCCGAAGAGCCCGGGGACCTGACGTGGCTCGGCGCCGAGAGGACGGCGCGGCCTTGCCTCGGAGGTCGAGGAGCAGAGAGGAGGAGGAGGAGGAGGAGAAGGAGGAGGAGGAGGAGGAGGAGGAGGAGAAGGAGGATGAGTCAATCTTGCGGTCCGGGTCCGTCGGTTTCGGTCCTGGGCCGTATTCGCGGAAGGATGGTTTGCTGAAAGGAGGTCTGTCCACCGCCGAACGGCACGAGCCCAAACTCTTGGCGGTCCGCGCGGGTCTCTGGGATCTGCGCCGGGACTCCTTGGCGCCGCCCGTGGCCCGCCCCCCCTGGCACCGCCCCTGTCGCCGCCCCTGGCCCCGCACGCCAGGGAGAGGAGTCCAGCTCAGACTCAAGAGATCCGCACGGACCGGTGACCGTCTTTTTTCTTCTCAGATGTTCTCGGCCCTTCGGCGGCAGATCATGGGCGCCCTGTCTGCCCTCGCCATTCCGTCTCTCGTTTGTTTCCGCGTGGGCTTGCGTCTGGCAGTCGATGGGAAAGCTCCGATGCATCGTCGGCTTGGCGTCGACTTGGCGTCGACTGGCGTGGACTTAGCGTGGACGAGTGTCGATTAGCGCCGATTCGCAAGAGCCAACACGATGGTACGGGATGCTCACATCGGCGTCACCCCAACATACGTATACTATATGTGCGTCGCCCCCCCCCAGCGGCGACGCGCGCACCGAGAAATCTTATAGTATATGCGTCGTGGCGGGCGCTTTCTGGCCACACCGCTCGGGAAACAATCTACGACAAGACGGATCTACTATATGTTCGGGTCGGACGCGCGCCTCCAATGAGGACATCTAGTATTAGTATGCCTCTGTGCTTCCCATTCTAGGAGTTGCCACCGAGCAGTCAGGGCGCTACAATCAAACCCGGGCCGTGCTGGGTTCGCCAGGGCCCCATAGGTTTTTCCCCGCAACGGGGGCCCGGGCCGACGTGGCCAGAAATGCCCCGTCATAGTGTTGTGGGGGTTCCTCATGGGAGCTCGTGACTGCATATCCCTTTTCATGAGGGTTAAGTCGGGCCTGTCCCTCTACGGGAGGAATATTCAAACATTTTCAAACATTGTCTGGGGACGTTTCTTTTTTAGCATGTTTTTCCATGTTACCATATTTTTCTGATGCTTTTAATTTTTCATCGAAGATGGGCCTGTAGGGGGACATGCCCGATCGAACACCAGGGGAACGAAGAATGACATAAACAGACAAACTCGGAGGTCCGCGCGGATTATTCGGATCCTCGCTAGGCCCCCCTGGCGGCGCCTCCGGCGCCGCCCCTGGCGCGTTCCGCGCGCCCGGGAGGGGGCCCAGCGCGGATCCAAGAAATTCGCGCGGACCTCCGAGTTGTTATTTCCCACATCCTAAGATGGGATTTTTGTTAGTACTTGGACTTCTCCTACTCCTCCTTCCTCTTCTTCTCCTCCTCCTCCTCCTCATCCACCTCCTCCTCCTCATACCTTGACTTACTCACACACAGACTTACTCATACACAGGCTCACTCATACACAGACGTACTCATATTCATACCTGATCATATTAACTTACTCACACTCAGACCTACTCATACTATGACTTACTCCTACTCAGACTTACTCACGCTGAGACTCGCTCATATCCAGACTTACTCAGACTCAGACCTTCTGATTGTCTGACTTACTCAACACACACAGCCGATTGAGGACGTCTCATGCGGGGCGCTGTTTTCAGCACCCCTAAGGGGAGCCGCCAAGGGGTATGACACGGTCCCGTTCGCGGCCGTTTTGTGGGGATGCCTCGAGCGGTTTGCACGTTGTTTGTCCCAACGCCCTTCGTTTGGAGAGCATATTGTGAGGATGTCTCAGGCGGGGCGCTGGCTTCAGCACCTTTAAGGGGAGCCGCCGAGGGGTATGACACGGTCCCGTTCGCGGCCGTTTTGTGGGGATGCCACAAGCGGTTTTTGCTTGGTTTCTGTCCCAACACCCTTCGTTTGGAGAGCAGACTGTGAGGAAGTCTCAGGCGGGGTGCTGGTTTCAGCACCCCTAAGGGGAGCCGCCAAGGGTGTTTTCACGGCTCCGTTCGTCGCCGTTCTGTGGGGATGTCTCTAGCGGTTTGTCTGTTTTCTGTTTTGGCGTTGTGCCCCCGAGTGGCTCTCCCCAGTGCATGCGGCGGTCAAGGAGGAGTGACCAGGTGTTGCTGGCGCAGAGCTTGTGTCACCGTGGGATGTTGTTTTCTCTCTCCGTGGTGTTTTCCCATCATGTCGTCGTCAGCGGGCCGTGTGCGTTTTGGGTTGGGGACGGAACTTGAAAAAAAGGTTCACTTTCTAGCTGCGGGAGAGGGAACTTGAAAAGGTTCACTTCCCCGCTTGTGGCCGAACTGGAAAGGGAACTTGACAAGGTGCACTTTCCAGGCAGGGACAGGGAACTTGAAATGGTTCACTCTCCCTCGCGTGGCCCGACTGAAGTGGCATCAGCGATGACACTTGGTGGTTAAACCTCTACGTGACGTTCTCCCGCGCCACTCGGATGGCGGACATGTTGCTGAAGCGCCCGCCGCCTCGCTGGCTTTTGGAAAGGGGCCCGCCAGTGTCATTGAAACGCGCTCTTCGACGCTTCGCGGCGTCGGAGGATTCGACGGTGGCGGGAGCCGCCCTACTTGCTGGGGGGGGCGCGGCATAACGCTGCCAGGGGAAGAGTGACGGCCCGTATTCTTTCTGGCCCGATGCCCAGCGCGGACGGGATTGTTGTTGCCTAGGTCCTTCTGCCGCTTGCCTGGCACTGCGAAGCACGACGCCCAGTTCTGACGGCTGTTTGCTTGTTTTTCCTCTGTCCCCGCGCTCAGCTATTTCCTTGCCCTCGCGCTGAGCCAAACCTGATCCGATTCCAAGTGCGGACGGCCAGTGCGAGAACGCATTCACGTTGCCCCATCATCCTACGTTTCTCTCGGTCGCTCGCCCAAACATGGCCCGATGCCAAGTGCGGACGGCACTCCGCGTGAATTCCTCATTGTTTTCTTCTACCAGGTAGCCCCATCTTGGGGTGGACGGCGCAAGCAAACGACCTCTTGCCACGGTGCTTGCGACACAGTGCCGATGAATTCTTTGCTTTGACAAACAAGATGCGCTGATATATGCTTACGGATGAACGTGCAGCCGAGATGCGCGCGCGTGTGCTCGTCGCCCACGTAGACGCGCTCATAAAACGAAACTAGCATAGGCATATGTTTAACCTCGCATTACCTTACACGATGAGATGCACATATGGCTCATATGGCTAGACGCTCGCGTTTCTAAGAAGGATGCACAGATGGGGGGCTCCACGCAGTGAGTAATGTTTATGCCGTTTTCCGTTCCCCGATTCACGCACCCTTGAATTTCCACCGTCGCCAGTACCGCCGCCGCAGCGTCCTTCTCGGCCATCGGCGTCACCTCGCCGCGTGAAGTGCGTTGTCGTTACCACTGCAACGGTCACTCTTTTGCCTTTGCTGCTTTGCTCCTGGGTGCGAAGGATTAGTGATCGTTCGTGCTCCGAGGACGAACATGCGCCACTGTTCCTCGTCCCCCGCATGGTGCAAATCGTCCTCCGATGTCTCGTCTCTCTGCGTGTTCTTGAGTGGGCTGCCATGTTTGCGGTGGCTGATGCGACCTTGGAATGGTGTAAAAAAGTCGACTCCGGTCTGGCAAACGTGGCATGTGTTGGGTGGTCCGTCTTAGGGGGCGGCGGTCGGGGCCCAAAAAGTGGCGGCAATCGCGCTATTTGTTGAAGGCGCACCAGCCAGATCCAAGTTTCGAGCTTGCTTTGCTGGTGAGCAGCGGCGCATGTTCGTTTTCGAGGCAGTCCTACCTTGGCTCCTGAACATGATCACTGGCGTCGACCTGTGATGAGTCAAGGGAGGAAAAAAAAAACACCCGGACCGGACAATTGGCGTTTACTGAACGGCCTCGGGTGTTTACTAAACAACCCTGCCGTGTTCGATTCCCGCAGTGGGGGCGTTTACTAAACGGCTTCGCGTGTCGGGGTGGTTATTCTGGGGGTGGATTCGTTGCCCCTAATGGGGTCTGACCCGGATGCAGGTTCGCATTCGTCTGATATCACAACAGTTTCAAACGTTTCGGGGGAACATCTCTTCGGCCACCGCGCACGAGAGGCCGTGCGCAGGCCAATCGCATCCCGATTTTTCCCGAGGCTTGCGGTCTGGCCTGGCGTTTGGTTCGGGGTATCTTGGGATGTCTCCATCAATTACGTGGATGTTCCGTCCACGCGAATTCAGGAGATCCTTTCTGTCAGGGGTGTACATCTGCACCCAAATAACCTTCTCCATGCCATGAACCTTGGCTGATACGGACGCGGCTTCGACCTGAGGATCCCACCGCCCAGAGCGACAGAAATTACTGTAGGGGGATGTGGCCCATGGTTAATTGAAATGTTGACCTGCTCAACATGTGGAGACTTATGCCGGCGTAGTCGTGGTCAGGAGGAGGAGGAGCAGCGGGAGGAGGAGGAGGTGGAGGCGGAAGTGGCGGAGGAGGAGGTGGCTCGTTCATCGGTACGGAGGAGGAGGAGGAGCGAGGAGCGAGGAGCGAGGAGGAGGAGCGAGGAGGAGGAGCGAAGAGAATGAGGAGGAGGAGGAGGAAGAGGAAGCAGGAGGAGGAGGAGGAAGAAGGAAGGGGGGGGGGGGGGCGCTCTGCCGCGGCCGCGCCGCTGCCCAGGAGCAGCCCCAGCCGCCCCCCACACACGGAGGGCGCCTGCGAGCGCCTGGCAACCGGGCGCTTCCGGCTCAGGCGCTCCGCGCAGGGGGCAAGATTGTTCGGTAGCAAACCATGGGAGCCTTGTGTACCCTCTTAATTCCGTCGATCGGCGTCGATTCGCGTCGGTTTAGCCGATCCGAGTCGGTGAGATATCGCCGATTCAGCGTCGGCTAACGTCGATTGGCGTCGTTTCGGCGCCTATTAGCGTCGAGTTAGCGTCGACTGGCGTCGATGTGCAAGAGCCGACAAGATGGTATGGGAGGCTCCCGTGAGTTGCCACCGAACAAGGTCGGGAAGAGAAGGCATTGTTGAGCTTCGGTCAGCACCGATGAGTACTCGAAGAAGAGCAAACGCCATTAACAGATCCCCTTTCCTCATTCCCTCTGGGCCATGGTATCTCAGCCCCACCAGCCCACCCTCCTAGGGGAGGCTAGGCCCCACGATGCCCGAAGGAACAGGGCATGTGGTGACCTGGGTGGGCAAGTCGGCCAGCGGGGCCAAGGCCACGCCAGCGGGGATAGGGATGGGCTAAACGATGCTCATTCGGTGTGGGGATGTCCTGGGTCCTAACTGCGCGGCTCTACCACACCAGGGCTGGACCTAAGCGGTGCTTTTGGCGATTTCGTGGGCCGTTTTTCCCTACCTAGGCTCTGCCTAGAAGTGTTCTTACTCGGTGTGCTTAAAGGGCCGGGCAGTGGTCCCCGCACCGGGCGGTTCCCCCAGTATCCGCTCCGCGGTTCCCCCAGTTACGTCCCCTTAGCTTAGCGTTGCTTATCTCATCTTAGCTTAGCTTATTTCCTCTTAGCTTAGCTTAGGTTCATCTTAGCTCAGGTTTATCTTAGCTAGCTTACCTTCATCTTAGCTTCGCTGAGCTTTAGCATAGCAGAGCACAGCATGGCATAACATAGCGTAGCATAGCATAGCGCAGCATAACATATCATAGCATAGCCCAGCATAGCATAGCATAGCATAGCATAGCGCAGCTTAGCATAGCATAGCATATCATAGCGCAGCTTAGCATAGCACAGCGCAGCATTCCATATCATGGTTTAGCTTAGCATAGCATGGCATAGCATAGCATAGCATAGCATAGTGCAGCATAGCATAAGATAGCATAGCATAGCGTAGCGCAGCATAGCATGGTAGAGAATAGCATAGCATAGCATAGCAACTAATGCTGCTTTCCTAGGGGTTCCAACTTCTAGGTAGGGTCGCACTGGGGTACTCGTTTCGTTTCCGTTCTGCGGCAAAGGTGGATCCGAGACACACGCGAGGGAAAACGGAAACATAACGAAGACGAAACACACCGTTTAGGATCCAGCCCCGAACCACACCAGGCAACCGGCAGCCCGGCGCGGAAGTTCTGCGCAGCGAACCTCCGGGCCGGTCCTGGTTGCGGAAGTCGCCCGGGAGTCATCGGGCGGAGGGCCTCGCCCCTCGAATCTGGAGCGCGGCCCTGCCTGTCCGACTCTCGGGAAGGGGCCCTTGCTGGCTTTAAGGTGGGCCTGTCCCTCTACAGGGGGAATATTCAAAAATGGTCAGAAAAATAGTCTGGGGACTTTTTTTTGAACATTTCTGGGCATGTTTTGAACATTTTTTGGATACTAATCCCCCTGTAGGGGGACAGGCCCGACCCAATGCTAACTCTGGCGCGCCCCTTCGGACCCGCAGACTGTACCCGCGCGACCTCCTACCTGTCACCAAGGTCTCACGCGTAGCTCACACGGTTCACGCTCCCTCTGCATGTTCGTTTCTTCCGGCGTGATTTGGGGTATGTATGTCTAGCCGCACGCGCATTCGTGCTTTATCAATTGTCAGCATGTTTCGATGTCATTTGCGTTGCAGTCGCATTAGCGGTCGCAACCGCATTATTGTTTTTCTGTTGTTGTATTATCGGTAGTGGCTACCTTTTCGTTTTCTATGGCGCTCGATGCCACAAGTTGCCCAGATGTCGCATTAAATCAAGGTCGCAATTGTATGTGCATTCGTAGTGGCCATCGCTTGTGCACTGACTACCTGAATATCTGTTTGCTTGATCGATAGTGTTACGTACATGTCTGTTGATGTCATGTGTGTTGATGATTCGGAAGCTATCCACCTGCCTGCAACAAACCCCGCCACCGTGACAGCGCAGCAGCACAGCGTGAAGACGATTGAATGAAATGCCTACGGCAGTTCAGCGTGCGCTCTGAATTCACGTGGGTCTTGAACTCGACCTCGTTCCCTCGACTCTTGGGGGCCTCTGAGGGGCCTCTCGGGAGTCTCCTTGGGCCTGTTGGGGCCTCTGTGGGCCTCTTGTAGGCATCTTGGGCCGTCTTAGGGCTCTCCTGACCCGTCTGACGCCTTCGGAGGCCGTCTTGGGGGCCTCTCTGATGCGTCTTGGGCCACCACTTTGTCGCTTTCGGGCCGTCCTGGAGGTCTCTTGTCTTGGGCCCCCTTGGGGCCGTCTTGAAGGCCTCCTGGGCCGTGCTCGTAGTGAGGCCTTCTTGGCTCGTATTGGGGGCCTCTGGAGCCGTCTCGGGCTGTCAGAAGTCCGACAGAAAAGGGCGGGAACGCGGAACTCGTTGAACAAAGAAGCAGGAATAACCATTGAATTCCCAAACAAGAATCAACGGGATGGGCTTCTTCGGACCCTGCTGGAGGTCATGCGGGCGGCCAGGGGGAGGGCGGCCCCAGGAAGCGTTAAAGCAGTTTTACCAGACAACAGACGAGCATGCTAACACGCCCCAGCCTTCCGCTGGCACGGTGGCCGACATGGCGCTGGTTATGTGGTGCAAACTATGTAGCGCAACGTACGTGGTGCAAGCTATGTGGTGCAAGCTATGCTGTGCACGCAAGCTGTGTGGTGCAAGCTACCTGGTGCAAGCTAATGGATACAATCCATGCGGTGTACGATATCAGGTGTAAGTTATGTGGAATAAGCGCTGTAGTGTTTGCAGTGGTGATATATATATATATATATATATATATATATATATATATATGTATATATATATATTCAGCGCACGCTATATATGTGGTGCAAGCTGTGTGGCACAGGCCACGCGGCCTACGCCGTGTGGTGCAAGCTACGTGGCGCAAGCTATGTGCAGCGTAAGCTGGATGGTGTGATACGACTTTGGCGTGGGCTATGTCGCGCAGGCGGCCCGGTGCAAGCTGTGTGGCGCCCGCGGACGGGCACTGGCCGAAAGCCCTAAACTCCCGGCGGGTACACTTGGGCGCCGACGAGGCGCCCACCGCCGGGCGCCAGTCGACAACTCTTGACATCCCAACACCCGCGCACGAGGCGTCCTTTTGGGCGCCACGGCCGGGCACTGGCCGAACCCCGGGCACGCCCATCCGAGGGTGGAGCAGCGCAGGCGCACGGCCCCAAGCCCCAGCATCGCGAAGAGACGGTTCCATGTCGCTGCCTGCCGGCGAGCGATTCAGTCTCCAGTCTTCGGGGCTCAAGAGACGGGGGCCGATGCAGACGGGGGTCAGCCAGCGCGCCGGCTTTTGCAGGATCCTGCAGGGCCAGGGTCTCGTTGATCCGGGCTTGGGAGCAGGATCCTGCAGGATCCAGCAGGATTTGCAGGATCCTGCAACGCCCGACTGACCCGCGTTTGGATTGACCCGGGTCAGTAGATCCCCGACATTGAGCAACGCAAGGGAACGACCCCAAGTTCAAGCAGTGCTAGGAGACCAATCAATTTTGCTGCCGGTCTACTAATGATTCCGTGCTCACTTTTGAAAACGCCGTAGTCGAAGACGGACGAAAACGGCACAAACATAAACTGTTGGCGCCCCGCGCGGATTTCATGGTTCTGCGCTGGGGCCCCCCCAGTGGCGTCTCCGTCGCCGCCCCTGTCGCGCTCCGCGCGCCAGGGAGGGGTGTCCAGCGTAGACCCGAGAAATCCGCGCGAAGCGCCAAAAGTTGTTTGTGTCCTTTTTGCCGTCTTCTATAAAGAGATTATTCAAGCTACCGTTCTACTACTGATTCCGTTTTCAATATCGTAAGCGTTTCAGGGCTTCTAGCATTTGCCTTCGTCATTGCTGTGCCAGCTGCAGTCGTTGCAGCATGCGCATGCGTTTCAGGTTTAACTCGAATGTGGTTTTAGGCGAGCATCGACTGGATTGGTTTGATTTGGACTGACCTTGTCACACCCAGTATCAGGCCGCTTGAAGTTTTGGCGGCCGAGGGTGGCTTGCCATGTTGTGCGTGACTTTGCCTCCGCATTTGCTTTGACATTTCCCTGTGACTGCAGTCGGCCTCGACATTCCTTTGTCATCCATGCCTTTACTGTGACCAACCTCGCTGACTTCCAGCATTTCATGCAACTCCACAGGCACATGCACCTTCGCATTCAGGGTCACTTATGCCACCTCTTCTGTGTACCACCCACCGTTTGCATTTCTGCGCATTGCTGTTCGGGTTGTTGTGCGCCTGCATTTTCACAGGAAGCCGCAGCTTTTGACTCCTTTCGCTGCTGATCTCCGCTGTCCCGCTCGCACGAATCTGTTCGTGCGCTCTGCCCGCTCCACGGCGACGCGTGGGATCCGGTCGAGGGGGATGTTTTCGAAGGCCTTCCCCTGTCTCCGTGGGTAGCCTCCTCCTGCTCCCTGTCCCGTCTTTCATGCCCGGACCTCCGACGCCGTGCTTTTTCTAGATGGGGCTCCTGGAGCTCGGGGGCTCTTCCTGCCAAGGTGAAGTCGGGCCCGTCCCTCTACAGGAGGAGTATTCCAAAGAGTCCAAAATAGTACTGGGTCGCTTCTTCTGCTTTTTGACTATGTCTGAATACACTCAACTTTTCGTTCGTCCAAAATCCGCCTGTAGGAGGACGTGCACGACCTGATGCCAGGGCCACGTTTCGCCCAGAGGCGGCCCGGGCGACACCGCGTATGGCGAGAGGCCGCCGCCTCGACCTCGCAAGGACTCCGCTTGGAGGTCTGGGTGGTGTTCTTATTCCCCCCTCCCCCTCCCCCTCCTCCCCCTCCTCCTCCTCCGCCTCCTCCTCCTTCTTCCTCCTCCTCCTCCATCCGCCTCCTCCTCCTCCTCCTCCTCCTCCTACTCCTCGCTCGTTCCTTCCCTCTCCCCCCTCTCTCCAGTCCCGTCCCCCCCTCGTTTCTCACTCCGTGGTGCTGACCCTCTTTTTCCTCTTCCGCGCTCCTCCTCCTCCTCCTCCTCCTCCTTTTCCTCCTCGTCCTCCTCCTCCTACTCGGTGACTCGGTGACACGGTGATGCGGACGAGTCCGCGTTGAAGCGCCGACGCCCTTTACCCCCCCGCCCCGCAGACGTAAGCGGGCCGGGGGGGGGGGGTCAACGTGGGCCGTTTGTGGCCGCTGGTGGTGCCGCCGAGCGGGACGAGAAGGAGACGACATGAGAGGGGACCGAGAAGAGAGGCGAACGGGTGACCGAGCGACCAAGGTGTCTCCTCCTCCTCCTCCTCCTCCTCCTCCTCCTCCTCTTGCTGCTCTTGATTGTGCTTCATATCCAGGACCTTCGGCCTTGCGTTTTCCCCTCTGGTGGGGCGGATATCTTCCATGATCGTTGTGACAGCTGGAGGCTGGGGCTCTCCTCTCGCCATCTGCTGCTCCTGCCGCTTGGCCCTCCCTCGCCCCCCCCCCCCCTCACGGCCAGCGTCACTATCACTCCTCCTCCTCCTCCTCCCTCTCCTCCTCTTCCTCCTCTTCCTCCTCTTCCTCCTCTTCCTCTTCTTCCTACTACTA
>CAUYUJ010015823.1:65000-95000 GCA_963575745.1 Prorocentrum cordatum | reverse complement strand
GATCTAGGATAGCTTTGCGCCTTGCCCTCCCCTGCCTCTCCCTCTGCCCCCCTCTACCTTGTCTTCTGCCGCGCAGGGCGTCTGCGTGCCTGGCAACGTCTGCTGGGGACATTGAAGAGACGTCTGGGGGACTTTCTACGGGAACGTATTGGTGGGAGAGCTTCTGCTGGGGACGTTGGAGAGACGTTTGGGGGACGTTCTACGGGAACGTATGGGAGAGCTTCCGGAACACGCTGCAAGGCCAGGAAGGGAGATCGTGGACCGAGGCCTTGGGGACGTCCTGGCGCCTCCGGTCCCCCTCGGCCCATCCCTGCTGCTGCCGGCGGGCTTCGCGGGTCAGGCTCCGCAGCCGCCGCGAGGCGAACACAGAAGCGCGACGCGGGGGGGAAGGACGGGCGCCAGCTGCGCCCTGCACACCGCTCCCCCTCGAGGAAGCACAACCACGGATGCAGGCGCGCGGGTTAGCGACGGGCCAGAATCGACGCCCTCTGTCGCCGAATCTGGCGCTCCTGCGCCAGATCCGCGCATCCCTATAATCCATGCTGGCCTGTGCCCGACCGCCCTCCCACTCGCCTCACCCTCCCCCCAGGTCCCCCCATCGTCCCCTTCCCCTGCGGGCAAGATTCGCATCCATATCCACTGCGTCTTGGAGCTTCGGATTCCTTTCCCCAGAAACCACAGGCGCAGTGGATATGGATCAAATGTTGGCCCCTAGAGGCTCGATGTCTTCCCATATCAGCTGCGCCTCGGCCTTTTGCCGCCACTTCCCAGGAAGTACAAGGCGCAGTGGATATGGACATCAGTCTCGCCCGCATGCTCGCCACCGTGCCTCCTGCGTATGGGCGGGGATGCCGGCTGGACCCCCGCCGATGCCGGGCAGGTGGCAGCCGCACTCCGGCTTCCGGCTCGTCTGGAGCACGTCGGGCACCCTGGCGGAGGCCGCTGGCGCACGCCCCGCGTTGCGTGGTGCTCAGCGCTCGGGAGGGAAGTGTGACTAACACGCCGCCGCTTGGTGCCCGTCGGCATGTCAATCCTTCCTCTCTGTCCGAACTGTAGAGCCCGGAACTGGTCAGGAGTATCCCCTGGTTCGTGCCTCGGGGGCCCAAGCCGGAGCTACCCCAGACCGATAATTCAGGCGTCCCCCCCCGAGTCATCGGGGTTGGGGGTGGTTAGGGGTAACTCCTGGTTGTTGCCTCGGGGACCCACACCGGAGTTACCCTGGACGGGAGCACTCCTGGATAACTCCAGCGCCCAATCTTTCGCGTTTGTTCCTAGGCCTGATGTTCCTGCAGCAACAGCAGGGTGATGATTAAGAAAGATTACCAGGGGTCGTGCTCACGCAGTGGCGCCCAGGATGATGATTCGAGAAACGCCCCCCCCGGCCAGGAGACTGTTCCTTAACCGTTCCCTCCCGCCCTCCTCGGGCGCGCGCCTGGACAGTCGACGGACCAGACGGAGCCGAAGCGAGGCGGAAGCCGAAGATTCGAAGACTACATCGCTTACCGTTCCCGCCACATTCTTTCCTTGACCGCCACCTGTCTAGGCGCTGGCTGCGTCTCCTTGGGCGCGGGACGCAGGGCTTGCCGTGGCTCTGCCGTGATGTCGGCGTCGTCCACTTCGGCGCATCCAGAACGATCGGCGCGGCGACATCTTACTTTCACGCGGACGTCGAACGCGGCTAGGCTAGGACGAGGACAGCTCCGTTCCAGAGCCTTCCGGAGCGCTCTCCGAGCGTTCCGCAACGCTCTGGGAAGGCCGCGGCGCCCGAGACGTCCTCCAGAACCGCCAGATCTCGGAGATTCTCGATGTATCCTCACCCGATTTTATCCTCTCGATGTGCCCGCACCAGATTGCATCCTCGTCTTAAGCGGGCCCATGACCCAGACCCCCGACGCCGTGTTTTTTTGCGCAGCGTCGACGCCCAGAGGTTTGGGCCCCTTCCCCAGGACCAGTTCTTCATCCTTGGTTTTCGACGGTGCCGAGGCCCTGTGAGGGCCCCAGGGGGGCCGAAAACGGCGAAAAATGTCCCGTCATGGTTTTTGCCACAATTCGAGGAGCTCTGGGTCCTCACCCGAATTTGTCCTCGTCCTTGCTTCGTCTGAGGATGTCCGCCACGCGCAGAGGGGGGTGTAGGGGGAGGGGAGAAGGCCTCTTAGAAGGGCCCCTGCTTCTTGGAGGGCGCGGACCCTGTCTGCAGATGTAGGGCCGGCGCCTTTCGAGAAGCAGCCTGTTTCTAAGATTAAATCGGGCGTGTCCCCCTGCCGGGGGAATTTCGACGGAAAATAAAAAATACCCCAAAAGTAATCAAACAATAATCCAAAAATAGTCGGGGGATTATTTTTCGAGTATCTTTTGACCTTTTTGGCGTATTGTTGGTGTATTTTTATCTGTCGTCGAAAATCCCCCTGTAGGGGGACACGCCAGACATAATTCTAAGAAGCCTTCCCCCCTCCCCCCGACCACCCTGTGCGCGCCGCCGACGGTGGCTCCCCCGCGGCGGCGTGCCGTTGTCATGCGGCTTTGGCCGCACCTGGCGTCGGGCCTCTCCGCGCCGCAGCCTCGCTGCCGCCCTCCCTCCCCCCCTCTCTCTCGCGCCTCTTGGCAGTGGGGCGGGAGCAGCAAGCCGACCGCTGGGGCGCAGCAATGGACCAACGTGCGCAAGCGCAGTAGCAGTGCCGAGTTGCACAGTGAGCGTAAGCGCAGTAGTGATACCAAGGTGCAGGAGAAGCACAGAAGCGCCCCAGAGCCGTGTGGGTGACGGGCCTCTGTGGACGGCTGATCCCGATCTTCCTCCTCCTCCTTCTCCGCCTCCTCCTCCTCCTCCTCGTCCTCCTCCTCCTCCTCCTCCTCCTCCTCCTCCTCCTCCTCTCCCCTCGTTCCTCTCCTCTCTCCCCTCTCTCCAGTCCCCCTCTTCCCTCGTTTCTCACTCCATGGTGCTGGCCCTCTCATTCCTTCTCCTTCTCCTCCTCCTCCTCGTCCGCCTTCTCCTCCTGCTCCTCCTCTTCCTCTCCTCCTCCTCCTCCTCCTCCTCCTCCTCCTCCTTCTCTCCTCCTCCTCCTCCTCCTCCTCCTCCTCCTCCTCCTCGGGGCCCCAGTGCCGTGTGGTGACGTACCGCGTGGTGACCTCGGAATCCCCGACAACCTCACCGCGCGATCCGTGACCGCACGGTCTTGAGCCCTCGGAGGCCCTAGTTGCTCGAGGCGTCCTCGGAGAACGGCACGAGACCCCTACCCGCGCGGTGGCCCCGAATCCCCACTGACTCGATGTACTTAATGTACGGTGCAGTCACCGCACCGCTGCCGCTTGAGCCCCTCCAACCTCGACGCGGAGCCTGGCAGGGAAAGAGGCCAGGATCGGGCCGCACGAACGGGTAGGATAGGAACTGGAGGGGGTACGAAAGCTGCTGCATGCAGCTGGTTTCCGCCTCGCCGCCGGGCCCATTCCTCGATACATGGGCGCCTCCCAGCGCTGGGCGGCGCCAGGAAAACCAGCTACGTGAGCTGATGCTGTATCCCCACCTTTGCTTCAGCCGACCCGCATAGTGATGATGAGCAACCGTCCCAAGGGGCACCCTGCATCCTTGCCTCCTCGGTCCATCCCTGGCCACTTTCCTTGACCGCGCCCCGCTCGAAAAGCCTCGGAGTGGCCTTCCAGGGCCCTTGCATCCTCATCGTGCGTCCCTACAATGCGGGTTGACTGTATCCTACCCTACGATCCGTGTGTTTTGGCCGACGGAGGGTCTCATGTTGTTGAAGGGTGTTCCTCTGTCCTCGGTCCGATTGTAGACCTCTCGTGCGGTGGGCGCCGTTGGGTCTCGTCGCTGAGCGTGACGTACTGATTGCGCGGGATGTGGTCTCCAACCCCGCGCTGGCAATTTACCCCAGCAGCGCACCCTGTTAGCAGCAATGGTGAAGAGGCGCGTCGGGAAGTAGGAGAAGCACGGCCAGGAAGCTCTGAGAAAGAAAGGATGCAGCTGGGACAGGGCTGAGAGCACGGCCATGTGCACCGTAGTGTTTTTTTCAAGGGATCGTGACCGTTTGGACTGAACATCTGGCATCAAGGCGAGAGCACGGTTCCTGTGTAAATCCTAAGAACATCTCAGGCGAAACGATTACCGGACGGCCTCCAGATCGGGCAGTCTCGGTCGGTCTTGGGCTCCACGTCCCCCCTGTGGGCCTTTCAAATTTCCTGTAGAACCTTTTATCGAAACGCCATTGGGGAAAGAGGTGCCTGGAGTTGGGGTCGGGCATCTGGTACAATTTCTTGTGGGAAGCTCGCAGATTTAGGTGCGCTCGCCAAGGGCTCAGACGGCCGTATTCCAAGTTCCCTCTGCTCATATGGCTTCTCAGCTCTGCTGTGTTGGGTGCACTCTGGAGCGATCCGAGTTTTTCGGATGTCTGAGGCATGGGGTATTCGATGAAGCGCAGACAGGCCAATCGAGCAGAATGCCGGACCCTCGAAGTGGCCTGCAGATAGTTTTGCCGTATTCTTCGTTTGGTCAATTGGTCCATGCGTTTCCCTCGCACTGTCAATGTGTTTCCTACGCAAATGCCCCAACACATCCAGCTTGCAATGCGTACCTGATGAGTCTTTATGGGTGGCGATGCTATTTTGGGAATGAATCCCGGGTCAGCGCACTGCAGCCGCAGTCCGAGAGACATTTTCTCACTGAGACATGCGCTCGGCACCGTTCCTGCCGTGATCCAAACACCAGAGTGGGCCGGGCACGGAGGGGAGAGCACTGTTGGAGGAGGTAAGGCTGACGCCAAGACGAGATCAGTTGCGAGCCCAGGCGCCGCAAATCGAAGTGACGAAGCCGAACGGTCTTACACCAGCTCTTGGGTGCGTGGGTGAGGTGTGGTTCCGTGGCCCGGATTATGCTTATGAGTTGTTGTTTCTGCTGTCGCTGCTGCTGCTGCTGCTGCTGTTGTTGTTGTTGTTGTTGTTGTTGTTGTTGTTGAGCTCTCATTTCTGAAGGATAATTATTGTTGATCCCCCCGTCCGGTGCACATTGTTTTTTTCGATTGAAGTGCCCTTCCCGGGGCTCGTACCCTGTTTTTGATCAGGGAAAGTTTTGAGGGTCAAACTGCGTTGTTGGCCCCCGGTTGACAACATCGGCTCCCGCCTGATACTTCCTCATAATTTATTGAAGAATCGCGCTCTCGCTTAGGACTTCCTTGCAATTTACCACCAGATCGCGGCTCCCGCTTGATATTTCATCAATTTATTGAAGAATCGCGCTCTCGCTTGGGACTTCCTCGCAACTTACCACCAAATCTCGGCTTTCGCTTGATACTTCCTCACAATTCATTCCGATGCCGCTCCTCGACACTCAGGAATCGCGCTCCCGCTACGTATTTCCTGGCGGTTCAGGCAGAATTTACGCTTCAACGACCCGCCCGCTCGACCCGCCCGTCTGGACCTGCCCGCCCGACCAGCCCGTTAGGGACTGCAGTCGCCGCTCGCTGCCCTTCGCCCGCCTTCGATACCCCTCGCTGCCCGTACTGGTTCCGCGGTCGCCTTCGTTCGCTGCCCCTCGTGGCCCCGTTGCTGCCCTCAGTGGCCTGGTCGCTGCCCATTGTGGCCCCGCATTATGCCCTTCGCGGCCCCCGCTCGCAGTCGCCCGTCGTGGCCCCATACGCATGCCCTTCGTAGCCCCGCTGTCGCCCCTCGTGGCCCTCTCGCTGCCCTTCGTGGCCCCTTTGCTGCCCTCAGTGGTCCCGCTGTCGCCCTTTGCGTCCTCATTCTCCCCCGTTATCTGTTACCCTTCGTTTTCAAGGGCTTCACCAACCACACGTGGCAGGGAATGAATATACCCTCCAGAAGAGGGCGGGTATTCAGGGTTTGGGATATGCATATTGAATGACACGCGAGCAGATAAGAGCGAACAGTCTTCAAATGATTGTTGTTGTTGCTGTTGTTGTTGAATGCTCATTTCCAACGAATAATTATTGCTGATCTCCGGAAGCGGTTCCGCGCGCTCTCGCCTCAACGCTGGCTACATTTTGTTTGAAAGCGAGGCTCCCACTTGAGCGTTGGCTTGAGCCTAACTGTGGGTCCTTGGAGGCCAAGCTACGACAACAACGGTTCCCGCTCGATACTTCCTCACAATTTACCCCGAGACACCCTGGCCAGTGAGGCCCCCGAACTCAGGAACGGCGCTCTCGCCCGAGACGTCCTCGCAATTCAATTAAGTTGGCTGAGGCCCAGCCACGACGACAAGGGCTCCTGCTCGATACTCGCTCACGATTTACTCCGCGAGCCCCTGGCCAAGAAGGCCCCCGAACCCAGGAACGGCGCTCTCACTCGAGACGTTCTTGCGATTCAGTCAAATCGGGGGAGGGCCAACTACTGACGACAAGGGCTCTCGTTCGATAGTTTCTGAAGGTGTAATTCGCAGAGGCCCTTGCCAGAGAGGCCCCCGATCTCAACAGTGGTGCTCTCGCTCTAGACGTTCTTAATGCAGGCAAGTTGGTGGAGGCCCAGACACGGCGACACGCGCGAAGCCCCCGAACTCAGAAACGGCGCTCTCGCTCGAGACGTCCTCGCACTTCAGTCAGTGGCCGACAAGGAAGAGATTCCCCCCGAAAGGGGGAGCGATCGAAGACGAAGTGGGCGGGTATCGAGGGTTGGGGCATACAGAATGCAACGCACGCGTGCCAGTAAGAGCGATCAATCTTAGAATGATTGCATACTCACTGCTAAAGAATAATTATTGTTGGTCTCCGGAAACGGTTCCGCGCGCTCTCGCCTCGACGCCGGCTACATTTTGTTTGAAAGCGAGGCTCCCGCTCGAGCGCTGGCTTGAGCCTAAATGTGGGCCTTTGGAGGCTGAGCTGCGACAACATCGGCTCCCGTTCCATATTTCCTCACAATTTACCCCGAGACACCCTGGTCAGAGAGGGCCCCGAACTCAGGAACGGCGCTCGCGGTCGAGACGTCCTCGCAATTCAATTAAGTTGGCTGAGGCCCAGCCACGACGACAAGGGCTCCTGCTCGATACTTCCTCACGATTTAGTCCGCGAGCCCCTGGCCAAAAAGGCCCCCGAACTCAGGAACGGCGCGCTCGCTCGAGACGTTCTTGCGATTCAGTCAAATCGGTGGAGGGCCAAGTACGACGACAAGGGCTCTCGTTCGATAGTTTCTCAAGATGTAATTCGCAGAGGCCCTTGCCAGAGAGGCCCCCGATCTCAAGAGTGGTGCTCTCGCTTTAGATTTGTTCGTAATGCAGGCAAGTTGGTGGAGGCCCAGACACTGCGACAAGCGTGAGGCTCCCGAACTTAGAAATGGCGCTCTCGCTTGAGAGTTCCTCGCACTTCAGTCAGTGGCCGACAAGGAAGAGATTCCCCCTGAAAGGGGGTGCGATCGAAGACGAAGTGGGCGGGTATCGAGGGTTGGGGTATACAGAATGCAAGGCACGCATGCCAGTAAGAGCGATCAATCTTAAAATGATTGCATACTCACTGCTAAATAATAATTCTTGTTGATCTCAGGAAACGGTTCCGCGCGCTTTCGCCTCGACGCCGGCTACATTTTGTTTGAAAGCGAGGCTCCCGCTCGAGCGCTGGCTTGAGCCTAAATGTGGGCCTTTGGAGGCTGAGCTGCGACAACATCGGCTCCCGTTCCATATTTCCTCACAATTTACCCCGAGACACCCTGGCCAGAGTGGCCCCCGAACTCAGGAACGGCGCTCTCGCTCGAGACGTCCTCGCAATTCAATTCAATTAAGTTGGCTGAGGCCCAGCCACGATGACAAGGGCTCCTGCTCGATACTTCCTCACGGTTTACTCCGCGAGCCCCTGGCCAAGAAGGCCCCCGAACTCAGGAATGGCGCTCTTGCTTGAGACTTTCCCGTAATTCGGGCAAGTTGGTGGGGGCCCGGACACGGCGACAAGGGCACCCGTTCGATATCTCCCCATAGGTATTCCGAGAGCCCTTGGCTAGAGAGGCCCCCGAACTCAGGAACGGCTCTCTCGCTCGAGACTTCTTCGCATTTCATTCAGTGGCCGACAAGGAAGAGATTCCCCCCGAAAAGGGGTGCAATCGAGAACGAAGTAGGCGGGTATCGAGGGTTGGGGTATAAGGAATGCAAGACACGCGTGTTAGCAAGAGCGAGCAGCCTTGAAATGATTGTTGTCGTTGTGCTTGTTGTTGTTGTTGTTGTTGTTGTTGTTGTTGTTGTTATTCTTCTTGTTGTTGTCGTTGTCGTGGTTGTTGTTGCTGTTGTTGCAGAATTCTCAGGTCAAAAGAACATGTATTGTTTATTCCCCCATCCGGGACACATTGTGTGTTTCAGTTAAGATGCCCTTCCCGGGGCTCGCACCCTCTTTTTTATTAGGGGAACTCTTGGGTCTCAGAATTGAGTTGCTGACCCCCGGTTTACAACAACGTCGGCTCCCGCCTGATAGTTGTCTATCGTTTATTGAAGAATCGCGCTCTCGCGCGGGATTCGTCAACAATGTATGCAGAAATCGCGCTCTCGCGTGGACCTTTCTCGGGGCTCATTCCGACGCCGCGCCCTCGACACTGAGGAATCACGTTCTAGCTTTGGCCGGTCTCACGATTTACTTTGGAATCGCGTTATCGTTCGAGATTTCTTCGCGATTCATGCAGGACGCACGCTTCAGCAACCCGCCTGCTCGACCTCTCGACCTGGCCGCCTGGGCCCGCCTTCCCGACCCGCCTGTTAGGGTCTACCCGCTCGATCTGCCCGTCTGGTTTTGCCACGTGTTTTCTGGTCCGAGCCCCTCTCCTGCTAATCTCTCTTTCTCTTTCGTGCTCCATCCTCCTCTGTCCCCCTTGAACCTTTCTTTCATCCGTCCTTTCTTCCCCTGCCGTAGGGGCTGCATGTGATACGGTACAGGTAAGAAAGATAATATACCCCCAAGGGGGCACGATCAAAGACGAGGAGGGCGGTTATCGAGGGTTTGGGGTACACGTATTGAATGGCACGCGAGCAGACAAGAACGATCAGTCTTAAAATGATTATTGTTGTAGATGTTGATGTTACTGTTGAACTTTAACTACTTAGCAAGTATTATTGCTGGAGACCCTGAATGCGCTTTTGCGCTCTCGCCTCGGCGTTGGCTGCATTCCCTTGCAAAATCAGGCTCACGCTCAGACTTTTCGGGGGTGCGTCAAAACTGGCCCCCCAACAACAACAACGCTCTGGCTCGATACTCTTTCCTTTCTCACTCGGGGCCAGGGTTCTTGCTCGCCCCCCAAAGCAGCCTTTCCAACAACATCGGCGTTCCCGCTCCATGCTTCCTTGCTTTTCACCTCAGGACCAGCGCTCCCGCCTCAGGACCCCCTCTAAACAACAACGATCCCGTTCGATACCTCGTCCGTTCTCATTCAAAATTCTTGGGAGGCCCTGCGGCCTCCCTAGTCCCTGTTGAACTGTAAGTATCAAACAATTTGTATTGTTGGACACACTGAATGCGCTCTCGCGCCTGCTCCGCGCGATCTCGCTCTCGCTCGTGTCCTGGGGTGTGGCGTCGTCGCCGTCGTCGCCGCCGCGGCCACTGCCGTCGTCGTCGTTGTCGTCGCTAAAAAATTCGCATTGTTGGACACCCTGAATGCTTTTTCGCGCTCTCGCGCCAGCTCCGCGCGACCTCGCTCTCGCTCGTGTCCAGAGGTTGTTGGGCCTCTCCCTGAGGTCTTCGGCCGCTCGGGCGTCGCGACACCTAGAAGCAAGGCCTGGACAGGGGGATTGCGAAAGCGATGTGCCATCCCGGCTGGAAACCTTGAGGCGCTTTGGAAGAAGTGTTGTCAAGACCTATTCGGGCGGGGGGTCAGGAAGGGGGAGTAGCGGGCCCCCGCGTGCAAGAACAAATCCCCCGTAAGGGGGGAGTTATAATGATGAGTGTGTGCTGCATATTGAGGCATAGAGCATTCGGGTAAAATGAATGCTGTTGTTGCTGTTGATGTGCTGATGTTGTCGTCGTTATTGCTGTTGTTGTTGTCGTGGTCGTGGTTGTTGTCGTTGTTGTTATTGTTGTTGTGGTCGTTGTTGTTGCTGTTGTTGTTGAACTCTCATTTTTGAAGAATAATTATGGTTGTTCCCCCCCACCGGTGCGTATTGTTTTTCTCAATCAAAGTGCGACCCTCGACGCTCACACCCTGTTTTTTGACAGGGAATGTCTTGATGCTCAAACTGGGCCCCTGGCCCCCGGGTTACAACAACAACGGCTCCCGCTTGAGATTTATTCATAATTCAACCAGGACCCCCGCTCCCGCCCGAGACTTCCTCGCATTTGATTCAGGAATCGCGCTCTCGCTTGGGACTTCCGTATAATTTACTCAGGAATCGCTCTCCCGGCCCTCTGGAGTCGCGCTCTCGCTTGAGACTTGCTTGCAATGTACTGAAGAATAGCGCCCTTGCGTTGGAATTTGTTGCGATTTGCTCAAGCGCCGCGCTCCCGACATCCAGGCACCCAGGAGTCGCGCCCGTTGTGGCCCCATGTGCATGCCCTTCGTGGCCCCGTTGTCGCCGTTTGTGGCCCCCTCACTGTCCTACGTGGCCCAGTTGCTACCCTCAATGGCCCCACCGTTGCCTTCTGTGGCCCCGCATTATCTTCCCTTCGTGGCCCCCGCTCGTTCGCGCTCTTCGTGGCCCCAATACGCATTCCCTTCGTGTCCCCGCTGTCGCCCTTCGTGGCCTACTTCGTGTCCTTCGTGGCCCTGCTGTCGTTCTCTCTCGCTCTCGCTTTCGCTCGTCGTCGCCGTCGTCGTCGTCGCCGTCGTCGACGTCGTCGTCGTGGTCGGTCCCCTGTCCGTCCCTCTTGGGGTCGGGTCGACGGTCCGCAGCTGCCCCGCCGATCAACGTTGCCGCTGGCCAGGCCGACGATCCGCGGCCGCCCCCGCCCCTGCCGGGGCCTGGCCTGCAGTGAAAAAAGGTGCACCCCCCAGAAGGGGTTCGATCGAAGACGAAAGGGGCGGGTATCGAGGGTTTGGGAAATACGCGTTATTGAACACTCGAGCAGATAAGGGCGAACAGTCTGAAAATCATTGTTGTTGTGGTTGTTGTTGTTGTTGTTGTTAAATTTTCATTTCTACAAATAAGTGTTGTCGGTTCCGCCAGGTGTCGTGGTGTTTGTATTCAAAGTGCTCCTCTCGGGGCTCACACCCTTTGATTCGCAAGGGAAGAGCTTGAGGCTCAGATTGTGTTGTTCGTCCCCGGCTTACAGCAACACTGACAACGACAACGCCATCAACAATAATTACAATAACGCCACCAACAACATTCATACACACAACGGCAACACAACAACAACGACAAGCATGTTAAGATTGCTCGCTGCTGTCTGCGCACATGCCAATCAATACGTATATCCCAAGCCCTCGGTACCCGCCTTCGTCGTCTTCGATCGTACCCTTCATTCCCTTAGTTGTGAGGCTACGCCAATGACACGTGGTAGGTAAAGCAGATATACCCTTAAAGGGAGTCGATCGAAAACGAAGAGGAGGGCTATGGCGTGCGAGCAGACAAGAGCGAACAGTCTCAACATGATTGTTGTGTTTGTTGTAGTTATCAGCGTCGTCCCGCCGGCGACCCGCCCTCGACCCACCCCGCGACCCACCCCGCGACCCACCCGCGACCCACCACGTGTCCGCCCCATCGCTCTTATCCGGAAGTGCGGGGTGCGACGTATCTGCATATCTTGTTCGAAGCCTCGTTAGCAAACGCGGCGCCTCAGCAGAGCTTCTCCATCTGGGCGCCGAAGCTGCAGGACATCCACCGCGGCGTGGCGAGGATCTCGTCAGGCCCCACCGGCTGTGCAGCAGCAGTGCGGCGCGAGCAGCAGAGCGCGCGCGGGCGGGCGGGCCAGTCAAGGGGATGAGGAGGTGTGATGAGGGGAAAAGAGGTGAGAGGATAATATGTTGGAGGGGGGGGAAGATGCAATCCAGGTGCGCTCGCGCCAGTATTTTTTTAGTCCTGGGCGATCACGGGCGCACGGGGGGGAGGGAGAGGATGGGGCTGGTAACGTCACGTGTCGCGCCGGCGTCGTCTGGCAAAGACAGTTCGGCTAGTAGATACTTAGAAAAGGATTTGCTACGGCAGAGCGCGCCTACCTACAGGGGTCTGCTACGACAGAGCGCCTCCCTTCTCCTTCTCCTCCTCCTCCTCCTCCTCTTCCTCCTTTTCGCTCCTCCTCATCCTTCCCCATTATCCTACCCACCGTCGTCGTCGTGTTCTTGCCGCGTGGAGGAAATGGAGCCCAAACATATCTGGACACCAGGCAGCTGTATACACACGGCGTGGCCAACCTGTGGGAGAGCTGTATACACATGTGGCCGCATGCTTTTCCAGGGTTCGGCCTTCGTGTGGCTAACTACGCCAGCCATCCGCACGTGTGTCTAGCAAATCGCCTCCGCATGTGCCGCATGTGATTCCAACCGCGTCTGTTTCCAGCCTCTTCGATTTCTTATTGAGATGTCCGGCTGTAGTCCCATCGTTGAGATAAAGAGGTGCAATGCGCTATTGGTAAGGTTGAGTTAGAAGTAGCCCACGTGTATCTCACGCGCTTACGCCATTCCGCACGCCCCCAGTGCGCCCCAGCGGTGTGGTACGCACGCTTCTGTGCAGCGAAGCACGTTGCAACGAAATAGGGAGTAGAACGACACGAGGAGGAGTACGGAGAAGTGGACGGGTGTGGAAGAGGAGTGCGAGGAGGAGTATGGGGAATAGCCACCCGTCACACGCGCAGTCTGCACTCCCCTGTGCGGGTCGTGCGCGGCGGGCCCCCTTATCCCCTCCGAGTAGGTGCATTCGCCTGGGCTGGGCACCGCCTCTCGAGGCGTTGGGCGCCGCCGCGCGGCGCCACGACCGCTCAGCGCGCGCGCCGCACAGCAAGCGGGCGGGGATGCCGACGACGACGACGAGGCCACATCCCCCTCGCCCCCGGGGGGCCCAGACCCCTCCGAGGGCACGACCCGATGCCATACGCGTAATGAAACAAGTCGTTTCGGCCTGGCCCCGCCCGCCTCGCCCCGCCCCCCCTTTCGATTCCCCCGCCTCTTTATCCTGACCTTCTGCGAATCACTTTCACATACAGCGGGGAGGGCCAGGACGACAAGGGGAGGAGAAAGTGGGGAAGGGAAGGGATAGCAGAGAGCAAACCCATATTCCATTCCCAGCAATCCCCCCCACGTCGCGCTGTGGTGTCTGTGGCTATCCATCGCGGGTCCTTCCATATCCATCGCAAGGCGCACGTTCTGCCGTTGCTGATCCTAGTAGGTGTCTGCTCTTCGATCTGTGCTGGCTATTCCTGAGCATTCCCGGCCGGGGCGCCGGCACAAACCGTGACGTTACAATGGATTGGGATGGGCGGTAACGGCCGCTATCGCGCTTCTCTTTTCGCGTTTATCAATAATCGCACTGTGTCTGACGTCATACCCCTCCCGCCAGTCCCTCCCCATTTGGCCGGGCTGTCCTGCAGGACCTCGCTCCCCAAAGTGGCAGAATCGCGCGATGCGCAGCCGGAACAGGGAAGGAGGAGGTTGTTTAGGACGAACAGGAGGAAGAGGAGGAGGAACAGGACAACGATGAGGGATGAGAAGGAGGAGGAGGAGGAAGAGGAGCAACAGTCAAAACAGCAGCACCAGCAGCAGCAGCAGCAGCAGCAGCAGTGGGAACATGAGGACCAGGAGGAGCGAGAGGAGCAGGAGAACCAGGGGAATGGTGAGGGGGGGAAGGGAAGTGGGGGGGCAACGACGAGGAATCCGGGAGTGTGGATCGTGCCCGGGCGAGAGCGCCATCCTGAACGACTTGAGCCAGCTTCTTCCCTCGGCCTGCTCCTCCTCCTCCTCCTTCTCCCACTTCTCCTCCTCCTCCCCCTCCTCCGCCACCTCCTCCTCCTCTTCCGCCACCGCCTCCGCCACCTCCTCCTCCTCCTCCTCCTGGGGCCATGTCGTCTACGGGGCTTCGGCGCCGCAGGTGGGGTGGTTGTGTGTTCTCCTGGCTGCATGCCCCGAGTGGCCTCGGGGTAATATGAACTAAGTCGGGCGTGTGAGATTCAGAAATAGTTAACAAACTAATATGGGGACGATGTTTCTAATAGTTTTGAATATGTTTTGGATA
The DNA here is from genome assembly GCA_963575745.1 of Prorocentrum cordatum. NCBI lineage: Eukaryota > Dinophyceae > Prorocentrales > Prorocentraceae > Prorocentrum > Prorocentrum cordatum. Next base: position 80,917 of record CAUYUJ010015823.1, on the reverse strand, counting down.
TGCTTTGACTATTTTTCATTTTGTCGCCCAATATCCGCCTGTAGGGGGGGGGCATGCCCGACCTAAGGGTAATGAAACCAGTTCCTGACCAATCCCCTCGTCCTGCTCCTGCTGCGCGTCATGTGGGCCAGAGCCCAGACGGCCAGCGTCGTGAAAGCACAACTGCATGTTGCGTTGATTTTTGACGGATGTTCGTGTTACAGTCAGCCCGCATAGTAAGGACCTGCAGCATGAGCCACTCTTCCAGGCTTACCCCTGCATCCCCCTTTTGGCCCATCCTTGGCCGCCTCCGCTGGCCGCGCCTCGCTCCCAAAGTGCCGGCATGGCCTTCCAAGGCCCTTCTATTATTATCGCGCATCCTTATCATACGGGTCGACTGTGTTCCTTGTCCGTCCTCCGGCCGCCCGAGACGGCCCATCCCGCCCCAAATGTTGCCACATTTCAGGCCAAGGCCCCCCCCAGGACGGCCACGAAGCGGCCAAAAAGAGGGGCCGAAGACGGCCCTAGAGGGCTTCAACCCCCCAGCAGAGGATTCGAACAGGAGGAAGCCGAGCTGAAGTTTCAATTTTTTGTCCGACAGGTGCCCCCCGCTTGGGCCTCTCTCATGGGGGGGCGATAAATGGGGGCGGAAGAGAGGTCAGAGTGAGGGGGCCGAGCGGTCATTCACTGTCTCTGGGCGCGTGGCTGAAGTGTCAGGTTACGACGTCTCAGCAATGAATCCTGGGTGGTTTTCGAAATTGTTCGGCGGAAGCAAAGAGCCGGCGAGACGCGAGGAAACCGTGTTCGAAAATCACAACGGAAATGTTGATTGCGCGTTCTTTCCAGCGGTCCTGCGTAGCATCGGCTAGTGTTGCCAGCGTTTCCCATGTGATTTCAACGCGTGCGCAGTGTGCAACAAAAACCTACATCCTCCCTCTCCCCCTCCTTCGCCTGCCCCTTATGCTCGTTCAGCTGTTGCTGATGTTGTTGTTACTCCTCATCCTCCTTATCCCCCCTAGTTTTTCGCTCCCCTCGTCCTCCTCCCGCTCGCGTTGCCCCCTCGTCAACGTACGCCTCCTCGCCCTTGGCATTTCCTTCATCATCCTATTACCCCTCCCCCCTCCCCCCTCGTCAGCAACATCCTCCTCGCCCTCATCCTCTTCCGTTTTCCTGCCGCGTCATCTTCTCCCCTTGTGCTGCTGCTTCTCATCCTCGTGAATATCTTCCTTCCTCTTTCCTCCATTCACCCTCTCCCCCCATCCTCCCTCCCATCCCCCACGCCGCGTTCTGTCGTAACGCCATGTTCGGGGGTTTGCCCGCGGGGTTCGATCCCCTTCTCTCCCCCCCCGCTTCCAGCACAGACTAATTTCCTTCGCTCTCTTGGAACGTACCTTCTCCCTCCTCTTCTGGCACCCTGGCAGGGCACTGGTCGGGCGCAGCAGCAGCGAGCAAGATTTGTCGGTGGCTGACGAGGGGGTGTTTTTTTGTTCGGGCTTTCCTCGGCGATGGGTCAATTTGTTTGGCGGTCCTTCGTTCGCATTAGTTCCAGGCAGAGAAGTTACGGATCGGCGCGGCAATCAGCAGTGATCCAGGCAGTGTAGTTTTTGTTGACTTGCCGTCTCCAGGGTAAGTTTGTCGGTTCGTCGTAACGGCGGCTCTTCGTCTGACGCGAGGCATGCAGATTCAACCATTTGTGGGTCAGAACGTTTCGTGCTCCATTCTTCCTAGCCCTGAGGTCATTGCAGCAGTTGGCATCCAATGTTATGGGCGGGGGGCGATTGTCATATTCTACGTTATCTTGCCGTCGGCCTTGGCCGACGTCAGACCGCCCAAATCTACATTTTGGTTTCGAGGATGCTTCTCCGACTTATGGGGGTGGATCAAGGAGGCAGCGGGGTTGTAGGAACGCCGGCGAGCGCAAGCCAGCAAACCAGCTGGCACTTCGAACGACCGAGCCGGCAAAACGATTATTGGAAGTTGAATTGGTCCCTTACCCAATTCGGCAGTCTGTCGGTTGGCCCTGGCAATTTTTTGGTCCAGGACCCCCAAACACCGAGTATTTCTCCATCGAGTCAGGGATCGTTTCTCCCGTCCTCCGTCTTTTATCTCCCTCCCCTCTACCTCCTCTCCCCCACTTGGGTTCGGGATCGGTGGAGCCGAGGCAGAATCGGCGACGTTTTGGGCTGAACCCCAGGGTCGGTTGCTTGTTGGCTGGCCGAACCGCGCACGTTTAGATGGCCCTGCGAAGCGAAGGCTATGCAGAAAATGCCCCCGTCCGTTTGGCGTACTCAGCGGAGGGGGGGGGTGAGGAGGGGGAGGAGGAGGAGGAGGAGGACGAGGACGAGGACGAGGACGAGGAGGAGGAGGAGGAGGAGGTGGAGGAGGAAAAAGAGGAGGAGGAAAAAGAGGAGGAGGAGGAGGAGGAGGAGGAGGAAAAGGAGGAGGAGGAGGAGGAGGAGGAGGTGTGGCAGGATCAATAACACTAGCAGCATAGTGAACAGAAGGCGGAGGACGACGGGCAAAGGGCGAAGAGATAGGAGATGAGGACGAGGAGGACGAGGAGGGGCAGGATCACGGACAAGGGGGGGATGAGGGAGGAGGTGGTGGATCGGGGGTGGAAACGGGGGCGGGGCGAAGGGGAGGGGCAGGAGGAGGAACACCAGGAAGAACAGGAGGAGGAGGAGGCATGGGGAAGACTCGGGGGAGGGGGATGAGGAAGAGGACAAGGGAAGGCGGGACGGGGAATACGAGGATGAATAGGGGGAGGACGGCGAAGCCAAAAGCGAGGGGGACATGGAGGAGGAAGGGGGCGAGCTGTCGTCGGGGGGCGGGGGGGAACTGGAATAACAAATCGGGGTCTCGTTACCGCTCTGCGGAAATGCGTGTCAAACTCGAGCGGTTGGCGCAGCCACCGGCCCTCCCACAGGTGCCCACAATACTTACATTAGAATCCGCTGATTGGGGACGTTGAGTCTGCATGTGTCACATTGCGCGGCTCGCTCCGTAGCCGCTTCCAACATGCAGGGCGTGCTCAGCTGTAACGCCACATCAAGCCAGACCTTGACGGCACACGTGTTCCGATCATGCCGCCGCCTCACGGAGGTGGCGAAGTGTTTTGTTGCATCCCTGTACGCTTCGTTTATCACTCGCGATGTAGATGCGGCTACACTGCAAATGTATTGCAACGACGGCACGCCCATTCGCACCAAAGTGCATGATCCACTGGCGTTGCAGGGCGAGAAATTTCGCCGCAGTGGGCACAAAGGGTCTGAACTCCTTGTGCAATGAAGCTTCTGTAGGAAACGGCACGGCGGTCAACTAGAGACAGCAATAAAAATTACCGATCCGATGCCGCTGACTTGTGGCAAGTTGGCAGTTGCGATATTTGCGTGTTCTCTGCAAGCCTGGAAACCATTGCGTTCCCAAGGCCACGAGGGCATTGCGCTGGAAGTGAGGGTGTTCGACCGTGTTTTGTATGCCGCGTTGGACAGGCTGTTTCGGCAATACCTTCTCCGACAGCATCTTCTCTTCCAAGACGCCTCCCAGCAAGAGCTGCTGTACCTCACAGAATGGCCCATCACGTTGCCTTGTGTTTTGCATGACATACAAAACGCACAAAACTGGGCCCTATACCATTGGTCAGCTGAGCCAGAGTTGCTGCGTGATGTTCACATCGGTATCGGATCTTTGCGGAACGGGTACGACCTCATACTAGGTTCGGTTGCGCGATGTTTGGGGGAAGTCGTTGAATTCAAACCAGATGCCCACCTCCCGTGCCAGGGCGTGTTGCGGCAGGTGTGGATGAGTCTGGGAGTTCACGACAGCTTGGTGTCTCACCGGGTATTCCGCGCAGGCGAAAAACTAGTTGTTTCAATTTCGTCTTCCCAGCATGGGGGTTTTCTCGAAGAGTTGAGCGTGAGCGCAGCTTTGCTGGGCCTCTGAAAGTTTCTTCAGTTCAGCGAAAGCAGGTGGCTCACAGTAGGCCGCGCCTGCTGACCGATCACTTGCGGCTTCCTCTCCGGTCTCGACCTGGTGTGCCAGCGCATTACCGACATGCCACACACATCTACTTACTACATCGGAGGTTTTCGTCGCATTTTGCCGAACGTTCACCGCCGATTCATCCTCGTCGCGTCCCTGACAACGTGGCTGCCGGATGATATATTCCAGCTCTTACTGAGGGACGACAGGTTGATGAAGCAGATCGACGCTGTGACCGAGGCAATGGATGATGAGTTTGAGTACCTTTGTTCCATGAGCTCGGAGGTTTACGATCTCTTGGCTGTGGCGTGCCCTGGCATGAGCGGGTTCGATCTGCGGTGCGACGTCTTGGGGGCTGCTCACGTGTTGCGAGCGTTCATATGGTTCAGATATTTACGAAAGTTGAACGAGTACCCGCTCTGCTTGGCCATGGGTGACGTCAGGGCCAATGTGGATGAGCTGCTGCAGGGCGGTGAGCCCGACGAGGACGTGGCGGCCAGAATCTGGAGGCTCGGCCTGAAGAGGTTGGCACCCTTGCCGCGCACCTGGTCCGCTCTGGAGCTGCTGAAGGAGCCTAGCTTTTCGACTCGCATCGTTGAACAGATGCACGCCCGCGCAGCGGTGCAAGCTCGGTTCCACCCCGAATACGATCTGGAGACCGTGCGCGTCAGGGCTTTTTGCTCCCTCGTGAACGCGCTGATGCCGAGCCCGACCGCAGACGAGAAAGCGCTCGACAAGGAGAGGGCTACGTTAGAACGGCTTCGAGCAAAGCGCCCTCGGATGCTCAACGCGCGATCGCTGTACATCAAGGACTTGATCGAGCTATGCACACACTGGCGCGCGCAGGGCAATATCAAACGCCATTGACCCAACCTGCAGCAGGATCTCCTGGCCAAAGGGACCGCTATGTTCCAGAACATCAGTGCCGAGCGCCGCCGCGAGTACGACGCTGTCGTAGTGCGGGCGCAGGCGGAGGCAATCCGCGCCACTTCCAACAGCATCGAGGAGAGCCAGCGTCGTCTTGCAGAGCTCACCGAGCGCCATGAGAAGGCCATGGAGGCGCTCAGAGCAGAGGGGCCGCCCTTGACCCTGGTCTCTGCGAAGTTGTCCACAGAGCAGGCCGCCAGACTTGAGGGCGCGTTCGAGGACAAGCGGCAGCTTCGCGACGTCGACGTGCTCGCTCGGAGGGCCGCAGTGCAAGAGGCAAGCATGCCCGGCGCTGCCTTCTTCCAGGCCTTGGGGGAGATGCCCGTGGCGCCGCTGCCGGAGAGCAGCCGCCCTGCGCCCCCATCCTGGGCTTCTCGCGTCGCCCAGGAGCGCGCGTCCTTCCGGAAGGCAGTATTCAAGGTTACTGTCGGCACCGACGAGCTGTACTTGTTGTTCCTGTTCGCCATGCAGAGTCCGGCCACGGTCGTGTTCGCTCGTCTCAACCACGCTGCGCGGCCGGCCTTGGCCAGCGTCTTCAACATGGAGGCGCTGGACGCTGCTTCTGGGCAGTGGCCGATCGAGTTCACCACCGGCTTCGCCCAGTTCGTAAGCGCGGACGACCTCCCCGACGCGCCTGCCTCCGACGTCGTCCAGCATCTGAACGCGGTGAACGTCCAGGAGGTCGTGGGCATCTGCCAGTACGGACTGGAGATCAGGCCGGTTGCGAGCCCCGACCAGCTACGCTATGGGAGAGAGCTGATGGAGTTGTTCACGCGTTTGGACATCCCGGCGCATTTCCCGGAGCAGGCCGCCCTCATGTTGGACCTCTTCGACCAGGTTTTGGAGGCCCTCTACGCCAGCGCCCTCGGCGAGCACGCGAAGCCCAGCAAGTTCTTGGAGTCGCACTCGGACATCGCCTACCTCGTCTTGCCGCGGGAGTCCGTGGAGCGCCTCCTCCAGGCGTCGACGTGGACGGAGGTCCACGGCGACTTGGCCAAGGCGTGGCTGTCCGGGAACGTACTGGTAGAAAAACCATTCGCAGCTGGGCGCCCCGGGGCGGTCCGGATCCCGAGGTTCGGGCGCCTTCTGCGGGCCTGGCCCCGGCGAAGCGGGGAGGACGAGGAGGAGGAGGGAGGAGGGAGGAGGAGGGGGGAGGAGGAGGAGGAGGAGGAGGAGGAGGAGGAGGAGGAGGAGGAGGAGGAGGAGGAGGAGGAGGAGGAGGAGGAGGGAGGAGGCGGAGGAAACGAGGATGGGGGAGAGGGTCAAGGAGGGGATGGGGGGAGGGCGGAGGAGGGTGGAGTGGGGGTGGAGGAGAGCAGGCGGCAGGAGGCATTCCCAGGGGCATCAGGCTTTCTCCCCTGCCGGGCAACTGCGCGGCGCTCCCGAGCCGGTCGCGCTCGGCGTTCGCAGGTGTGGTTGGTACTCACACAAGCAGGTCACGTCCGCCTGCCTCCCCTCTTCTGTCCTCCTCTCGTGCCGCTACTTTGCGCGTGGGCTTTCAAACATAGAGCTGTCTAGGGCCGCAGCTTGGTGGCCGGAGGCCGGGCCCCCCTTTCAGGCAGCCGCTAGGTGGCCAGGGGCTGTCGGTTTGAGTGTTCATGTGTTGACGTAGTGCGCTTGTGATGCCAGGCGACGTTCTCGGGCTACGTCCTTCACTCCTTGTTATCCTGCCGCTGCTGCCCTCCCTCCCCCTCCTCTGCGCGGCTGTTGCGAATCTATTTCTGCGTTGAAGTTTGCCTACGTTCCGTGATGTGATATTTTCTGTTGCGCGGCCGAGTCGGCCCCCAGGGAACGCAATCGCGAGTGCTTGTCGTCGGCCGAGGCCGGATGCATTGCAGTTTGTCGTGCCTTCTTTTTCGCCGCTCTCTTGTCCTCCTCCTCCTCCTCCTCCTCCTCCTCCTCCTCGTCCTTGTTCGTGACATTTTCGTTGCGTGTTATCGCCTTTGCGGGGCGCCTCTTCTCGTTCCTGGGTGTACCGGCCTATCCTCGATGTGAGGCCCGTCCCCAGCGTAGGTCGCGCTTGCCTGCTCAGCGTGTCTGTTTCCGTGGCCAGAATTTCGGGCACGCTCGCGGGGCAACTCTGCGGGGTGCTTGCCTCGTCGGCGGCGCGTCTGGCCTGTCTTGCGGCGTGAATCATTGCTGCCCGCTTTCATAACCACCCACAAAAAATCCGAGTTTCAGTGCATGAGAAGGAGAGGGATCGGGGGGGAGGAGGGCAAGGGCTGGGTAGGCCAGAGCGGGGGCAGAGGGAAATGAGAGCAGTGAGTTACGTCTTCGGAACGGCCCGGAGGCCGTCGAGCGGAAGATCGGCATGAACCTGTTCGGCTCTGGCTTGCGTTCGGTGCAGAACGAGGTCGTGGAGAGGACATTGGAGGAGTCGGCCGACGCGCTTTTCAACAGCAAGGACAAGGTGACCCCGGCGTCGCTTCTGAAGGCCAAGCAGGCTGCGTACACCTTGCTCACCGACACAGACGTGCTGAAGAAGTTGGAGGACAAGAGGGTTGTTCAGATCACGTACCTGTTCCAGAAGTTGTCGATCCCCGTGAAGACTCTGAACGACCACGTCGACCACGTCTTCGCTGCTCGCTGGAAGAGCAACGCGGTCCGCGCGAAGATCGCCCCTGCCATGTTCGGCGAGATGGGCTTGAGTGGGGCCGCCCCGCTCGCTGACTACGCCGACCGCCTCGATTGCAAGCTGTACAAGGATAACAAAGTCGTGCGGGAGAGCATGGAGACCAGCTTCTCGGAGGACCTCACCCGGTCGGGCCCGGCGATCGTCCAGCACCTGCAGAAGTACCTGAAGAAGGCTCTGGGCAGCGACCCGACCTGGCGCATCGAGGTTGCGCTTTTCGAGGCCATGGTTGGCGCCAAGGGCTTGGAGAAGCTGAAAGAGGACGTGATGTCGTTTCTGCCGACGCAGGAGAAGCACGTGGAGATCGAGGACGTCGTGCAGAAGTTGGAGCTGCTGCAGTCCAGCGACGTGTGCCAGGTCTGCAGCGAGACTGGCCAGGGGCAGGCGCGCGCGGCCGTCGCCGCCGTGCACCAGGCCGCAGAGGGCCGCGCGCCGAAGTGGGACGAGCACGTGACGGACTTCCTGAACAAGGTGAAGCTCAGAATCCCCCTCTTCTGTCGCTTGCCGGGCCCCGACGGCACCGCGTTCGTTGGCGAGCAGGCGGCCCAGCGTTGCGTCGACTTGGCGCACGAGAAGGGTAGCGAGTGCAAGTGGGAGGACCTGGACCTGGTGGGCCGTTTCGAGTGGCTGCTGCCGTCCGGCTCCGCCGAGAAGTACAGGAAGACCAAGGCCGCGGCTGAGAAGAACGCCAGCGCCTCCTCAGCCGGCTCGGCCGCCTGCGCCGCCACGCCGAGCTCCAAGAAGCACGGCGCGGGCGAGCCGGGGAGCGGGGCGAAGGCGCCGGCGAAGAGGGGCCGGGCCAGCGAGCTCTAGGTCCAGAGTGCCCTGGACATGTTCTCTTTGAAGAGGAAGGCCAGCGGTCGGTAGGGGTAGGCGCTCGCCGGAGGCGCCCGTCCGAGGAGTCCGCAGTATTGAAGTGCGCGCGTGTGATCATAATATGGTAAATGGCACGATGCTCTGAACATGTTTACTGTTGTCGTGTGTGTACGAGACTACGTGTCACATGTGCCTTCGCGATTGAGAGCCGTGCCGCCTGTTTCTGACGGGGCCGCAGGCGGCGCGAACGGCCTCGAAGCGGGCCCGCGCAAACGGTAAAGGTCTCGCGCGAGGAAGGTCGGTTGGGGATTTGTGGGTCGTTTGCATGGCTCAAGCAAAATGGCTAACCAAACCGAATGCGGGCTCATATGTTAGAAGGTCCGCGATGATGTATTGCCCCCCTCGCGAGGCTTCGGCAACTCTCCCAGCGGCTCCTTGTTTCCCGCGCTTCCTGGGTAAGCACGCCCGCCTAGGCATGTCGCGAGCGGCGCCCAGGGAGAAAAGGGGGAGGGAGAAAAGGGGGCGGGGGCAAGGAAGAAGGGGGAGGGAGGGCGGGGGTGGGTGGGGGAGGGCAGGAGGGAGGAGGGCGCGGAGGAGGCGGAGGAGGCTCGGACCAGCCTTTTTTTTGTTTGCTGCAGCACGAGCCAAACCCGAAATCGGCCCACGACCAAATACTTCTCAAAAGAATGGCGTGGGCCAGGCATGAGCCCGCGGGCGGGATCTGTCACAATGGCGTTTCTGGATAGTTTCGCCCCCCCGGGGCACTGCCCAGTTGCGCCCCCTTGGCGCCGAAGCAGTGGGCAAACCGAAGCGCCGCGCCCTCGGGGCCGCGCGCCCGAACTGGAGCAGGCCCGAACTTTTGTTCGAATGTGCCACGCCGTGGCTCCAACCTTGCAGGCGCGGGGGTTCTAAAAGTGCCTCGTTGCGAGCGCCTCGTCGCAATCTGGCGGCCGCCACACGTGAACAATAATGCCGCCGCGCCATGCCTTTCGGCGTATCCGCCCGCCTAGCGGTGCGTGCACCAGAATGCCGCGCGGACGTCTGGGGTCGCGCGAGTTCCGCCCATGGTCGAAACTGTCCTGCAGGTGCGGGGGCACCGTTCGCAAGTGGCCGCAGGCCACCGCGTGCTGCTTTTTGGCGCTTTCGCACGCGCTGGGGCGAACGCCTCATAGTGCCAGGCGGACGTCTGTAGGCTTGGGATATCCCGCGCTGGTCGCGATTTTGAAGCAGGTGCGGCGGCGCCCCATGCAGGCGAGCCGGACTGCCCGAAGGCGACGGGTGCTTCGGCCAGCGCAAGGCGCAATTGTGCCTTTCGCCGCGTTTCGATCGTTTCCATCGCCGTTGGCGCGTGTTCGCGCGAGCAGGGCCGTTCGTTAGATATGGCCCCGTGGTGGTGACGCGTGTTGCCTGGGTGGCGCGCCCGTGCGTGTCCGCGTCTTCATAGCGCGCGCGCTCGGGCAGGCGAGGTTTTCATTTTCCCAGACGCAAGAAATAGTCTCGCAATGCTTGCTGAGACCCGGCAATCTGAGAAGTGAGATTCTGCGTTGCGGATTGTTATTGCTGTTGTTGTTGTTGAAATTGTTGTCGTTGTCGTTGGCGTTGTCGTTGTCGTTGTCGTTGTCGTTGCCGTCGTTGTTGTTGCTGTTGTGGTGGTGCTGTTGCTGTTGTTGCTGTTGGTGTTGTTGTTGTGGTGTTTGGTGTGGTTTGTGTTGTTGTTGCTGCTGTTGTTGCTGCTGCTCTTGTTGATGTTGTTGATGTCGTTGCTGTTGTTGTTGGTGTTGTTGTGATTATTTCGGTTGCTATTATTATTATTATTATTATTATTATTATTATTGTTTGTCGTCGTCGTCCCCCCGCGACCCATTCGCGACCCACCCGCGACCCATTCGCGACCCACCCGCGACCCACCCGCGACCCGCCCCCGACCCACCCCGCGACCCACCCGCGACCCACCCACGACTCACCCCGCGACCCAACGCGCGACCCACCCGCGACCCACCGCGCGACCCGCCCGCGATCCAACCCGCGACTCACCCGCGACCCAACCCGCGACCCACCCGCGACCCGGCCCGCGAGCCACCCGCGACCCACCTGCGATTTACCCGCGACCCACCCGCATTGTTTTAGTGCTCGCTGTATCATTTGTAAAAAGTAGGCGCCTGCGGCGGGCTTCTTCAGAGCCTCGCAGACTGCCGACGTTACCGCCGCCCTCTTCACTCTTGTCCGCAACTGCGGGGTGCTAAGAGTAAAAAGTAGACGTGTGAGGCGGGCGTCTTCAGAGCCCCGCAGACTGCCGACATCCCCGCCGCCTCCTCACCCTTATCCGCGACACCGGGATGCGACGTACATATATATATATATATATATATATATATATATATATATATATATATATATACACACACACGCACATATCGGGCCCTGAAGGCTTCTTTTTGGGCCCTCAAGGGCACCTGTAGGGGCCCTACAGGGCCTCTTTTTTGCAGCCCTCGCTGCCCCAGGTATCGCCCCCACTGCGCGACGCCCGAGTCGACCGCTGGCCCTCCCCGCCTGCATGAGGAGGGGTTGGGTCCTCCCCAACATCCTCCTCCTCCTCCTGCTCCTGCTCCTCCTTCTCGTCCTCCTCCTCCTCCTCGATCCTCCTCCTCCTACTCCTTTTCGCTCCTTCTTCTCCTCCTCCTCCTCCTTCTTCTCCTCCTCCTCCACCTCCGGAGGAGGGTCTTGACGCTTCAGGCGGAGAGGGCCTTGCCTATTGCAAAGGAGGAGGGCCACCCCTCGGAGGAGGGACAAGTACCGATACCGCTACTCTTCCCTCGTTGTTCCCTCTTTCGGGCCTCCTGGGAGGCCTTCGTCGCCAACGCTCCATTCGCTTCGAAATCCTGGTCAAAACGCACCCAGGGAGAGGTCCCAGGCGTAGCGGTATCGGCACCTCTTGTTATGTTGCTCCCATGGCATTCAGAGACCACATCACAGAAATAATTTCGAGCACCCAGAAAAGTATCGAAAAAGTGTCTGCCCGACACGCTAGCAAAGTGCGGAATGAGTATCGCCTCCCAGGGCCCGATACGTGAAAACTCTGCAGTTTCGGTACTTTCTTGGTGCTCGAAAGTCCTGCTGGTGATCCAGCCTAAAGTAGGTTGGAACCGTCATCCACATATTTGTCTCCTCAGAGAAGGCCTTGCCTGAGCAAGGGAGGAGGGCCATCCCAGCGTTAAGTCGGACATGGCCCTCTAGAGTAAGAATGTCCTATGCGAGTCAAGAAATAGTCTGGTGGCGATTTTCCGACTATGTTTGACTATGCTTTCATATCGTTTGAGTATTGCTTGGCTTCCTGTGACAATCCGCTTGCAGGAGGACATGCCCGACCTGCCGTCAAATCTCATAGTAAGGACGCACGGGTGTCCTCAGTGTACCCCTGCGCCCTTGCCTCTGCGGCCGTCCCTCTCGGCCGGCCCCCCAACAAGTGTCATTTTTTGGCGGCCAAGGCCCGTGCGTCCTCACCGCCTGGCCCCACGAAGGATTTCGACTGCACTCCCAGCCGCGTGGCACCACACGCCGAGCAGGCCGCTGCCGCGCGCGCGTGGGGGCCCCGCCCCGCCCGCCAGGCCACGTGGCCTCCCTGTCCCTGCGGGAGCCCCGGCTGGCCGTGGTGCTGGAGGTGGTGGACTCCGAGGGCGGCGGGGGGCTGTTCCGGGAGGACCGCACGCAGGACATGCAGGAGCCTCCCGCCGCGGGGTGGCGTCGGCGAGGAGCGAGCCGTGCGAAGCCACGAGGCGAGGCGACGCGCCATGCCGAGCGCAGCCCGCTGCAGGCGCGGGGGGCTTCGGGGGAGGAGTTGCGCGTGGCGATGGCTGTGCCCGCCTGCCGCTTCCGGCCTCCGCCTGCCCGCCCCTCCTCACGTCCTCGCCCCATCGCCCCCGCCGCGCGAGGGGGGCCCCAGCCGCTCTCGTCGCTCTCCGCTGGTGCCTCCCCTCGCCCCGCCTGCTCCTCCCCCCCCCCCCCTCTGCCCCTCCCTTCCCCCCCCCGCCCCTTCGCCCTCGTCCTCCCCCGCCCCCGCCTCCTCCCACCCCCTCCCCTGTCAAGCCAGTGTCAAAGCACGGACCGTCAGGGCATGCCGTCGAGACGCACATTCACTGTCAATCTAGCCACTGTTGCCCACTCCCCCTGTCGGGCCACTGCCAACGAAAGCTGACATAGGCCACTGCCAATACATCCCACACATACTATGACATGAGTGAGCGCACAATCTGTAAGGCGGAGATGAAGTGTCGCAAGCTATGTGTTGCAAGCCATGTGCATGAGACTACTTGGTGCAAGCCACATTGTGGAATTTACGTTGTGCAAATCAGTCGGTTGCTAAGAGGTATCGGGGACACGATGGATACGCAACAGCGGTCAACCCAGTATTAGTGCAGACAACATGCGCAACGAAGGTGCAATTATTACAAAACTGACGCACATTCAAGCCATCCCCGCGTCGAGCTATTCTCGAGCTGATTGTATCGAAAACTGTTGCGGGCTCCTTCATATTACAGACACCGTGTTTTTGATATATCTATATGTATGTGTCCTCCAAGAGTGCTCCATTTCCTGTTTCAGTGTCACGGCGCCCGTCCCGGACCTCCTCTGCTCCGCGCCTGTCCCCGGTCGGCCCGAGAATCACCCAGTACGCTTGGAGAACCATTCGGCCAACCGGAGAACAGCTGACCGGCCCTTCTCCTCGCCGCCCCCTCCTCGTTCGACTGCTTTGCCCGACGACGCCCGCTCTGGACCGTCTGGGCCCGCTGGGGGCGAACAGGGCGGACCCCACCACGCTGGGCCAGGATGAAGAGGCAGGACAGGAGGAGGAGGAGGAGGAGGAGGAGGAGGAGGAGGAGGAGGAGGAGGAGGAGGACAAAGACGAGGAGAAAGATGAGGAGGAGGAGAAGGAGGAGGAGAAGGAGAAGGAGGAGGAAGCAAGGGGGATGGGGGAGGGAGAGGAGGAAAGTGAGGGTGAGGAGGCAGGTCAGGTGCGGTCGACCCTCATCTGACATCCCGCCCCTCTCACCCATCCCAGTGTGCGGATTCTTCATTCATCCCCCGACGAGTGTCATAGCGGACCTGGAACACCCATAATGACCCCATCGTGTAATTCGCAACCTGACAAGCGGAGCTGTGTACATTGGAGAAGGAGGATGGTGAGGAGGAGGAGGAGGAGGAGGAGGAGGAGGAGGAGGAGGTGGCGGATGAGCAAGAGGACGAGCAGGAAACATAGGATAAGGATGATGGAGAAGGATGACGAAGGGGAACAGCAACAGTAGCAGGAGCACGAGGAGTGGGAGGAGCAGGAGGACCAGGGAAGGCGGAGGAGGGGAAAGGAGTGGGGCAACAACGACGAGGTAGGATTTGGATCCAGCATTCTGGCCCGCGCTGGGGCGAAAGCGACAATCTGAACGACGGGAGCAAAGCGTCGATCCTAAACTGAGGCCAGCGCTGTAGCGGGATCACCAGTCTTGAAATACCGACAACTTCCCGGTGGGACAAATCGGCATCCAGCAGTTTACTGCGTGAACACCTATACCGGATTCTTCCGTCGGCGCAAGAAGATGCGGGACAAAAAGGGGTGCCCGCTCGGACAGGACAGGGGGGAGAGAGGGGAGCCGTGCTGTACTCATGCAGAGTTTAACCGCAGACGGCGGCGGGAGGAGGGAGGAGGGAGGAGGTGCCTCCTCCTGCCCCTCTCCTCCTCCTCCTGCCTGCCCCTCCCTCCGGACCCTCTGGTCCCTCGGCCCGGCTTCTTGGCCCCTGCCCCCCCCCCCCCCTTCCCGCCCCGCGCCCGTGGCCTTGTGTTGGGGGGGCGTGCAGCTCCGGCCGTGCTTGCAGAGCTGCTTCTTTGTCTGCTGTCCAGGGGGGGGGGGGGGCGGCCGAGACGGATCGGCGACGTGTCAGGGTGGCCCTTCGCCAGGGTTGCCATTTAGCCTACGTCGCCGGAGGTCTCGGACGTTCTCGTCGGTTCCGGGAGGTTTTCCTACCGCGGGCTGCGTTCCAGCAGCAGCGCCTCGCCGAGAGCGTCCTGGGGGTGTCTTAGCCGTCCCGAATGGCCGTGCGAGACCCGAGCTATGCGCCGAGAGCCGCTCGCCGAAAGCAGCTCGGGGTATCGAGACCGTCCTGGACGACCGCGGGAGGCCCAAGCCAATACTCGAAAGCGGGGCGACCGCCAGAGTGACGGTTGGTGCGGGCCCACAGCGGTCCCCCCCCCAGCACCAGCTTGCGCGCTCGGACCTGGTCGTGCTGGACACTCGGAGTGTCGTTTGTTGTTGTTCTCTGCACGTCCAGGTGGGTAGTCCGGCTGTCGTACTCTCCATGTGTAGTGCGCGATCAAGTGTTGCATGCTGCGCTGCGTCGAGCCGCATGCTTAGTTCGATTGTGTGGGCGGGGCGGCAGTTCTGCAACCTTCCCCTCATGTGGCCAGCTCGCTCCCCCCCGTTCTGCCCGTGCCCCCCCCCCCCCCCCACACACACACAATCGCGCACGAACAAAAACACACACTTCTGCCACGGGGGCGCTCCCTGGAGTGCTGTCCGAGGGTCCGCGGCCCGAGAGTCCGGCGCGTGGGCGCCGAATCCACAGGCCGGGGGGGAGGTGTCCCCCGAAACGGGGAGGCCGACGCCGCCCTGATTCGGCGACGGGGCGCGCCGCTTCGGCACGGAGGCGGGCCCCGTCGCTCACCCGGGCGTCGCGAAGCCATGCTTTCGGAGGGCACCAACTATACATTAACACCGATCCTGGCCCAGGATCACCCTGGGCCCAGGATCGGTGTATATGCCTTCTTGCGCAAGGCAGGAGGGCGTATACACCGATCCTGGGCCCAGGGTGATCCTGGCCAGGATCGGTGTTGGTGTATAGTTGGTGCCTTCCTATGCTTGCGCCTCCTCGAGAAAAGGTTGTGGTCTGTCTTCCCCGCATCCCCGCCCACGCCCTGTCTCCCCAATTGGGGCTTCGCGCGCCCCGCCTGGCTCTTCACTGGAAGGGGCCCGCTCCCGACCCGCCGACCAACAAGAATCTTCCCCGCATCCTCAGTTGGATTTTGCTCCCCGGCCCGATCCTAGGTGGGGTTCTTGTTTTCTCTGGACACCACGCGCAGTCCTCCTCACTCGGGAGCTTCGTCCGTGAGCGAATTGCGGGAAACCTCAGGCGGCAGCCCCCTCCCTATGGGTCCGCAGTTCATGTTGGTAATCCGAAAGGGTCATCGGGATCCTGTAACTGTCGTCGCGTTTCGGCTCCTGTGGAATAAATCTGGGGGAACTCTCAGGCGGGATCTTCATCCGTGGTTGGAATTCGAGGAAGTCTCAGGCGGGAGCCCCCCTCCCTATGGGGTCCGCACTACATCACGTTGGTAGTCTAATCGGGTCATCGGGATCCTGTAACTGTCGTCGCGTTTCGGCTCCTGTGGATTGAATATGGAGGAGTCCTCAGGCAGAAGCTTCCTCTGTGAGTGAATTACGAGGACGTTTCAGGCGGGAGCACCCTCCCCATTAGGGTCCGCGCTTCATGTTGGTAATCCGAGCCGGTCGTCGGGATCGTGTAACCGTCGTCTTTTTTA
>CAUYUJ010015823.1:47500-57500 GCA_963575745.1 Prorocentrum cordatum | reverse complement strand
CATCCCCCTGTAGGGGGAGAGGCCCGACCTAAGGGAAGGCCACCCCAACCCCGACCCTTGGCGTTTGCGAAACGGCCCCTGGCGTTGACCCATCGGTCGTTGAAAGTAAGTTTTTTTTGGAGTCCCAGATTCCAGTCTGCTTTGAGCGCCTTCCTGCTTCAGTGATCGAGTGGCTTCACATCTTCCGTCCTCCTTAGGGGGCGGGTGGACACCCAATGTACTTTCAAGACCTTCCTGCCTCACGTTTCTACCTACTTCCTCGGACCGATGGGTATTTCACCAGAGACAAAAGCAATACTACCACCAGCTAGGGGGGTGGCTGCCCCACCCTCTCGAGCTGGTGGCACCTCGTTCCGGGCATGCCTCCAGAAAGTTCCCAGAAGGAAGTGGCACCAGCCCGAAGGGAGGGAGCGGCCACCCCCCTAGCTGGAGGTAGTGGTACTTTTGTCTCGCCCGAATGCTGGACAGCCTTGCCCTGTCTTAGGTTGTGGAGGACGATCAAGGGAGAGGAAGCATGCTGCCAAACACTTTCCAGATGTCTGAAACATGTTTCAAACATGTTTTAACATGTTAAAAACATGTTTGAACCATTCTTATAACATGTTGTACACATTGAACACATCTTTAAGTCAATGATAGGATTGTTAGAGTGTCCATTGTCGTGGCATCCACGAGTCTTGGGTGCGTTCACGCAGCGGCCTCGCTCACTCTGCGCCGCCGAGCACGGGCCTGGTGGGCTGCGGGGTCGAGCGCGCGGCGCTCCTCCGGCACCCGTCCCCGTGCGCGCGTCCGGCGGCGGCTCGCGCGGCTTCCTCGGAGCCTGCGCGTCAGGGACAGCGTTGAGCTCGGCATCGGCCACGCGCAAAGTTGAGTCGGGCGTGTCCCCCTACAGGAGGCATATCCCAAAATGGTTTGAAACATGTATGGGGGCGATGTTCTTGGCATGTTTGGACAATGTTTGAACATGTGTCGCATCTGTTTTTTTTGTCGTCCAAAACTCCGCCTGCAGGAAGACATGCCCGACCTAAGCGCTGCTTCTTAGAAGGCGCGGGCCTTGTCCGTAGATGGAAGGCCGGCGCCTTCTAAGAAGCAGTCTCTTTCTAAGAAGCTTCGCCCCCTCCCCCTACCCCCTTGTGCGCGCCGCCAACGGTAGCAAATCATGGGAGCCTGGTGTATCCTTTTGATTCCGTCCCCAGCGTCGAGTAGCGTTTTGGAGTCGATGAGGCAGCGCCGATTTCCCGTCAGCGAGCGTGGAGTAGCGCTGATGTGTAACGTCGGCTGATGTCGATCTAGCGTCAACTAGCGCCGATTCGCAAGAACCGACAGGATGGTGCGGGAGGCTCCCACGAGTTGCCACCGAAGTTGAGGGGGGGGGGGCAGGCTCAACGGGTAGAGGCTCGAGGTTCTCCCCGAGGCTCGACGTGTTTGGACGTTCTCGGCGGCCCTTCGAGGCTCGACGTATTTGGGCGTCTCGCTGTGTGCGGGTGCACCTCCTGCTCGGAAGGCCGAAGCGGCCGGGGACCGGGTCACACAAGCGAGCGCCTCTTGGGCTCGACGCGTCGGGTTGGCCCTCACTCTTCCCTCGCACAAGGTCAACGAGGGCCCCGACGCACGCCAAAAAGCTGCAAGCGCGGTGGCGGATTTTTTGGCATCCAGTTTCCACTCTGCTTCAAGCGCCTCCCCGATTCAGTTATCGGTATGCTTTTGTTGCGTGTGTGCTTGTATTCTTTGGGCGGTCCGAGCCCAATCTACTGTGTCCGCCTCCGACTTCATGTTTCCACGTACTTCTTCCGACCGGCGGGTAAGGCAGGGATGGGCTCAGCGGGATGCATCGACCTCCAATCGCCCGTTGATTGCCTGTGGGGGCCCGATAGCCCACCCCGCACAGGAACGTGCGGATAAGCCATCTGGTGCTTGTCGCCGATCTACCGGCGATGTATCACCAATTCGAGCTCAATATAGCCCTCCTGAGCCAGTCCCCCTTACAACGCCCCTCAGTGCCGCAAGCCTGGCGGCGTGCTCTCGTCTCGGGTCGTCTCCACATCGCTCCTGGTCAGCGGCGGCCAGGCGGACGGGGCGCCAGGGGGTGTGCCCAATAGAGGGGCGCCAGATCCTCGGATGAACGTCAAGCGGAGGAGGAGGTGATGGGGGCCTGGGGGAGGGGGGATGGATGATGAGGAGGAGGACCAGTGCAAACCCAGGAATCGTGGTGAGAGTCCCAAATCGTGCCAGAAGCAATACCTGTAATTTCAACTCCTCGGATCAACGTGATTTCTGCGTTCTGATAATGCTAGATCGTGCTAGAACAGCATCCCTGGACTGCAGCCATACGAACCCTTGAATTTGTCACAAACTTGGGACGAATGTGCGCTCCGCTAAGGCGAGAGCGACATGTTGAAAGGAAGCCCCCCTTGAGTTTCGAAACTGATGCAAACTTATGAGACCAATGTGTGCAGCGCGAAGGCGGGAACCACACTTTCAAAACGGCCGCTTTACATCTGTGAAGCTGTTGCAACCTTTGAAGATGAATGTGCGCAGCGCTGCGGCGAGAGGGCCGCCACATGTTGGAAACGGGCCGCTCTCAATCTTTGAAAGTGCTGCAAACTTGCATCACGAACGTGCCCGGCGCTAATGCGAGAGAGCCGCATTTTGAGAACGACCCGCCCTCTGTCCGTGAAGTTGTTTTTTGTGAGTTTTCAAGTCGAGGAACCCTCAAGCGAAACGCCTGGCCCGCCCTGCCGACACGTCCGGCTGTGGGACAGGGAGGAGTTATTGAAAAGAAAAAGGAATGGCGGAGGAGGAGGGGGCAGGGCAGGGAGGGACACCGGGAGGAGGGGGATGGACAAGTTGAGGAGGAAGGGAGAGAGAGAGATAGAGATACGGAGCGAGGCATGCATATACATAATGTACATGCATACGTACATACATGCATACCTATATACCTACCTATCTACCGAACTATCCACATACATACATACTTACATACATGCATACATACATACATACACACATACGTACCTACATACATACATACATACATACATGCATACATACACACATGCATACATACATACATACATACATACATACATACATACATACATTCATACATACATACATACATACATACATACATAGATGCATACATGCATACATAGATACATGCATGCAACATTGCATACATACATCCAAACACATGCCGACCTACCTACCGACCGACCTACCTACATACACACAGACACACATACACGTATACGCATGTACCTTTCGATATGTGTACAGATATAGGTGTATATGTGTGCATATATTTATATATGTATGTGTCGCAACCCGCACGAGCCCACTGGCTCCTGTCTGCGGCCACGCTTCGGTCTGCGTGCACATGCTCACTGGCTTCGCCATCCCAGTGAGCAGTGGAGGCCACCTCTGTGAGAGAGAGGGGGAGAGAGAGCTACGTGCGAGGAGAATGAGGAGGAGGAGGAGGAGGAGGAGGAGGAGGAGGAGGAGAAAAAGGATATGATGACCACCAATCGGGGTGTGGGTCTAGGACAGGCGGAGAGAGCAGTGTTCGAAGCGTCGGCCAGGCGTCTGCTGAGCACCGTGCCTCTCCACTTTGAGTTGGGTCACGCCTTGCCCCTCGTATGCCCTCTCTATTCTCCTCTCGGCGGCGAGGGGGGGGAAGTCAGACGGAGAAGGCCTTCTCAGAAGGCGGCGGGACTTCTCAGAAGCCCTCCGGCCTTCCGAGAGATCGGTTGCGTCTTCGGGGCAGGCTTGGGAGCACTTCTCGGAAGGCCCTGGAACTCCCGAGCATCCTGAGAAAGCCTTCTCCTTCTCACTTCCCCCCCTCTGGGCGCGCCGCCTATCCCCTTTCCCTCCCGGGCGCGCCGCGTGTATCCTCCCTCCCTCCGCCTCGTCTTCTCTCCTCCGCGTTCGTCCTCTTCCTCTGTTCCTCTTCCTCCTCCTGTGCGCTGATTTAGGCCGGTGCATCTGCGCTTCGTTCCTTTACGCCGCCTGACCTGTCTCGCCGCGGTCGCGATCAAAAGCATCCTCCCTCCCTCCATCCGCCGACCAGGGCCGCGGGGCGCTTCAAAAGAGAGAGAGAGAGAGAGAGAGCGCGCGGCCGCAGACCACCTCCAACCTCGGCTCCGGCAAGTCCAAGCCCCTCCACCTCTGGGAGCCCGTGCCGCCCTCCAACGACTACGTGGTGCTAGGACGCCGCTCCTCCGTGCGCGCGTCGGGTGGGGAGGGGCGGGGGGAGGTGTGCTTGCGTCGGCGGCGAGCGACGGTTGAGGGAAACAATTAGTAAACACCCCCCCTTGCCCCCCCCAAGCTCAAAGTTGGCACACGCGGGGGAGACTGCGGTCGAGGTGCAGCTCATCAGACCCACCGCCAGCTTTGAACATTGGGGGGAGGGCGAGGCGTTGACCGATGAATGTGGCACGAGTGTCCGCTACTTGTTCCGACGCCTGGAGGGGGGGGGGGGGGAGTGAGAGGGGGCGGGCCTGCCCAGAAGGCTCGGAGGTCCCCCGGCCTCCTGAGAAGTGTCCCTGCGCCTGCCCCGAAGACACGGGCGACTTCTCCGAGAGCGCGGGGGCTTCTGCGAAGTCCAAGTCCCGCCGCCTGCGCAGAAGGCCTTTGCCTTTTCATTCCCTCCACCCGCTCGCCGCCAACGACGGGCGAGGGCAAGGCGAGGATTGGATGGCGGGAGGTCTGCTCGTGTTCGCCACGCCACGAAGCAGCGACGGCGACTCATTAATGATGTTGGCATACACTCTCCCTCCAAGCCCCCCCCATTCCTAGGCCCCAACAAGAGTCCATTTCCACTGGGGGAAGCGCGCCGTTCGGGGACGACCGTGTGAAAATCTTGACGCGTTCCAAAACCCCGTTCTCAGGACTTCAACACCACGGGTCGAGCTGATTGCGCGTCTTGGTGATCCTAAATCGTGACAGAACACCATTCCCGGGATTCCAACACCCCGAATCAACGACATCTGTTGCGCCCTGACAATACTGAACCGCTACAAAACATTATGTTTGGAATGTGAACACGAGAAGCCGCAAAACTCTTGAACTTTCTTCGTGCGAACGTGAGCGGCGCCAAGGCGAGAGCCACCTTTTGAAAAGGAGCCGCCCTCAATCCGTGAAGTTCTTGCAATTGTTAAACATAGAATGTGCGCGGCGCCATGGTGAAAACAAACTTTTGAAAACCACCCGCCATCAATCAGTGAATATCTTGCAACGTTTGAAACGAATGCGCGCGGCGCTAAGGCGAGAGCCACACTTTCAAAACGACAAGTCTTCAATTCGTGCAATTTCTGCCAATGTCTGCAAATGTTTGAAACGAATGTGCGCGGCGCTAGGGCGAGAGCTACATCTTGAAAATCACTCGCCATCCATTTGTGAAACTGGTGCTAGTTTTTAAGCTTTACGGTCCTAAATGGTGAGGCAGGCTCAGGCGAAACGCCCGGCCCGCCCTTTCGACCGGCCTCGGGGTGCGACAGGGCCGAATTACGCATAAGGAAAAAGCAAAATGGAGGAGGAGGGGGAGGAGGAGGAGATCAGGAGGAGGAGGAGGAGGAGGAGGACGCGGAGGCGGAGGAGGAGGCGGAGGAGGAGGAGGAGGAGGAGGCCGATCGGCGAGATGAAGAACGTGAAGCGGTGGCGGCGAGAAAAGCGATGGGCCACGGAGCCACCAAGGCGCTAGTGCCTGTGCAGCAGATCATCCACATCAAGCTCGCCGACCACATCGACCGACACCAGCTCCAGCTCTCGCCAGCGCCGCCCGCAGCAGTGACTCTTCAATCGGAGACGCCGTCAACAACGACCTTTGCACCGCGCAGACCCCTGGTCACCACGACCATGTTCTTGCTTCACCTCTTTTCAGGAAGACGCCGAGTTGAGGACTTCCAGCACCATTTCGAGATGCACATCCCGGAATGGAATTTGATAGTGCTATCAATCGATGTACAGATCGACCCAGACAAAGGCGACCTGACCAAGCCAGACGCGATTGCCTTTTGGTGTGCCGCGATAAGCCAAGGCAAACTATTTGGCATCGTAGCGGGCCCTCCGTGCGAGACGTGGTGCTCGTCACGTGGGCACGCCACTGAGGGCAACGCCCCACGCCCACTACGCACCCACGAATTCCCCTGGGGCATACAAGCAGCCAACCAAACAGAACTCCAGCAGCTAGCACTGGGCAGCGATCTCTACAGGACAGCCTTACTGCTCATCACCACGGGTTTGCAGTACAACGTTTCCGCAATACTCGAACATCCAGCCCCAGCTACCTGGTGTCCTCAAGCACCGAGTAGCTGGCATCGAGCGGAAACTCAGTGGTTGTTGGAGCAGACGAACGTCCAACTACACTACATCGACCAGTGCCAGTTTGGTCAGACGGCGCAGAAACCAACGTGTCTCTTAGCGGCACACCTCAGTGAACTCACGCAAGAGCTCGGTGCAGTACCTGGTGGTCAATTGTGTCGACATCGTGGCCACGACCGCGCTTACGGACGCGACGGGCGGGGCGGCTGGAAGACTGCCCCCCTCAAAGAATAAATATCCTTCGAGGCTGTGCAGGGCAATGGCAGCAGCCTTCGCCGCCCACTGGGGACAGCTTGCAGACGACGAAGCACTGTGGGCCGAGACAGACGAGTGCTACCACAGCTTTTACGCACCACTGGACTATTACATAGAGCCAAAACAACTGGGGCACGACTGTCACAGGGCCTGGGGCACCCACCGCCGCTAGCACCAACTCATCCCCCACCCGACCCTGCCTCACCCTTGCCTCCCGCCTCGCCCGACGCCTTCCCGCCTTGCCCCGCCGCCTCTCCCTGCCCCACCCCGCTACGACGTTTTGGGACTGGCAGTTGGCGCAATGGGTATACAGCACCGAGCATCTGGGAGACTCTCGTCGCCTGCTGGACTCGAGCAGCGGACGCTTGCCAGCTGACCACCAACCGACGCCCCAAGTCCAGTCCACCCCTCAGCCGCGTGTGCGACCACACGACATGTGGACACATTTCGACCACCACCAGCGCCGTTATCAGAACGGCCAGCCTGATCTGCAGCCCACCCACGACCAGCACGACTTTTGCGATCAGCACGAACAGCACGATCTCGATCACCAGCACGACCAGCACAAACAGCAAGCAGCACGCCGCGGACCTCCACGACCAGCTGCTGGGTATTTGCCACTCGGGCTATAGGGAGCAGCCTTGGGGAGCCACCACGGCAGACCCACAACCCAGTATCCTCGTCGGACGACCAGCTAGTATCCTGACTGCGAGTGGCTCTCTAATACTGGAGTCTGATGCGACTAAGTTCTCTTCGGCCAGGGCTATAGGGATAAACCTTGGGGAGCCGCGGGTCACTGGCCATGACCATCGGAACGGCAGACCCTCAACCCACGTACATCTCCATTCATATATTTCTTTCTATACTACTGCAGCATGGTGAAGCAGCTTCGATGGAATTCTCTGGCCAGGGCTATAGGGACAAGCCTTGGGGAGCCGCGGGTCACCGGCCATGACCATCGGAACGGCAAACCCTAAACCCATGTACGTTCTCTTCCCTCACCGCTGCATTCGGAGTTGATCAGCTGTTCATCCACTTCTGCTGCAAGGTTCTGGGAAGTATTGGCCAGGGCTATCGGGATACGCCTGAGGGAGCCGCGGGTCTCTGGCCACGACCATCGGAACGGCAAACCTCGAACCCATGTACCTGGATACTGGCACCATAGCCCTCGTGGACACCGCCGGTGCTATACGGCTCGCCCGTGGCTCGGCCGTACGCCCAGGGGCGGCGATGTGAAGAATGATGGCATGACGACCGAGCGTGCGGGGGTGTGCCCACGGAGCGACGGGCTGAACACGCCTGCATGCTGTCCTCGACGAGCCGCACACCGACGTCAGCACCGACACCGACGTTCGAACGGACACCCCACGGCAGCATGCCCATCAAGAGCCACAAGGCCGCACACACGCCCCATGAGAGGGCAGCCCGAGCGCGAAAGGTAGCCGAAGCTACACCCGCTCGAGGGCCAGCGCGAATAGTGCCGAGCACAGCCGCTGAGCCCGTCGGCTACTGCTGCGCGCGAAAGGTGGCATCGCCACACCCGCCAGCAGCGCCGACCGACGAAGCACCCCGAGATTCATATTGGGCAAGATCACGAACAACCCGAGAGGCATAACCCAACGGGCTAGACCACGATGGACCCCGAGGCGCAGACCACACCTGGAGCAGCGAACGAACCACCGCCACGAAGATAAGCTGAAGCAGGGGGCAGCCTGCCCCGCGGCGCGGGATACACAGCGCATGGCGCCGAAGGGTGTATCCGCGCCGCCCTCGCGTAACATGCGAGGTGCCGCGGCCTGCCGGCCAGAGGCGGCAAGCAGGAGCAGGAGCCCGAGCAGAACCTGCTGGACGAGCTGGAGCCCATGAGCGGCTCGGCGAGCCTTCACAGCGCTTGGCGCCGAAGGGTGGAGGTCGCCAAGGCGAGGGGCAGCCTGCCCCTAGAAGCTGGCGGCCTGCCGCTCCACGCCTGGCGCAGCCGCAGCGCGACTCCAGCGCTGGACCTGCGCGGGCAGCGGAGGCAGCCTGCCCCATGCCCAGGCCGAGGGCCCACGAAGCGGCCGACGGCCTTGCTGACGGCGGACGGCCCGTCGCGCGGGCGACCGCGCGCCGCGCCTTTTGGGGCCCCTAGGGGCCCCACCTTGAAACCCGACCTCGTCTCCTCCCCTCCGTTACGATTGTGGTCCTCGTTCCCCTCTTCCTTCCTCGAAGTCGGGGGCCCAGGGCCGTCGTTCGAGCGTGGGCACGACCTCTGGGGGCCGCTGCTTGCGATCCGCGCCTTGGGCCGGCTGCACAGACGCTGGCTCAGCGAGAAACGGCAGAAACGGCAGGAGGAGGAGGAGGAGGAGGAGGAGGAGGAGGAGGAGGAGCGAGGCGGAGGAGGAGCGAGGCGGGGGGGCGATGAGGATGAGGGGGAACTCCCCTGGAGCGAGGAGGAGCCGAGGCCGAGGGCTCGCCGGCGCGCCAGGCGTGGTCGGCACCACGAGCGAGGAGGAGCCCAGCCTGGAGGAGGTGGCCCTGCCGCGGGGCCTGGGGACATGGGCATATCCGGGGCAACGGCAGGGGGGGATACAGTGGAGACCCATGCCAAGAAGCACCCTGCTTGCCCCCAGGGTGCCCTTCGTTTTTTCTTGGGGGGGGGGGGTGATGGTTTCGCCAAGGACAGCGTGATGTTCCCACACCAAAACATCAATGGACGTCCTGGGGTCTCAGGGTTGGGTTTCTCGTGGAAGGTTCCATGTGGTCGAGCCCCTACTGTACTGTCTGGAATTTTTGGTCAGCGTGTCGCGCCGCGCCGCCTGTTTAGCCCACCGCGGCGTCGGCGCGGCACGCGAACCGCGTCCCCCTCCCCGAACGCCAACGTCCCAAGCTTTTCCCAGCCTCCCGTCACCCGTCCATCGAAGCGGAGCAACGCGCTAATTATTTACGTGCCGCCGGGGCCGCCGCCGCGACACGCTAGGCAAAAGTTCCCCACTTTCGGCTCAGGATGGGGGAATGCATCGGCCCCGAATCGCCCATGCATCGGCGATCGGGGCTGGATAGCCCACCCCGTCTAGGGATGTGCTGCTCCGCTCTCGAGAGCCTGTCGCCGGTCTGTTGGCCATGCATCGCCGCCTCCAGGTCGATGTACCATCGACCTGGGATCGACGTCAGGGGGAAACTGGCTCAGGAGGGGCACGGTCGAAGCCGATGGCAAGGACGGGTAACCTTCCCAAGGGTACCCCTGCATCCGTGCCTCTGTGGTCCATCCTTGACTACCTTCGATGGCCCGCCGCGCTCGAGCGAGCTTCAACACGGGCGTCACAGGGGCCTTGCATCCTTATCGCGCATCCTCACTACTCGCTGGTCGCTGAAAGTAGGTTTTGGGGGATTCCCAGATCCCAACCTACTTCAAGCGCCTTCCTACTTCAAGAATCGGCACGCT
>CAUYUJ010015823.1:35000-42500 GCA_963575745.1 Prorocentrum cordatum | reverse complement strand
CTCGCTCAAGGGGGCAAGGGGAGGGGGAGGGGGCAAGGGGGGCAAGGGGAGGGGGGCAAGGGGAGGGGGAGGGGCCAGGAAGGGAGGCAAGGGGAGGGGGAGGGGGGGAGGAGGGGATCCTGGAGGAGGAGGGGGGGGGAAGAGAGGGGGAAGAGGAGGGAGGGGGGAAGTGGAAGGGGAGGATGATGGAGGGAGGGGGGGGAGTTGGAGGCGATGATGATGATGATGATGATGATGATGATGATGATGATGATGATGATGATGGTGATGATGATGATGATGCTGATGATGATGCTGATGATGCTGATGATGCTGATGATGCTGATGATGCTGATGATTATGATGATGATGATGATGATGATGATGATGATGATGATGATGATGATGATGATGATGATGATGATGATGATACTGATGATGATGATGATGCTGATGATGCTGATGATGATGATGCTGATGCTGATGCTGATGCTGCTGCTGCTGCTGCTGATGGTGGTTGTGGCGGTGGTGATGATGATGGTGGTGGTGGTGATCATGATGACGATGATGCTGACGATGGTGATGATGATGCTGGTGCTGATGCTGATGCAAATGATGATGACGATGCTGATGCTGCTGCTGATGATGATGACGATGATGACGAGAAGAAGGAGGAGGAGGAGAAGGAGTAAGATGAACCCCTCTCGCCCTAGGAGCGAAAATTCGATTCAAACGTTTGAAGGAGGGCTAGGAAGTCGAGGGCGCGGGTGAGAAGGATAAGAAGTATGAGTTGTCGAGGACGAGGAGGTAGGAAGCAAATGACGAAGCTCATGTGGAGGGAGTAGGGTGGTAAGGAGGATGTGGAATTGTTTGGACGTGCTGGCGCGCGCACGGCCCACTCTGCTGCGCCAGAGCTGTTTGCAAGCATGTTGCCAAGCAGCTCATTCGAAGTGTCCGGATTGCGTTTGGCGATCATCCTATTGCCAGTGGAGTTGCCAGGATGCCAGGAAGGTCAGTCCGAGCGTGCGAGCTCGCTTCCAGCACATATGATGCAGTGCTAGCGTGTTTCCTTTGATGAGCCTCCCCCCGCAGGTCCCGTGCCACTCCCCTCCCGTGTCATTCCAGTGCACCTCCCGTGAGTTTCGTGAACGTGCTTGATTGGTGTTTCCGCTGCCAGCGTTGCTGCCAGGACGCGCACGCCAAGCATGGTGGCTCGCAGAAGCCGCGTACCGAATTTCCAGCGTTGCCAGTAGGAAGATCACACCGAGCGCGCCCGATTGTTGGTGGTGCACTTGGCATGGCCACGGCTTCTGTCAAGGATCATGCATTGTGCTGTGCAACTCAGTGCAAGAGTGCCCGCTAGCAGCGTAGTTATCAGTCTTGGCGTAGTTATCAGTCATCAGTCTTGGCGTGCTAGCAGCGTGCTGTGTAGCATATCAGTACTCGGGCAGTTTTCCGCCCCATTTCAGTTTCAGTTTCCAAGCGCGTTGGCTCACTCATGGCGCACATCGCCTGACCAGCATGTCTGCCAAGAGGTTCACTGGATGCGTGCCCGCTCGCACGCGATGGTCATCGCGCTGCCCGCGGCGAGGTTAGAAAATTCAGTCCGAGCGTGCCCGCTCGCTTACTGCACGCCGTAGGCTGCGTAGAAGGGTTGGCCGGGGTTGGCAGGTGGTCGGCCGGGGTTTGCCAGGTGGTCGGCGACGGTAGTTGTTAGATGAATTGTTTTTTCCCTAATGGGTTGTCGGTGGAGCATGTTTTGTGCAAGATTCTGCACGTCGCAGTGGTGAGCCAGCGGCACTCGTTTTGTAGCATGAGTTGTTTCGCTGGAGATTCGGTGGAAGAAGAAGTGGTTGAGGAAATGGTTGACTAAGTGAATGTTGTATAGCGTGTGGCCGCCGAAACCGTTGCGTACGCTGTCATGGGTTTGACGAATGGGTTGAGGAAGTGGTTGTTCAAGTTGTGGGGGGTGGGGGAATGGTTGTTGGACCTGTCGTTCTTTAGGAAGTGGTTGAGGATTACGGTGTTCAATTCATAGAAGCTTAGGGCGCCGTTTCCTGGGTGGGGGAAAGTGGTAGTGAAAATTGTAGGGGGTGACGAAGTGGTGGAGGAACTTGTAGCTGCATCTGAAAGGGCTGATGAAGTCGTTGTGAACGTAGCTGTTCAACTTGCAGAGGTTAAAGAAGAGGTTGAGAAAAGTGCTGTGGGATGTTTGTGAGGTTGGGGGGAAC
Organism: Prorocentrum cordatum; assembly: GCA_963575745.1. Lineage (NCBI taxonomy): Eukaryota > Dinophyceae > Prorocentrales > Prorocentraceae > Prorocentrum > Prorocentrum cordatum. Next base: position 40,290 of record CAUYUJ010015823.1, on the reverse strand, counting down.
GGTGGCCCGAGTTGTGTTCATCCGTAAGGGCTGAAGGAGTGTTTTGGCTCAGAGGTTGAGCACGTGGCTGTCGAAAGTGCGCGGGGGAGGGGGGGACTTCGTGTGGCCAGCGTGGGAGATCTCTCTCCCGCCGCCCGGGCCGAGGCGGGACAGTGGTGGTCCGCTCTCCACTGGAGCGCCAGAGGCACGGGAAAGCCCAGGAACGCCCGACACGATCGCTGTCATGACTTCGGCATGGGGAGACGTCGAGAAATCGAAGAAGAAAAAACACCATAAGCATAAGCTGTTGGTGCTCCGCGCGGATTTCTTGGATCCGCGCTGAGCCCCCCGGGCGCGCTCCGCGTGCGACCCCGTGGACATAGTGAGCATGGTGAGGAAGCCTGGCCTCATCTATACCATGGTGCGGGGCGAGTTCGACGCCTACACGGGCTGGGTGTTCTCGGCCGAGTACGAGGCCCGCTGCGACAAGTTGGGTGACGGACTCACCGGGTGGTCGGCAAGTGCCGACCTTGATTCTGCCCTCCCCAAGAGGGCGTGCCCAGTGAGCCGACGTGTACCCCAACCGCTGTCAGTAGCGCGGCCGATAGCACTGGGCCGCCGACCTCGTCATCGGCCTCGAGGAGCTAGATGAGGACTCGTTGGACTTCATCGACCCCCTGGGGTACGACACCGAGGCCTGGCGCGGCCTGGGCCCGCGGGCCGCGTGGGGGCCCGCCGCCCGCGGTCGCGGGCGTTGGAGCGACACCATCGCGCAACGCGTCCCCGCGTCCTCCTCCTCCTCCTCTCCGCCCGTGCCCCCCCCGTCATTCCCGCGATGTCTGTTCCTCCTCTTCTGCGCCCTCGGCCTTCTTCGCGTCGGCGGCGGGCCTCGTCGCCTGCAGCGCCCGCGCTCCGCGGGGCAGCGCGCCAGTTCCCAGCGCGCCAGGAGGCAAGGCCGGAAAGTTCCCACCGCGCCAGACGCCTGCAGTGGAAACCCATGCCAAGAAGCACCCTGCTTGCCTCCAGGGTGCCCTGGGTTTCTTGGATTCTATGGTTCTGCGATTGAAAGAAAGCGTGACGTTCCCACGCCAAAACAACCATGGACGCCCTGGGGTCTCAGAGCTGGGTTTCTTGTGGAAGATTTCCGGTGGTCGAGCTCCAACCGTAGACAGAAAGAGCCGACAACCATGTTGCAAGCGTTCCGCGAACTTTTCTGCAACCTCACGCTCCGCCGCCACGCAGCAAACTGTCTTCGATTGTCTCGCGGCCCGCGACCGCTTCGCAACCGCGTGGTAACCGTTTGGCAACCTCTCGTAGTTGCCCCGTGGCCAGACCGGGGAAACCGAGAGATCCACCGGACTAGTCTCGCACGAGGGAGTTGACCTCTCCAGCGCTCTCGGTCCCTAGCTCCCAGCTCCCAGCCCCCCGCCCCCTGCCTGTTGGCGCCCACGTCGGCAGCGTTCATGGCGGAGGTCGCCTGAGGTCGCGGCGGGCAGTCTGGCCGAGGACCCCAAAACTTTGGCAACGTCCCCCCCCTGGCGCCGTGCGAGGTCCCGGGATTCTGCAAGGTCCCCTTCCCCCTGGGGCCTTGCGAGGGCCCGAGCACTGTGCAGAGTCGCCCTCTGCCTTTGCGGCAGGCGAGTGTCCAGAGTGTTTTGCGAAGTCCTCACCTTCGCCGCTGACCAAATGAGTCCTCGCCCTCTTCGGGGGGTGCGCGTTGCGAAACTGTCGCCGATGTCGTTTGCAAGTGGAGGGCCTAGCAGAATGACGCCAAGCCCAGATCATGATATGACCATTCCCACATGTTGTTGTTCCATGAGCCGTGCAATGCGCACCGGTTCCATGTAGTTCTCACACATCGCGTCCCTTGTCGCCGTGGCAAATCTGCCCATTATTCTGGTCATTTCGTGCGCGTGGGTTCGGTGCGTCGAAGGGTGAATTCATTGAGCGATTAGTGCGCGTGCGACTCGGATGTATTGAAACGACCATCAGCCATTATTCCAACCCTCCGCCCGCCCCCTTCATATGTTTCAAAGTCTAAACACTAATTAAGACCTGCGTGAAGCCATCTCCGTGCTCCTATCTCCAGCCCAACCTCCCGGCCAACAGCTGTTTTTCCTTACGCGACGTTGTGGCCACAACTGCGACGCCCCGCCCAACGCCGCTGAACAGGCAACCGCTCTACGATTCCCTCGCCTGATCTCCTCCGCGATCCTCCCCCTCGTTCTACGCGCGCCCTTGTTCCAACCCCATCCATGTGTAATTTCACGCCCAATCCTCATTTCTGCAGTTGCTAAGGCTTGCGCGTGTTTCGCAGAGGTATGTAGAGACACCAGAGCAAAACAAAAGCAGCCCGGAGAGCAGCGACTCCTTACAACCGCGCACTTTGCGCCAGCCGTTCTCCCCACAAACGTTTCAAACGCTTGCCAACAAGATATCGCAATCAGATAACGCACCGCCGCCGGCGACGAAGCTGTACATGCAGACTGTGGAGGGCCCGCGCGGGGCCTGAGCTTCAACAGTCCTTCTCAGGGCGGTGCTCTCAGGATAAGGCTTCTGAGCGCCACGTGTCTGAACCAAGATTTCCCATGAGAGCGCTGCTGGCGAGCTGCGAAGGGAAAGACACACATCGTTCCCCTGTACTGGTGGAACAAGTCGCCAATAAGGCCGCCGGACAGATGATTCATCACACCTTAGTGGGGGGGAGGGTCTAAAGACGTTTGTCGGCTACCACGCCGAGGCCGGAAACGCCAGCTCACCTGCAGTGTGGCTGCGTGCTGCCCCCGAGGGTGGGGACGGTTTTCGGGGCCTTTGGCCCACTTCCGTTGGTATCGTTGAGCCGATCCCCAGCCCCATCCCCATCCCCGTCGAGACCCCCACCAGATCATCACCCCAGTCGGGGATGCACCCCTCGAAACTCGAGGGGAACGACCCACATCCCCATCCAAGGGAGGGTAAATCGGCCAGTTGGGGTCCAGGCCACGCCGCTGGGGATGGGGATCGGCTAAGCGATACTCATTCCGACGATGCCTCGCCCGCGCCAGGGGGGTGGGGCTCCGCGACCCCGGAGCTGAGCCCAGCGCGGGCCGTGCGGTCGTGGTGCTGCCCACCTGCGCAGGCCACGGGATCGGCCACGCGTCCCCAGATGGCGCAGGGGGTCGCAGGGCCATGCAGGAACGGCAAGGAGGAGGAGGAGGGAGGAGGAGGAGGAGGAGGAGGAGGAGGAGGAGGAGGAGCAGGAGCAGGAACAGGAGCAGGAGGGAGGTGGAGGAAGAGGAGGAGGAGGAGGAGGAGGAGGAGGAGGAGGAGGAGGAGGAGGAGGAGGAGGAGGAGGGAGGAGGAGGAGGACAAGCTCTATGAGCACAGTCAGTGGTTCCTCTGGCGGCGAGGGGCACCTCGGCGAGAGGAGGAGCCCCTCGAATGGGCAGCGTCAGCAGGTCGGCGGACGTCCCGGGGGAGGAGAGGTGGGATAGGGGGGGGGGGGAAAAGAGAGGGGAAAGGCAGAGCGAGGGCGAAGGGCAAGAGGGGAAAAGGGGCAGGATGGGGAGGCGAGGGTAGGGTCAGAAGGACACGGAGTGAGGAGGAGGAGGAGTGAGGAGGATGCGGTGGAGGACGAGGAGGAGGAGGAACGCAGTATGTGGGAACAAGGAAGGAACAAGGAGTTACGCGCAAGCAAACATACACGCACACACAGACCCCCCCCCCACACAGACCCCCCCACACAGACCCCCCCCCCACCCACACACACACACACACACACACACACACGCACGCACGCACACACACAGACACACATACACACACACACGTACGCACTCACGCACACACACAGACACACGCACGCACGCACGCACGCACGCACGCACGCACGCACGCACGCACGCACACACACACACACATTCACACACACACACGTACGCACTCACGCACGCACACTTACACTTACACGCACACACACACACGCACGCACTCACTCACGCACACCCACGCACACACAAACACGCACGCAAGCGCACAGACGCACGCACACACAGACACGCGCGCTCTCTCTTTCTCACACACACGCGCTACCTCTCTCTCTCACGCACACGCGCACATATATATATATATACACACGCACACGCACACGCACACGCACACGCACACACACATACACACACGCACACACACACACACACACACACGCGTGTCGAGCGCACGCGGCCGTGGCGACGAACCACACGTGCGATCCAAGGCACTTCCTTGGAGCTGGTGCAGTGCAGGCCCACCTGACTTCGGCCACGCTGACCGCAGCTGCGCGCGAAACGACGCGGCCACTATGACACTCATACACACAAACACTACACAAAACACGCAACACATCACACAAGACACACCACACAGCGCACAACACACACAACACACACACACGCAAACACACACACACACACACACACGCACGCGCGTACGCACACACACAGCACACAACACACCCCACACAACACACAACACACAACACACAAAACACAACACACAACACACCCCACACAACACACACAACACACAAGCACACACACACTCTCATACACACGCGGGCGCAAGCACATCAACCGCTGCACGGCGCGGTGGCAGGTTTTTCCAGGCAGGGCCATCCGCTGGGGCTCCGTGGCCTGTGGGGTAGGGCTGGGCGACGCCCACCGTGATTGTCTCGCGGCGTCCAGGTGTCCAGGCCTCCTGGGTGGGGTCAGTGGGTGGGTGGGTGTCGGCGGGTCGCGCCGCATCGCCGATGCATCGGACCTGCGACTTGGTGTGGAGCCCGACCTTCTCCGTGCCGACGATGCCGACGCATCGCCGTCGTCGCCGATGGGTCGGCGATGCACTGGCAGTGTGGCGCGGTCCTCCGACCCCACCTGCTCGGGCCCCACTCGGGAGGCCGCCGCGATGTCACGGTGTGCTGTCTCGATGGGTCACCGAGATGGGAGGTCGTCTCCGCCGTGGGGCACGGCAGAGGCCAGCGCTGCCCCCGTCGCCGAGGGCGCCGTGACCGTCGCCGCAGTCTCGTCAATGCTGACCCTGGGCGTCGACCGAACAGCCCTGCCATGTCCGATGTTCGTTGAAGCCTCAACGACTTCTGCCGTCCTTCGACTCTCGCTGGAGCGGCCGCGAGTTGCTCCAACTTTCCCTGGAGGTCTCTGCAATTACCTGGACTTCCCGGATGTATTTCGATCTACCTGGGATGACCTGGATTTTATCTGCATTGACCTGGTCATGTCTGGCTCGGTCCCCACAAGTCGATTGGCGCAACGTCGTCAAGCCCTCAGGGAGATGTCCG
>CAUYUJ010015823.1:22500-27500 GCA_963575745.1 Prorocentrum cordatum | reverse complement strand
AGTAGTAGTAGTCGTAGTCGTAGTAGTAGTATTGTAGTAGTAGTAACAGTAGTAGTAACAGTAGTAGTAACAGTAGTAACAGAAGTCGCCGTCGTCGTCGTGAATGTGTACGTAGCATAGCATGTCTGATGCAGAGTACGCTACTCAACTTAAAAGGATGTCAACTTCGGGCTGTATTTGCCCCCGGGCGGTAGCGAAGTTCGGCCTCGCTGCTGTTTTCCCCGACCAGCGCTGTCTAGGCCCAGGATAATCAACTGTCAGGGGTGAAGGGGGAGTATATCTATTATCCTGGGCGCGCGGTCAGTCTCAGAGCTCCCCGGAAAGCGCGACGGCCAGGGCCAGGTTCCGACAACGGGTCGCTCCGCAGGCCGCTCAGCGGACGGCCTCGGCCTCGCGGGGCTTTTCGCAGGGGCGCTTCCCCTGGCGGCGAGCCTGGCGCGTCGAGTTGGGCGTCGCGTAATGTAATGGGGGGGCGACGAATGAGCGGGCAGCGAGGGCTTCAGAAAAGGGCATTTAAAGGGGCCCCATAGGGCCTAAATGGGGCCCTTGATCGGAGGCCTGGAAATTAACACCAACACCAATATCGGCTGTGTGCCTCCACCGAAGGAAGATGATCCCGATCTCAGTAATGGTGGTACTACTCGGGCTTCCTAGGTGACCGAAGTTTTCCCACCAACGCCAACATTTAGGATCGTGCTGCTCCGGCGAAGGCAATTCCGCAATTCGGTGTTAGTGTTCATGTCGAAGCCTCCAATTTGAGGCCCGAGAAGTGCACCTTTCTCCCCCCCCTGTATCGCCCCCTCTGTCAAGCGACGCCCAGCCAAGGTCTTCAGCGACGCGGACACTGGCGCGACGCCCGCGTGCTTGTGGGCCGCAGCCTCAGCAGACGCGGCACGGCAGCGGGCCCAGAGATCTGAGGATTTGGCGCGTTCCAGAAAGGGCCTCGCCGTCAGCCTCCACCTCCTCCGCCTCCTCCTCCTCCTCCTCCTCCTCCTCCTCTTCCTCTTCCTCCTTCTCCTCCTGGTCCTCGGCGGAAGGCGGCGCAAGGTCGGTGGAAGTAAAACGATGCCGTCTCCTCAGGTGGAAGCCCGCGGAAGGTTGGCGGAAGGCGGCGGAAGTAAAAGATGCGCCCCCAAGAGATGAAAACGTTTGTTGGTTCAGGGTTTCCGTAATCGCCCACATGATGTTTTCAATGCGGCGGTGTTTCCTGGATTTCGATGTCCGGAGCCCATCATCGGCCCCTGGGGCCATCAGACATGACTCCGGGACGAAAAACCAGCCCAGGGGAAGGGGTGGGGATTCTTGGGGCCGCGGATTGGAAAGTCCTGTCGGCGGATGTCTGGGGGGTCTTCGCCGCACGCGTGCTCGGCGCCCTGTTCGAATGACGGGTGGCACCCCGTGGCGTCTGCCGCCCGGAGCCGACGCCGGCCTTGGCAGCGGCATCTTCTGAGCGGAGGAAAGGGGGGGGAGGGGGGGGAGGAAGGAGGAGGGTGGAGGAGCGGCGGGGCCAAGGAGGAAGAGGAGGAAGCGTGGGGCCGAGGATGAGAGGGGGAAAAGAGAGATGGAGGGAGATAGGTGGGCAGGGGGAGGTAGAGCTGGGCCGAGGGAGATAGATGGGCAGAGGGGGAAAGATAGAGATGGGCAGAGGGAGAGGGAAACATATGAATATGTGAGCAGAGAGAGGGGTATACATGTATGTATATATATATATATGTATATATATATATCAGAGTGAGGGGGCTGAACCGAACGGTCATTCACTGTCCCTGGGTGCGTGGCTGAAGTGGAATTGCGCGATGCGGAGTCTTATTGTTGTTGTTGCTGTTGTTGTTGTTGTTGATGTTGTTGTTGAACTCTATAATGAAGAATAATGATTGTTGATCCCCCCCAATCAATCAATCAAAGTGTGTCCCTCGACGCTCGCGACCCACCCTGCGACCCACCCAAAATTTTCGGCACCTGGGGCGGGCTTCTTTTGCATTCGTTCCAGGTGGAGAACCTGCGACCCATCCGCGACCCAAACCGCGTCCGCCACCCACCCCCGACCCACCGCGACCCACCAGCGACCCACCCGCGACCCACCCTGCGACCTACCCAACATTTTCGTCACCTTGGGCGGGCTTCTTTTGCATTCGTTCCAGGTGGAGAACCTGCGACCCACCCGCGACCCAAACCGCGTCCAGGGTACACATCAAAATTTTCGGCGCCTGCGGCGGGCTGTTTCTGAATTCCTTCCAGGTGGAGGTGGAGAGCCCGCGACCCACACGCGACCCAAACTACGTTCACAGAACAACCCAAAACTTCGGCGCCTGCGGCGGGTTTCTGTTGCATTCGTTCCAGGTAGAGAACCTGCGACCCAAACTGCGGTCAGTGTACAAATCAAACTGTTCGGCGCTTGCGGCGGGCTGTTTGTAAATTCCTTTGAGGTGGAGGTGAAGAGCCCGCGACCCACCCGCGACCCAAACTACTTTCACTGAACAAGCCAAAGCGGACGAGGAAGAGGAGGATGAGCAGGAGGAGGAGGCGGAGGAGGGCGACATCGACAAGGAAGGTGAGCGCCACGGGGTCCGCCGGCTCGACGCCCGCGTCTCCCGCGCCCGCCCCCCCACTCTTATCCGCAATTGCGGGGTGCTACGTGTATGTATGTATGTATGTATGTATGTATGTATGTATGTATGTATGTATGTATGTATGTATGTATGTATACATGTATACATGTATGCATGCATGTATGTATGTATGTATGTATGTATGTATGCATGTAGGTATGTAGGTATGTAGGTATGTAGGTATGCAGGTATGTAGGTATGTAGGTATGTAGGTCTGTAGGTCTGTAGGTCTGTAGGTATGTAGGTATGTAGGTATGTAGGTATGTAGGTATGTATATATGTATGTATATATGTGTGTCTATAAATGCATGCTATGTGGTATGTATGTGCACCGCCACACATAATGTAAGTGTATACACCTATAGGATATATATATATATATATAGAGAGAGAGAGAGCTAGAGAGAGAGAGAGAGACACAACAACACAAACATAGAGAGACATCGAGAGAGAGAGAGATAGAAACAAAAAAAACGAGAGAGAGAGAGAGAGGGAGACAGAGAGAGAGGGAGAGAGAGAGAGAGAGGATAACCAAAACAAGAAAGAGAGAGAGAGAGAGAGCTCGGACCAGTGTGACACGCGTTTCCGCAGGCCGCCAGGCAAGCGCGGCGCACCTTCGGCACACTGGCCGGCGCTACGGCTGAAGGGGCCCTGCGCGCCCGTCTTGGGCGGTCGGCCTGTGAAGGAGGGAGAGGGAGGGGCGGCGGGGACCCGCACCCAGCGAGCGAAAGGTGGAGTTTTGACACTGCTTCGCCGCCGTCCGAGCCCCCCAAGTTGGGTAAAGCGAAGCCTGCGCCCGTGTTCGGCGTGACGGTGCTTCGCTGGAAGTGGCGGCATCCATCCAGCACCCCTTTCAGGAACCGCAGTGGGGAACGCCCCGGTGCACGCTGGGCCAGGCGGCGCACGGGCCTCGAGGAGGAGGTTCGCAGGGGCTTCTAGCGAAAAGCGGTTGGGCCGCGTGGAGGGCGGCTGCGACGGAGGCGGAGACACTCGTCGCCGAACGGGCGTGCGAGGTCTGCCGCGGGACGGCGGCGTGCGTGAAGTTCGCGCCGTGTGGTGAGGTGCTGCCGCGTCGTGCGGCGGACGTGGCCGGAAAGGGACTGGACGTGCTCGAGCTCCCGCTCGAGCCGCGTCGAGCAGTCTGCTGCGGACTGGGCTTGGGCCCGAGCGGCTTGCCCCTGCGACGGGAGGGGGGCCGGCTCGGCCGCCCGAGCGGCGTGCCAGGCCGTGCGCGCCACGGGCGAGGTTCTCCGGCGCCCGGCCTGAGCCCGAGCGGCAGGGGGGACGCGGAAGATGCGGGGCGCGCCTGAGGTGGCCTGAGAGAGCGAGAGAGAGAGAGAGAGAGAACAAACAACAAAAAAGAGAAAACACAACAAAAAGATAGGCATAAAGAAAGACATGTGCAACGACAGAGAAGAAAGAGGGCCGAGGAGAGCGGAACAACACGGCAGCAAGATGAAGCAGGTGCTTGCCCCCCCTCTCGGCATCGGCAGCGCGGCGCGCGGGCGTTCAAGGCCGAGGATGCCCAGCGCGGCCCCCCCCCCCCGGCCGCGGCCGAGAACCGCCCGCGGCCGCGCAAGATGGAACGTCCCCCGGGTCGACAGAGACCAGGGCCCACGCATCATCAACTGGGTCATACCGTGCCGACGTCAGGATGCCATTCCCGGGAGGTTCCAGTCCAGCATCGGCGTTTTGTCGGGGGGGGCCAAAGGTGCTCCATCTGGCTGGAGCACTTCTGCCTTGTTCCGTAAGCCTGGTACTCTTGCACTTCCTTATCATTGTCATCCTCTTTCTCTTCCTCGTCTCCCGGCCGCCGCCGCGTCTCGCTCTTCCTTTGAGTAATGAATTAGTTGTTTCCTTCATCGTCTTTTTTGTTCGTTTTTCTCTCTCTCTCTCTCTTTTTCTCTCTCTCTCTCTCTCTTTTTCTTTTTTTCTCTCTCCTTTCATACGGGTACCGTCTTTTGCATATGGATGAAAGGTCGCGACGTCTGGCCTATTAACCAGGTCCTCTCTGTGTCGCCGTATCTCTGGTGAGAGGTGTGCCGAAGTGAGCGGGGCGACGCTATGAATCTTCACTCTGGTGCCGCAAATGCAGCTATGTGCGAGGCACGATCCGGGTGAGGGGCTTGCCACCAAGCGAGCCTTATTCCTGGGGACGTAGGTGGAGCTCCCTGTGGGGCGCGATCCCTGTGAGGGGAGGGCCGACAAGGACGTGGGAGCGCTGGCCAAGCTTGTCTCTGGGGCTGCAGGTGGAGCTTCCCGAGGGCACGAGCCGTGCGACAATATATGTGGTCCTATACCGCACGCCTTAGACTAAAACTTGAGCTTGCTATAACCTAAGCACGCGCGAAGCGCGCGTGGTTCTAGTGTGTGTATATATATATATATTCA
>CAUYUJ010015823.1:0-20000 GCA_963575745.1 Prorocentrum cordatum | reverse complement strand
CAGCACCGGCTGCGGCAGGAGCGGCTGCACGACACGCAGGCTGTCGGAGGTCCCGTGCGGGTGCCTCGGATCGGCGCTGGGCCCTCCTCTGGCGGCGCCTCCAGCGCTGCCCCTTGGCGCGCTCCTCGCACCCGGCAGGGGGGTCCAGGGCCGCTCCGAGAAGTCCGCCCGAGCCTCCGGATGCCGATGTGAGCTCTTCCGGTCCAGTTCCCACGCCGCGCGATCGTCTGTCTCTCCGACGGCCGACCTGCTCCCACGAGTCGCGCCGCGCTTCCGGGGTGGCTCTGCGGGCACTGGGCCCGCTCGTGCTCTGCACGCGGTCGGTGATCGCCGGCAGAGTGGGACTCCGAAGTCTGTACACACATCCACGGCCCGCCGGCCATGCCGTTCAGTTGGCCAGGAGCTGTGTGTACTCCACGCCCTCCTGGCCGAGCCAGGAGGGCGTGGCGTATACAGCGCTGCTGGGCTCAGGCAGGGCCTGGCCAGGCAGCAGTGAGTATGTACAGAGGTCGTCGCCCTCACCTTGGTGGTGCGACGGGCCCGATGCGCGTGACTGGGCTGCTCGCACGGCCGGCCTGCTCTCGCTGCGCGACGGGGGGCCACAGGGGGGACGGTGCGGCACGCTGGTGTAACCGGATGTTGCCCCTGAAGATGCGGTCGGCCAGGCACCGCGATCAGGGTAGCCAACCCTTACTTTTTCCCAACCATCCTGTGGTGTTGGGTCCTCGTTTTGAAGAGACGTCGCCCCGCGTTCCTTCCTCCTCCTCCTCCTCCTTCCTCCTCCTCCCCTTCCTCCCCCCTCCTCCCCCTCCCACACCCATTCTGGCACACCCCTCACACGTTTCGTGGCCCCATAGGGAGCTCCACCGAACGCCGCAGTGGCTGCGCTCGCATGCGGTTCCACCCCCCATTTCGGCACACCCCTCACACGTTTCGTGGCTCCATAGGGAGCTCCACCGAAGGCCCCAGTGGCTGCGCTGGCATGCGGTTCCACACCCCATTCTGGCACACCCCTCGCACGTTTCGTGGCCCCATAGGGGGCTCCACCAAAGGTCCCAGTGGCACTGCCCGCTTGCGTCCGCCACCACCCAGCACAGCCCTTGTTCCCTGCGCTTCACCCACCCAGAACAGCGCTTCGTAGCCCTATAGGGAGCTCCACCAAAGGTCCCAGCGGCACCGCCCGCATGCGTCCGCCACCACCCTGCGCAGCCCTTGCTCCCTGCCTGCGTTTCACCCACCCAGTACAGCGTTTCGTGGCCCCATAGGGAGCTCCACCGAAGGTCCCAGTGGCACCGCTCGCATGCGTCCGCCACCACGCAGCACAGCCCTTGCTGACCGCGTCTCACCCACCCAGTACAGCGTTTCGTGGCCCCATAGGGAGCTCCACCGAAGGTCCCAGTGGCACCGCCCGCATGCGTCCGCCACCACCCAGCACAATTGCGGCATTCACAACTGCATATGGTTGGGTCCTTCGCCAGGCTGATTATCTTTGGGGGGCCTTTCCTGCCCTGAAAATGGCAGTCTTTGCTTGTACTCCGACGCGGGTTCGACATGGATTCGACACGGATTCGACACGGGTTGGTCACGGATTCGGCACGGATCCGACGCACTCGACACGGATTCGACACGGATGCGTGACGTGGATCGCGATTTGACGGGACGGGCAAGCCCCCCGAAGATGCGACACAAGCCACCCCTTCGGAAGTGTGGCCCCGGATCCAGGAGACTGAGGCGGAGAGTTCGGTAGCAAATCATGGGAGCTGTGTGTGTACCCTCGCAATTCTGTCTTTAGCGTCGACTAGCGTCTGGGAGTCTATGAGATAGCGCCGATTTAGCGGCGGTTAGCGTCAATTAGCGTCGATCTAGCGTCGATTAGCGTCGTCTAGCGTCGATGCGCAAGAGTCCGACAAGATGGCAGGGGGGGCTCCCCTGAATCGTCACCGAACTGTGAGGTGGAGAGGGCACGACTGCCTGGCGAGGACGGACGAGGGTCGGGCCAGCTGTTGGCTCCGTGGCCGTCGGGGGGGAGACCCCCCCAGAGCATCCCGTCTCTCTGGCCCGGGCGCGCCTCGCCCGCTTGTGAGGCTTTCGTCCTGCCCGGCTCCCCAGAGCCTGGCCCACCGTGGCGGAGATTGGCGGCCGAGATCCCCACGTCATCGAGAGCAGAAGCATCCCGAGCCAGAACATCGAAGACGAACAACGGTATGAGCGTGAGCTTGTGCTTGGTATCGCTCGGACGTGTGCACTGTTTCGCGGCGGGGATTATTTTAGGAGCCTCCTTGATCACCCTGCGAAACAAACACGCACGAAACCGAAAAAAAACACGGGGAATGGACGTCTGCGCGATGGCCAGTGTGGCGCTCCGCGCGCCAGGGAGCGCCTCCTCACCGAGAGGGCCCGCCGCCTTCCGAGAGGGCCGCCTCCTCCTCGCTCCCCCCCCCCACCCTGATGGCCCGGTTTCCCACCACCACCACTATCATAAGTTGGAGGGGGGAAAGGAGGTGGAGTATGAGGAGGAGCAACAAGAGAAAGGAGGAGGAGGAGGAGGAGCGTCGGGTATAGCCAGGACCCCAGGTGAGGGGACCCGGTGAGTGGCAGGGCCCCGGAGCCCCTGACTTGGTCAGAGTCACTGAACCAGGTCTGCCGTAGATGGTGTTTCTTCGGGTGACGGCAGCTCTGGTGAGTGGCACGGGCGGGGGGTGCGTCCCCCAGTGCACATCCCTGAACCAGGTCCCATTGTTAAACCCAGTTATGCCAACGCCCGAGTGAGGCCAGGATTGCGTCGGGCATGTCCCTCTACAGGAGGAATCGTCAAAATGAGTCCGAAGACTGTCGGGGGACGCTTCTTCGTTCCTTTTTCGGATTAAGTCGGGCATGTCTTTCTACAGGAGGGAATAGTCAAAGACAGTCCGAAGACTGTCGGGGGACGCTTCTTCGCTTATGTTTCGACTATGCTTGAGCATTGTCTGACTATCTTTGCTTTAGCAAAATCCGCCTGTAGGAGGACATGCCCGACCTAAGGCTAGGATCCGGATTCAAAGTCCGATGTTCTCAGTGTCCAGAGCCGGGGTGCTTGGACAGCATCCGGAGCATGGGGAATTGCCCATATGACTGTTATGACTGGCGTGCCAAAATGCGACCTATCGGTCGTTGAAAGTAGATCTTTTTGGGGTCCGAGATTCCAATCTACTTTAGGCGCCTTCCTACTCCAATGATCGAGTGGCTTCACCTTTTCCATCCTCCTTAAGGGGGCGGACGGACCCCAACATACTTTCAACGCCTTCCTACTTCATGTTTCTACTACTTCTTCCGACCGATGGGTAGTGCTATGGGGCTGGCAGCGCCGTGCCAGTAGATTTGCGACCCCTGCCAGGGGCAGCACCAACACCCTCCCACTTCCTTTCTGCTCTCGTCTGTCTTTGCGTGTTCTGGCGGGGTTACGACAAGGAGTCATCTGTTTAAGAGCGTTCTGGAAAGCTCTCAGAGCGTTCCGGAACGCTCTGAGAAGGCCGCGGCACCCGAGACATCCTCCAGAAGAGCCGCCGGATCTCAGAGATTCTCGATTTATCCTCACCCGATTGTATGCTCGTCCTGCCTTCGACTTACATGTGCTGCCCCCAGGAAGGGAGCATAGAAAGGGTAGCAGGCCCAATGCAGAGCTCTTGCTCGGCAGCCCGAGGTGCCGGGACCGCGAACGACTCGCTGTTCTGCGTCGTCACCGGGCCTGGCGCGACCGTGCAGTGCTCGGGGATGTACGGCACTCCGCTGGGGGCAAAAGAGCAGTGCTGGCCGTCGTGGTTGTCCCGTTGCACGGTTGCGGTCAGCTCCCGCAGCTTAAGAGCTTGTAGCCCTGTAGCCAGCGGTCCGAGGCGGGAATTTGTACACGACCACCGCCTGGAGGATCCATTTTCGGGGACCTCGACAGGCGTCGGATATGGATATGTTCGGGGCCCCCAGGGGCCAAAATATATCCACATCCACCGCCCGCTGGGGCACCAGGACGTCGGTTCCCAGGCGGTGGATATGGATCAATCCCCGCCTCTTAAGGGGAGCGAGACGGCATGACAGTGACACACTTCAAGATATCCCATATTCATTGTTGTTCCGTGTGGACTCCAGAGACGAGGGCCGCTAGACGCTAGACGCTCTGGAATTATTGGGATGCATATGGAGCCTAAACTACCATGGCAGCATTGCGTATCGTCCCGTGTAAACGACTTGGAACATAGCTACACGTGAATGGACGTTTTTCACCGCGGTTGTTCTGCATCCCACAAGACGCTGAGGGGCCTGGCACAGCGATGTTCAGATCGAGGGGGTACCCTTCTGAGCAGTCGCCAACAGGGTCCCGGATCGCGGGTCCGAATGTCACGTCGCGATCGTCTATCGTGGAATGATGGCCAATGCGGTGATACGTCCATGCATGTGGAGCACACAAGGAGGTCAGAATCTAAGCTTGACGGTCAGAAGCGGGGGGGGGTCCCTGCAGTTTTCTGATTTTCTTTGCCCACTCCTGTACGGTACAGGTTCGTGCCGTGTCGTGCCGACGCGGTGGCGATCCCGCCGCAGGCATTGAAGGCTGAACGCCGCCAGTGGCCCGGACCTTTGCTAATCAGGGGGCCACATGCGAGCCCTACCCCTACCCCCCACGATTTCTGAGGGGGAGGGGGGGTTCACTTCGCTCGGGAGCTCCTGGACAAAGCGAACCCCACCCTCCCCCTCAGAACTCGTGGGGGGTAGGGGTAGGGTTCGAATGTGGTTCCCTATGCCTGTGCCTCCTCGTCCTCCAGGGCCCATTCTCTGCCTGAAGCGAGTTTAATGCCAAACGTGTGCTGGAACTTTCTGGCCTTGCGGCCTTGCACGCCTGCGGCTCTACCCTCAAGACGGTCTTGTCCCTCTACAGGATGAATTTTCAAACAAACAATAATCGGGGGACGATGTTTAAAACATGTTTAGAACATGTTTGAATTAATTCCCTACCTAGGCTCTGCCTAGAAGGGTTCTTACCCTAGAGCTTAAAGGGGCCGGGCAGAGGACCCCGCCCCGGGCGGTTCCCCCGGCATCCGCCCCGCGGTTCCCCCAGTTACGTCCCATTAGCTTAGCGTTGCCTATATCATCTTAGCTTAGCTTATTTCATCTTAGCTTAGCGTAGCTTCATCTTAGCTCAGGTTTCTCTTAGCTTAGCTTACCTTCATCTTAGCTTCGCTGAGCTTTAGCATAGCAGAGCACAACATAACATATCACATCATATCATAGCATAGCATAGCATAGCATAGCGCAGCATATCATAGCAGAACATAGTATAGCATAGCACAGCATCGCATATCATAGCGCAGCTTAGCTTAGCATATCATAGCAGAGCACAGCTTAGCATAGCACAGCGCAGCATGACATAGCATAGCTTAGCATAGCATAGCACAGTATAGCATATCATAGCGCAGCAAATCATAGCATAGCATATCATGGCGCAGCATAGCATGGCATAGCATAGCATAGCAACTAATGCTGGTTTCCTAGGGGCTCCAACTTCTAGGTAGGGTCGCACTGGGGTAATCTGGAACGATCTGGCGATCGACAGGCCGCCAGACGTTTCAGGCGGAACGCTCCACCCGGTGGCAGAGACCAGCGCCGAGGCCGCCGCGGCACGAGCCCACCGCACCACGGCCTGGTGCGAAAAGCGCTCGCATGCCACCGCGCCGCAAGCTCGCCCTGGGGCGTTCCGCTCGTGACCCCGCGCGTGAGGAGGCGGGCTCCCCTCCTCCACCTCCGTCTTCTCTTCCTCCTCCTCGTCCTTTTCCTTCTCCTCCTCCTCCTCCTCTTCCTCCTCCTCCTCCTCCTCCTCCTCCTCCTCCTCCTCCTCCTCCCCCTCCACTTCATCCTCCTCCTCTTATTCTTCCTCCTCCTCCTCCTCCTCCTTCTCCTTCTCCTCCTCCTCCCCCCTCGCGCTCCTGGTCGCCGTCTCCGAGCAGCCTGGCGCCGCACCTCGGACGGGCCTCGTCGCCATGGGGGAGACGGGTCCCGAAGGGAACGGGTCCTGAGGGAAACGGGTCCTGAAGGAATGGGAGCAGCCTCGGCGCCGCACCTCGGACGGGTCCTGAAGGAAACAGGTCTCGAGGTCTTCCTGCGTTTTTGGCTTCCCGGGGCCCTCCACGGGCCCCGGGACTGTCAGAAAACAGCTCAGTATGAAGAAGTGGTCCTTGATGAAGGCACTGGGCTCCAGGACCCGTTCAGGTCCCGTTTCCTCCATGCGAGTTCGGAATCGAGATCTATCCGTCCCTGAGCGTTCCGGAGCGCCCCCAGAGCGTTCGGAACGCTCTGAAACGGCCGCGGCGCCTGATACACATCCTTCAAACCCGCCGCTGCTCAGAGATGTCCGATCTCTACAGGTCCGATCTTGTCTCGGATCTGCCTTCGTCTGATGTGTGGTCACAACACTCGAAGAAGATAAAACTGCATAAACATAATGATACCGGAGACAAGCCCCAATCAGGGCTAGGGGGCTAGGGGGCTATTGGGCTATAGGGCTATTGAGCTATAGGGCTATAGAGCTGTAGGGCTGTAGAGTTGTTATAGGGCTATAGGACTATAGGGCACCCCCGGGCACCCCCGGGCACCGGGCCCCCGGGCCCCCGGGCCCCCGGACACCCCTGCAGACCCCCCGGGCACCCGGGCACCTGGGCACCCCCGGGCACCCGGGCACCCGGGCGTGCGGCGAAAATCGGCGGCAAACCTAACCTAACCAAATGAATCCGCTAGGACTCCTACAGAGGCAAGCTTTGATTGGGGAAACTGTTGGCGCTTCGCGCGGATTTCCTGGATTCGCGCTGGCCCCCCTCCCCCGGCGGCGCCTCCGGCGCCGCCCTTGGCGCGCTCCGAGCGCCAGGGGGGGGGTCCAGCGCAGATCCAAGAAATTCGTGCGGAGCGCCAAAAGTTTATGCTCATGCATTTTTTCTGCTTCTCAACACCGCTTGGTGAGTCAGTGGGGCTTCGGGGTCACCGCGCGGCTTTGGGACGTGGTCCTGGCATCGCTCGGACGTGTGTATTTTTTCTCGGCGATGACCCTTGAGGACCATCCTGGACCATCGAGCAAAAAAAAACACGCACGAAACCGAAGCATGCACGGGACATGGACGTCCGAGCGGCGGCAAGTGGATCGTTCTCCGAGGAGCTGTCTCGAGCGGCGGAGGCCTCTGCGGCCCCGAGGACGGCGCGGTGGCGGACCGCTCGGTGAGGTCGCTGGGGGTTCCGAGGTCACCGCGCGGTCCGCAAACACAGGGGGAGGAGGAGGAGGAGGAGGAGGAGGAGGAGGAGGAGGAGGAGGAGGAGGAGGAGGAGGAGGAGGAGGAGGAGGAGGAGGCGGGGGAGGGGGAGAGGGAGGGGGAACGGGAGGAGGAGGGAAAAACATGACGCCGAAGAGGACGCAGGGAAAAAGTATGCCCTGACAAACCTGCCACACAGTACAGCTTCCCTCAGCAGGGCAGCGGGCACACGTGCACAAAGAGGAAGCAGGCACGAGCTGGTTCCCTCCTCCGGCCTCCGATTTTTGGCCAACCCCAATAGCGCCGGCAACGCCGTGCTTCAGCGGGGCAGGACCCGAGCGTTGGACAGGACGAGGAGACAAGTTGGGGGTGAGGGTGAGGAGGTGGTGAGGAGGGGCATCAGGGAGGACCCGTCGTCCCTTGAAGAAGGCGAGTGCAGAAGGGAGGCACTAACGTGAGAGGTATTTCTCCTTGTGCTCGGCAAACCTTTGGTTCCCCAGGGCGGGGTGGAGGGGGAAAAGGGGGAGCACGAGGGAGGAGGGAGGAGAAGCAGAAGAGGCGATGTAATGAGAGGGGGGAGGAGGGAGGAGGAGGAGAAAAGGTTGATGATGATGATGATGATGACGATGATGATGATGATGATGATTATGATGACGATGATGCTGGATGGTGATGATGACGATGACGATGCTGATGATGATGATGATAGTGGTGATGATGATGATGATGCTGATGCTGATGCTGATGATGATGATGATGATGATGCTGATGATGATGATGATTATGATGATGATGATGTTGATGATGATGATGATGATGATGATGATGAGGATGAGGATGAGGATGAGGAGGAGGAGGAGGAGGAGGAGTGCGAGGAGGAGGAGGTGATGCATGTCGGCCCAACGCCAAAAGCAAGAGGAGGTGGACGAGGAGGAGGTGGTGGAGGGGGGGAGGATTCCTTTGTCAGCTGCGGCCGCCAGGCTTAATACGTTGGCTCTTTTCCTAAGTTGGCATACCTTTTTTTGTTCACACATGGAACGCAAGGATCCCCGATGCATGTCTGTGCAACGTCAAAAGGGGGGAGGAAGCAAGTCAGGTTGGAGGAGGGAAGAGCATGTAAGAAAGAGGTTGGGACAGAAACCCGATCCTTGTACGCACAGACACATCCGATCAGCCGCGGAGCGGTGGACTGGTCTGTCAATCAGTTCATAGCACGTTCACGTATTCACAGTCACAGTCACACGCACTCCGCTCTAGCTCGATTATGCGCTTGCTCTCGCATGTCATTCGGCAGTTGGAAGCCTCACCGCTGCCACATCTGGACCTGACTCCAGGATCTTGCTCAGGAGTGGCGGAGTCCAGGATAGGTTCCCAGGCACACGTTTAGCGGCGTCGGCTGACCGCGAGACGGGGTGCCTTCTTTCAGGTCAGCCCTTGGCCACTCCCGAGGGCAGGCTTCTTCAATGGGTCGACTGCTGCAGGGAGGGATCCAATCGGGAACTGCAGCTTCGTGTGTCGCCGCCGCTTCTGGCCCACAACGCCTCGGCACCACACGCTGAACGCGTGCCAGCAGGGCACATCGTGTCGCCAGGGCCGCAGCCGCGACACGCGGATCAAAAGTTCCGGACCGTGTCCGAGTTCGGGGAGCCCCATTTCTCCCCCCCCCCCCCGCTGCCCCCAGAGACACTCCCCTCGCTGGCGCCGGCCCAGGCATGCCCACCGCGGCGTTCTGCGCCAGGCGCCGCGCTGGACTGTGGGAGAGGCGGAAGGAAGAGAGAGAGAGAGAGAGTGTGTGAGAGAAATCGAAGAAGAAAAAAACACATCATTATGAACTGTTGGCGCTCCACGCGGATTTCTTAGATCCGCGCCTGGGCCCCCAGCGGCGCCTCCAGCGCCGCCCCCGGCGCGCCCCGAGCGCCAGGGAGGGGGGTCCTGTGCGGATCCAAGAAATCCGCGCGGAGCGCCAACAGTTTATGTTTATGTGGCTTTGTCTTTCTATAAGAGAGGAAGAGTGAAAAAAGAGAGAGAGAGAGAGGGACGGGAAGGGAAGGGCGAATTTAGGGAGAAGGCAGGAGGGAGCGAGAGGGCGAGAAGGGAGGCAGGGGCGAGGAGAGGGAGAGCCAAGAGAAGGGAGGAGTAGGGCAGAAGGGAGAGGAAAGGGGCGGGGCGACCCACGGCCTCGCCTGGGCCTCACCACTCGCCGTCCTCCTCCTCCTCCTCCTCCTCTCCTTCCTCTCCTCCTCCTCCTCCTCCTCCTCCTCCTCTTCTCCTCCTCCCCTCCTCCTCCTTCCTCCTCTCCTCCTCGTTCTCTCCTCGTTCTCCTCCTCCTCCCTCCTCCTCCTCCTCCTCCTCCCTCCTCCTTCTCCTCCTCCTCTTCCTCTCCCCCTCCTCTCTCTCCTCCGTCCTCCTCCTCCTCCTCCTCGTCCTCCTCCTCCTCCTGTCTCTTCTCCTCCTCCTCTCCTTCTCCTCCTCTTCCTCCTCCTTCTCCTCCTCCTCCTCCTCGTTCTCCTCCTCCTCCTCCTCCTCCTCCTCCTCCTCCTCCTCCTCCTCCTCCTCCTCCTCCTCCTCCTTCCTTTTCCCCCCTCTTCCTGGCTCCGCGGTGTGCTGGGCCGCTGTCGAGGGGAGGAGGGTTCGAGGCTCTTTGGGAGCTTTCGGGAGCGGGATGGGGGAGCATGAGAAAGGAGAGCGCGGTGGTTGACCAGGGTCGCTGCGCTGGGAAGAGGAAACTGGCGAGGAGGATGAGGCTGAGGAGGAGGAAGGCGAGGAGGAGGAGCAGGAGGACCGGTGTAAACTCAAGGCGCATCAAGGATATTGCATTTCATAGGTCCCTACAGGTGTGTGTGTGTGTGCTCGTTGCCGCCAGTGCCCCGTTGGAAGACCGTCTGAAAATCCTCAATGGCGCCAGAGCGCTATTCTTAAGTCGGGCCTGTCCTTCTACAGGAGGAATATTCAAAAATGGGCAGACATTTTTGAGGGAACGATGGTTTGACTCTATTTTGGCACCAGGCGTTCTGCGCCGCGCTGGACTGTGGGAGAGGCGGAAGGAAGAGAGAGAGAGAGAGAGTGTGTGAGAGAAATCGAAGAAGAAAAAAACACATCATTATGAACTGTTGGCGCTCCACGCGGATTTCTTAGATCCGCGCCTGGGCCCCCAGCGGCGCCTCCAGCGCCGCCCCCGGCGCGCCCCGAGCGCCAGGGAGGGGGGTCCGGTGCGGATCCAAGAAATCCGCGCGGAGCGCCAAAAGTTTATGTTTATGTGGGTATTCTTTCTATAAGAGAGGAAGAGTGAAAAAAGAGAGAGAGAGAGAGAGGGACGGGAAGGGAAGGGCGAATTTAGGGAGAAGGCAGGAGGGAGCGAGAGGGCGAGAAGGGAGGCAGGGGCGAGGAGAGGGAGAGCCAAGAGAAGGGAGGAGTAGGGCAGAAGGGAGAGGAAAGGGGCGGGGCGACCCACGGCCTCGCCTGGGCCTCACCACTCGCCGTCCTCCTCCTCCTTCTCCTCCTCCTCCTCCTCGTTCTCCTCCTCCTTCTCCTCCTCCTCCTCCTCGTTCTCCTCCTCGTTCTCCTCCTCCTCCCCCTCCTCCTCCTCCTCCTCCTCCTCCTCCTCCTCATTCTCCTCCTCCTCATCCTCCTCCCCCTCCCACTCCTCCTCGTCCTCCTCCTCCTCCTCGTCCTCCTCCTCCTGTCTCTTCTTCTCCTCCTCTTCCTGCGGGAGGGGTTGCCGCGCCCCGTGCGTGGCTCAAGGCCCCCCCAAAAGGGCCGCCGCGCGCTCCCGCAGGTTATGAGCCCGGCGCGATGGCCTTAGATCTGCTTTTGGGATCCAGGTTCGATGGCAATCGATCCTAGGGACATTCCGATTCCAGACTTCGACGACCCAGATCTCGATGACGATTTTCGTCCGGCCGATCGTGATCGTGTCGTTCCCGTTTCACACTTGTTTCACACACCTTTGACACAGACTACTTTCACTGTGACGGACAGTCGCGACGCTGCGCCACGTCCGACTGGAAGCACAGTTCGCGGTGGGTGCCCGGCCACACCACCACCACGACAACAACCTAAACACACTCTGCGTGCCGACACGGACAGTCGCGATGCTGCGCCACGCCCGACTGGAAGTGTTGAGCGCCGGCCACAACAGGGACAGCACTCAGGAACAACACCACACCCACAGGACACCACGCAAGCCTTCCTCATGGCACAAATGGGGGAGAGCTTAGCCGAAGTGGCTCGCGAGCTCTCTGCTGCCCGCTCCGGCGGCGACGGTGGCAAGCACCCGTTGCCCGCCTTGCCGGGCGGCGCAAAAGGCCGCGCGTTGCCGAGCGTTTCCGCTTGGCGCGCTTGGACCCAGACAAAGCTGGCTGGGTGGTGTGGGCTGCAGTCGCAGGGGTTCGCGGAGGCCGTCCATGCGTCCCTCGGCGGCCCTACTTCGGACGTTTCCTGTGTGCACAGCGAGCCCCGGTTCGCCAAGGCCAACAGAAACCTTGCGTTTGAATTGTGCGCGCACGCCAGCGACGACGCAAGCCTCTACTGGACAGGTGTTGCTCGCACGGACGGGGTGTCCATGCTAGCCTCACTCCACG
Organism: Prorocentrum cordatum; assembly: GCA_963575745.1. Lineage (NCBI taxonomy): Eukaryota > Dinophyceae > Prorocentrales > Prorocentraceae > Prorocentrum > Prorocentrum cordatum. Next base: position 8,161 of record CAUYUJ010015823.1, on the reverse strand, counting down.
ACGCCATAATGGCTTCGGCCACGGCGCACACTGCAACCTTGCACGACAAGTTTGCGTCACCAGTGCCGGTCTCAGACCACAGCAAGCTCCAACACGCTCTGAAAGTGTGGCAGGCGGAGCTCTCCGAGCTTCGTGCCGCCGACTCTGAGCCGTCAAAGCACACGGTGCTTCGGTCTCTGCGACAGCTGTTGGGCAAGTTAGACGTCCTGCGAGTCCCCCTTGAGATCGTGGAGATGTCCTCCCCGGACAACCCGGACGCCATCTTCAAAATGGCGGAAGCCAAAGCAGGGCACTGGGCTGGAGAGGCGACCTCATCGCAACAGGTGAGGGCACCGGCGAACGCAGTGCGCGCCGACAGAAACGACAAAGGGAAAGACAAAAACAAAGACAAACGCAAGAACAACAACGGCAAGGGCAAGGACCAGCAAACTTGGATCCCATGTTCTTTCTACCTCAGCGGGTACTGCCGCTGGGGCAACACCTGCAAGTTCTACCACTCTAGCAACGACGCGAGCAAGTCCTTACCAAAGGATGTGTGCCGCATCTGCCACCAGCCCGGACACTGGGGCAACGAATGCCCGAACAGAGGACTCCCTGGGGTGGGGCCCGGGGCGGGAAAAGGACAACCCGGGGTGGGGCCCGGGCCAAAAGGGGACGCCCAAACCAACTGGAAAGGCTTCGGAAAAGGATGGGGCAACGACGCGCCCACGTCCGCGCCTCCTGGTCTTGAGACCGAGGAGAGCCGGAAGCGCAGCCGGATCGGAGCCGGCGCGCTGTCCGGCGAAGCAGCTGGATCGGAACCGGCGCCAACAACACAACAGTCCGCGGCAAACATGGCAGCTTTCACCCAGATGGCACAGCAGCTGATGAACGAGCAGAAAACCAACTACAAAGCAGTGAAGGATATTCTGGAGCGCGTTTCCGGGAACATGCTCCGAATCTCCACTCCCAACCTCACCCTCGGGGTCAACAGCGTCACTGCGGATTCGCCCCTGGCGATGGCGGCGGATTCGGGTACCGAAAGACACGTGCTGGCAGGCAAGGATTTCTGGCACGCCAGGAACACCGGCCCTCTCGACGCGCCCCTCATTCTCGAGACGGCGAACGGCGAGACCGTCGTCACGCACCAGTGCGACGTCGTGTGCGGAGGCGTTCTCCTTCAAGGCGTCCTGATGTGCAAGACCGCAACATCGTCCCTTCTAGCAATCGTCCTCCTGACAGACGACGAATGGCAGTACCGCCAGGCTCGAGCCGGCGCTGTCTTGACGGACCCCGCCGGGACACCTTTCTTTCTACACAGGTCTGGCAACTTGTTCATCCTCGTGGCTACTAGTTCTACACCTACCCCTTCACCATTACCATCTTCGTCACCATCATCATGGGGAAGGGGAGAGGGAGGAGGAAGAGGAGAGACGGGAGTAGATCGCAACGAGGGTTTTGCTGGGTCGGCGTTTCGCAACCAGGGTTCTGCGGAGGAGGATGACAGTCGCGCCGCTGCGCCACGGCCGACTGGATTCCGGGAGCCCGGCGGCGTGGCGGACAGTCGTGCTGCTGAGCCACGGCCGACTGGAAGCCCGACGCCGGCCGCGACTTCGCCAGAGGGTCGCGGCGGGTCGTGGGCACCAAGCACGTTCGAAATGTATGCTGCCAGCGTGCGGGAGGAACCCGTCCTGGTGGTGAACTCCCCGGAGGCGTTCCAGCAGTACTCTGAACGTGGTGACCCTTCGAAAATGATGTTGTACCTCCCAGAGCGTAAAAGCCCGCCGAGCGAAATGGACCCTGCGTTCCTTATCCATTTTAGGAAGGGCCACGCGGAACACGACCCGAATTGCGACGTCTGCGTGCAGGCGAGGCTTCGTGCTCGCCCGGCCCGGCGGGTGCACCAGGAGTCTCCTGGAGGAGAGGTTTCTTCAGACCTCTCCGGCCCCCTGCCCGTCAGCCTAAACGGTAACAAGTACGCCCTCGTAACTGTAATCCGGCTTTCCAGGCATGGCTTTGCAAACCCGTTGCCAAACAAAGAGTCTCAAACAGTGCGAGACGCGATGATCGATTGCAAGCTCGATCAGCGACGGTTGTGGCGATTCCATTCGGACGGCGGCGGAGAGTTTAAGGGGGAAGTGGACAGGTGGCTCCGGGAATGCGGCCTCGTTCACACCGACACAGGCGGATATAGGTCAGAGGCCAACGGGATTGCCGAACGACGCATCCAAGAGTTGTTCGAGATCGTTCGGGCGCTCCTTCTGCAATCGGCCGCACCCAAGGAACTCTGGGACGAAGCACTCGTGCACGCAAACGCCTTGTTCAACAACACCCCCAGAACCGTACCAGGACACGACGGTAAGGTAGTTCCTCAAGTACTCGAAACTAGTAGTAGCGAGGACGTAAGCAAATGGCCACCTTGGGGGTGCAAGTGTTTTTACCTGATCCCCAAACCGGTGCGGACGGACAAACTAGACGGTGTTGCTCGACTAGGCGTGTTCGTCGGTTTCGATTCGAAAACGGTCAATGGGGTGAGGGTTGCGCCGATTATGTGTTGTGGGGGCGAGTGGGTTGTCGAAAAACCGATCGTCTCGACCACTGTCCGCACTGTCGACGCCGAGTTCCCCCTGAAGACTCGCGGTGGTAAGCTCGACCCCCTCGACGGCGTCTTCGACTTCCCGGACTCGGATACACCCCGCTCCTGGAAGGACTCCGCGGCTGCGGAGACCGGCGCGGCGGCGCCGGCGGCGGGTCCACAGGCGGCGGCAGGGGACAGTCGAGGTGTTGCGCCACGCCCGACTGGAACCGCCGCCCCTGACGGCCCCGCAGCACAGGCCACAGCACAACCACGACGTCCCAACAACCGTTTCGCCACGGTTGAGGAGCAGCGCGCCTACTGGCGCGAACGTAAACGAGAGCAGGTTCGTAAACGCGTCCGGTCCAACCTCCTGGCCACGTCCGTAGAGAGCCATGGTGGCGATGAGTCCGATTGGGACAGCGTCAGTGCGTGTAGCACCCCTTCGTCTTTCGCGTCCAATGCGTCCGACAGCGATGACGTCCAGCCGGATTTGTCTCGAGATGAGGTGGCTGTGTTGGCGACTGCGGCTCGCTCGCTCCAGCCATTGCGTTCCGTAGGCGCCGCTGCCGTTACGACGGGGCCTGGCGATGATGTTTTCCGCGTTTTCGCGAGTGTCATTACTGCCCAGGACCCCGTCGCCGAGACGTTGTACGTCTTAGGCCGTCAGGCGGCGCATGTCACGCAGCTGATGGACACGAAACTGTATCTCCAACGCCCAGATGGCCGCGGAGCTCAGGCGGCGGCCAAGGAGTTCGATCGTATGGCCGAGCACCCCGTGTGGCTTGCGCCACAAGAGCTGTCGTCGATTCCGGAGGGCGCCCGAGTTGTCAAAGGGAAACTCCTGATCTCTGAGAAGAACTGGGAGCAACCAGAAGCACTTCACGAGTGCAAGGCCCGTTTCGTAGCCATGGGTAACGTCTTGTTCGACAAGTGTATGAAGGTAGTACGTTCGCCCTCCGAGTCGTTATGGGCGCCCGTAGCTAGCCTCACCGGCGCCCGCTTCGTCCAGGCACGCTCTCTCGCGATGGGTCACGAGACGGAGACAATCGATCTTCTTAGTGCGTATCTTCAGGTACATCTAGGAGGAGAGGAGGAGTATTACATCATCATCCCCGCTGAAGTCATCGACATTCTGCCGCCACACGTCCAACAGCAGTTCCGCTCGTTGAAGATGCCTGTGTTTAGATTGGTCCGTGCGCTGTATGGTCTTCAGCGTTCTGGTTCGGATTTCATAACCGCTTTCACCCAGTGGCTCCTTTGGAACAGGTGGCAGTTCATGGAAGAGGAGCCGGCTGTCTTCTATTTGTGGCACGGGGACTCCGACCGTGAAGCCATGCAGCACGCTGCAAAACTGAAGGTGTGGGTTGATGCCGAACACGCTGCCGGCAGGAACCCTTTCTCTTCCGGTTCACAGTCCAGCCACACGTCGTGGCGTGACGTCTCCCTGTCCTTGGCCTCGTCGCAACACCGTGTACGAAGGAGTTCCAAACAGTGCAGCACAATGGCAACTTACGTCGACGATTGCGAACTAGACGCTGGCAAACGCCACCGAACCCACATTTGGGATGTCATCAGAGTAGGCTTCAGCAGCAACGCCCCAGAGGTTGTCCGCAAGTTCCTTGGCTGCTCGTGCAGCGTCCCTCGCCAGATGACTCTTGCAGATGGTCGGACAGGAGTCGCCGTCGTCTTGTCCCAGTCGGAGTACTGCCAGAGGATCGTCCGAGACTACGAGGCGGTTGTCGGCTACAGCGTAAGACCCGTCACAACACCAGCGCAACAAACGACCCCCCCTCGACCAGAGGATCTGGCGCCAGCAGAGGCTGGAACCGGTCGCCGTAGGATTATCGGTGAGGCCTTTTACGCAGCTCGTTGGACGAGGCCGGACTTCTCGTTTGCAGTTGGCCGTCTCGCTCGGTATGTCGACAAATGGTGCCCTTGGGCAGAGGCAGAGCTTGGCCACTTCGTCGGTTACGTCCTCTTCAGCTCGGAGCTTGGCCTCGTGATGCTAAATTTTGGGGATTCTTGGGACGACTTGGAGCTCCATGCCTGGAGCGACGCAGATTTTTCTGCGCCCAAGAGCACCACGGGCTTCTACCTGGAGCTGACCGGCCCGAAGGGTTCCCAGTACCCGCTGTCGTGGGGAGCTGCCAGACAGGATGTTACGACCACTAGCTCTGGAGAGTCGGAGGCTCTCGCCTGGAGCAAAACGGCGAAACAAAGTATAAGGGTAGCCGCCATGATCGAGTACACCCGTGCTGCTCCGGTTGTCGTCCGGGGCCACCTCGACAACCAAGCCGTGCAGCTCGCAATCCAGAAGGGGTATAGCCCAAAACTCGGGCACCTCAAAAAGCACGCGGAGGTGAGCTTGCTCTTCCTTAACCAGTGCGGGGTAGTGCCAGAACGCACGCCAGGGACCGAAAACATCGGCGATGCATTCACGAAAGCACCAGGACACAACAAGTTGATGTACCTCGTCGGTAGGTTGTTCGGTATTCCTGTTACCCAGTTTCCCAATGGTTCGGTTAAGGTTGGGATGCAAAGGTTGGCTACACCGGGTGCCTCTTCATCATCATCGTCAGCAGCATCTGGAGAGCACGTGGAGATGTTCCCGGGGCAGAGGATGGTGGAGCGCACCGCCAGGGCCGTAATGTTGGACAACGCACAGTACTTGGGGCAGCTCGCTGGGAAGTGCGACACGAACCAGCCACTCCAGGCCGAGCGGCGCGAAGAGCTGTTGGATCTGCAGGGCCAGCAGCTCTGGAAGGCTGACCGCCTTCAGGAGCGCATCCGGGCAGACGCGGCCGGCGCGGCCGCCAGGAGGGAAGGTGACAGTCGCGCTGCTGCGCCACGGCCGACTGGATCCGCCCGGTGGCGCGCCGACGTGGCCGCGAAGGTGCCGAAGTGGGTCGCAAGCCACAAGGGGCATGAGCGGAATCGTGTCAGGGCAGACCCTCGCCCGGAGCTCGTCCCGGACGCGCCGCAGGACACCGGCCCCGAGCAGCAGGCGCGGGTCGTGCAGGTCGTGATCGACAAGCACCCGCGCGACGACATGTTCACGGCGCTGGTGAACAACCCGCTAACCGGGGCAGAGGAGACGCAGTTCGGCATCCAGCGCGAGGCCCGTTTCTGCCATTTGTGGGCGGAGATCGGTCGCAGGGTCCCGGGTGCAATCGCATTGGTGTCGGAGAAAAACGTTCCGCTGCGGACCCTCCGCGGCGACTACCTGGTGAAAGACATCCCAGACCTGGACAACGACCTCTTGGAGATGAACCTCTCTCTCCACCCCCGAGACCTGGGAGCTGCCTTACTTGCGGGGCCCCCGCAACCTCACCCGCAAGCCTCCCAACGAGGCGCAGAAGGCCCGGATGCGGAGCAACCGGACAGCGAACAAGCGGGTGCTGAAGGGCGCGCTCAAGCACGCCACGCCGAAGAGTAAGGCGGCCCCCAAGAGGTTTCCTGGTGCAACCTCCAAGGCTGCCGGCGCTCCTCCGGCGACCTGGTCTACTGAGCCGGGAACTTCTGAGTGAACGTATCTAGGCAAGGATGTGAAAATCCACGGAGTGAGTAGACAATATTTGGCGCAAGTTAATTCTGTAGTCTGTAGCTGGCCCCTTTTGTAATCTACCGCACTGTACTGACATCATTTGCAAATGTAATCTTCCTAGCCCGGTGCATTTTTTCTCTGCGGGTGCACATCAGATTCCCTCTCTGATCGTCCTCCCCCTCTATTACCTCTATCTGTTGTGCCACCCGGCCCAGAGAAGACTTTCAGAACCGAGCCCTCTTGCACGGTCGCCACAGGCCCGCGGCGCGGCAAGGCGGCGTGCGGGAGGGGTTGCCGCGCCCCGTGCGTGGCTCAAGGCCCCCCCAAAAGGGCCGCCGCGCGCTCCCGCACTTCCTTCTCCTCCTCTTCCTCCTCCTTCTCCTCCTCCTCCTCCTCCTCCTCCTCGTTCTCCTCCTCCTCCTCCTCCTCCTCCTCCTCCTCCTCCTCCTCCTCCTCCTCCTCCCCCTCCTTTTCCCCCCTCTTCCTGGCTCCGCGGTGTGCTGGGCCGCTGTCGAGGGGAGGAGGGTTCGAGGCTCTTTGGGAGCTCTCGGGAGCGGGATGGGGGAGCATGAGAAAGGAGAGCGCGGTGGTTGACCAGGGTCGCTGCGCTGGGAAGAGGAAACTGGCGAGGAGGATGAGGCTGAGGAGGAGGACGGCGAGGAGGAGGAGCAGGAGGACCGGTGTAAACTCAAGGTGCATCAAGGATATTGCATTTCATAGGTCCCTACAGGTGTGTGTGTGTGTGTGCTCGTTGCCGCCAGTGCCCCGTTGGAAGGCCGTCTGAAAATCCTCAATGGCGCCAGAGCGCTATTCTTAAGTCGGGCCTGTCCTTCTACAGGAGGAATATTCAAAAATGGTCAGACATTTTTGAGGGAACGATGGTTTGACTCTGTTTTGGCATGTTTAAAACGTTTCTGGAGTATTATGGCTTTGTCGTCCAAAGCCCGCCTGTAGGGGGGCATGCCCGACCTAACACTACTTCAGGATGCCAGCGCCGCGACTTCATTTCAATGTTGCTCAGGAGGGAAAAGAACACACAGACATAATCAATCGTCGATCCCGCAGAAAATATGGGAAAATATGGGAAGTGTGGGGGGAGACAAAAACCAAGAAAATGTTGGAAATGTGGGTAATCCTGTTATTTGTGTCTATTTATTTGTGTGTCCCAGGGCCCCTTCAGAAACGGCTGCCACGTGCTAAGACGAACGTGCGCGGCGCTGAGGCGCGAACCACTGGGAAAACAGGAGGCCACATGCGAACCGTACCACTACCCCCCGCGATTTCTGAGGGGGAGGGCGGGGCTCACTTCGCTCAGAAATCGCTAGGGGTAGGGGTAGGGTTCGCACGTGGCCTCCTGTTTTGAAACCGTGGCAAGCCTTAAGAACCAGTGAACTCGGCCCTCCAGTTTTGAAGCCGTGGCAAGCTTTAAGAACCAGTGAACTCGGCCCTAGGGCAAGAGCCACATTTTGAAAACGGGTCGCCCTCAATCCTTGAAATCGTTGCTGGGTTTGGCTCGAATGTGCGCGGCGCTTAGGCTGGAGCCGCATTTTGAAAGTGAGCCGCCATGCATCCGTGAAGCTGCTACATCCGTTTAAGACGAATGTGCGCTGCGCTCTGCGATTGCCACATTTTGAAAACGGGCCGCCCCACATCCGAGAGTCTGCTTGGATTGTGCATGACGAATGTGCGCGGCGCTAAGACGAGAGCAACATTTTGAAAGCGGCCCGCCCTTCATCCGTGAAATTGATGCACAGTTTAAGCTTCAGGGTCGTGCATGGTTCGGAAGTCGCAGGCGAACCGCCCAGCCCGCCCTTTCGACTGGCCTCGGGGTGCGACAGGGAGGAGCTAGTGCCAAGGACGAGTGATGGGGGAGGAACAGGAAGAGGCGGAGGAGGAGGGGGGGATGAGGAGGAGGAGGAGGAGGAGGTGGTGGTGGTGGTGAAGAAGGAGGAAGAGGCGGAGGAGGAGGCTTACGCTACGGGCGAAGCGCCCAGCGGCCTGCACAAGAAAGGGGGAGGAGGAGGAGGAGGAGCAGGAGGAGGAGGAGGACGAGGACGAGG